>CM076578.1:286316829-286703980 GCA_034641835.2 Pinus albicaulis | reverse complement strand
TAATGATGAAAAATTTAACTATATTTGACAGATGTGACAGCTCAAATGAAAAACTGAGAATCCCCGATTTCATAGCGCATGATTTGCAAATTCGGGTTTTTGCACTACGAAATCACCAGCGTTTTCATAGCGCATAATAAACTTTTTAAACTGAGCGTGCTACGAAAACGTGGTTTCATGGCTTATTCATCAAATCTTTGAAAAAAACTTTAAAAATGGGTTTCAAAACATGGCATAAGATCTTTGAAGAATGAAACAAGGTTGATGAACATTGTTTGGTGATGGAATGAGACCTTTAACCCATGATCTAGACCTATTAAAAATATAAAAATGACTCTAACCCTATCTAGAATTATGACTTAGGAAAAAGTGTAACTGACCAAGTTTCAGATTTTTTTTTTTTTTTATAGTGATAACAGTGGCTCCACTTGGGATAGTGTGCCCTTGTGGTACACTAAGAACTCGCAGCACCAGTGCTATCCTTTTTGATAAAAATAGAACTTTTTGTTGACAAGCATCTTCTTTGAACTGTTGGGCCTTCACCTCGGGCTTATGCTCTTTGTTTCAACTTGTCATTTATTAGCAAAAAATTGACCAAGATGGATATATACAATGTCATGAATGAGTGATGTTACTTCAGCAAACATAATGCTTTAGGAACCTGCCATTAACAGGCCCTCCAGCATATGATCCTCCATCAATTTCCTGCAATATGTATGTGTTGTTCCCATGAAAACCAGCAATCTGAAAAGGACCCTTCCATAAATTCGCAAACTTACCATGCTTGGCCTTTTCCTCAATTTTGGCCTCCCATTTCAGCACTTTTTCATGAATCTGAAAACTGACCTCTTTGATCTTCCTATCAAATGTATTCTTAATTATGTTTTGAACATGTTGATGGTTGTCATAGACTTCGTTCCTTTTCTCTTGTAATACTATCATCTGGTTAATCCTCCTTTGGATGGCATTTGGTTCTTCTTCAAGTCCTTGAATTAGCTTCATAACCGGCACCCCAAGTGATGTTGGAAAAACAACTTCAGCCCCATAGACTAATTCATATGGAGAAGTTCCAATTGATCTCTTTGTACAAATCCTGTCAGCCCATAAGGCATATTTCAGATTTAAGTGCCAAGCTTTCTTGTTCTCTTGCAGCACCTTTTTGATGATTCTTACAATGCTTTTGTTTGACGATTCAGCACGACCATTACCTTGCGGATAGTATGATGTAGAGTGTCCAAGAGTGATGTGATATTGATGACAAAAATTTATCATCTTATTGGACTTAAAAGCTTGAGCATTATCTGTTATAATCTTCATGGGATAGCCACACCTTGACAATATATTATTCTCTAAGAAAGAAATAATTATAGAGTCATTAGCTTGCCTGGTTGGTATCACTTCTATCCATTTGGTGAAGTAGTCCGTTGCTATAAGAATCCAACGATGTTGCCCTGATGAAGATGGATGTATTTCGCCAATAAAGTCTAACCCCCATTGCTGAAATGGATTTTCAACATAGATAGGAATCAAAGGTAGAGGTACAAGCTTTCTTCTTCCTTAAAAAATTTGACACTCATGACATGTAGTGATCTTTTTGTAAATGTCTTTAAACATTGTTGGCCAAAAGTATCCATCTCTTAGGATCTTGTTTGTTGTAGCTTTCCAATAATGATGTCCTCCGCAATCACCTTTATGGAACTCATCAGTTATCCTTTCAGCTTCCTCCTCAAGCAAACAATTCAACAAAATTCCTCCTGCATCTTTCCAAAACAGATTGTTGTCATAAACAAAATATCTCAATGATTTTAGCTTAACAAACCTTGCTTTGGACTTCGTTAGACCAGCAGGAGCTTTATTATGCTGTAAAACAAAAACCACATTCTTGTACCACTCTAAAGTAAGAAATTTCTCATCAATTTTGACCAACTCTTCTTCATTTTCAGAAATTTCTGATATTTCTGCATTTAGATTTATGTCAAGACAATCCAGATTTGACTGAGTCATTAGTTTCGCCAAGACTTGTCCTTTCACCAACTTGGTTGGCTTGATGTCTATATCATATTCCAGCAATTTGGTGATCCATTTTCCCCTCTTGCCATCCGGATCTGCCTGAGTTATAATGTATTTTATCACAACACCTGGAACATATGCTATGATGTGTGAATGCAAAATATAAATTTTGAAATCCTTTATAGCTTTCACCAAAGCATAGGCTTGCTTCTCAAGAATATTATACTTCAGCTTAGCATTTTCTAATGTCCTACTAAAGAAAGAAATAGGCTGTTCAATACCTTTCTTTCCTTTTTGTAGCAGAACTCCAACAATTGTGTTTTTCGAAGCAAATGTAAAAACCATAAATTCTTTGGAAAAATCTGGATTGATGAGCATCGGTGCTTGTGTGAGTGCCTTCTTGATTTCTTCAAAAGATTTCCTTGCCTCAGCTGTCCATTTAATGTCCACTCCTTTCTTTATCATCCTTTTTATATCCTTGACAATCTCAGTAATGTTAGGAATGAAGCGCCTAACAAAATTCACTTTCCCAAGAAAAGATTGAATCTCTTTTCTACTTCTTGGCAAATATACCTTTTGAATTGCATTGAATCTATTAGGATCAATCCTAATTCCTTCTTCAGAAATAATATTACCAAGTAATTTACCTGATGTTAAAGAAAAGATGCTTTTAGTAGGATTGGGAGAGATACCAAACCTTCTACATTTCAGCAGAATTTTTTCTAGATGTTTCAAATGATCTTCTTCTTTGTTTGAGTAGATTGTGATATCATCAAGATAAAAAACCATTGATCTATCCTTTTCTTTAGAAAAAGCAATGTCCATTGCTCTTTGGAAAGTGGCTCCCACATTCATGAGACCAAAGGGCATCTTGGCATACATGAATGTACCCCATGGTGTCGTGAAGGCTTTTTTTCCTTGATCATCCAGATGCACAAGAATCTGATTATAACCTGAAAAACCATCAAGCATAGACATCCTTTGTGAACCAACAATATTTTGCAGAATTGAATCCATCTTAGGAAGATGATAGTTATCCTTTAGTGAGGCCTTATTCAAATTTCTGAAGTCAATACAAATTCTGATTTCTCCATTCTTCTTCCTTACCAGAACTAAGTTTGCAAGCCAATTTGAAAATCTGTTTGGAACAATGATCTTTGCATCAAAAATTTTCTTAATCTCTTTTTCAATCAATGGCATGAGAAGAGGTTTAATTCTTCTCAATTTATGCTTGAAAGGATTCTCATTTTCCTTGATAGGAATAGTATGCTGAATAATGGAAGGATCATATTGCTTTAAATCAGAATAACTCCAAGAAAAAACATCTATAAACCTTCTCATCATCTCAATATATTTGGTTTTTACATCATCTGAAAGAAGCTTTGAAATTTTTATCATTTTAGGCAAAGCTAATGTACCAAGATTACAACTCTCTACTTCCTCTTCATCAACTTGCAACTTCGGTGCTTTAAAAACATCACTTTGATCAAAAAGCTTCTCTAGAGGAATAAGACTCTTTGGTATTGAATTATTATTTAATTGCAAAACTTCAGAATTTTCTTTAGGCTCAACAAGCATATTTTGTTGATCTACATATGTATTTTCAAATTCTTCTTTCAACTCAATAAAATTCTTCACTTGCTGATCATCTTCAAAAAATTGCCAATTTATGATATTTTCCACTATAGCTGGCCTATGACGAACTTAAATCTCATATTTTTCATTTGAATTCATAGGAATAATGAAAAGACTTGCGGAAACAACAAGGGAATCAACAATAGAATTCTGATCTCTAGTTTTGACTATGAAGGAATAAGACTGAAAGTTTTCCAACATGTCTAAAACTAAATTTCTGTAAGCTCTCATCCTTACATACTTCTTTTGATAGAAACCTTCCACTTGTCTAATAACCAATTCAGAATCTCCAAAAAAAGAAATATTTTGAGCCTTCATTTTTTTCAAAACCTCTAGACTCAAAATTAGAGATTCATATTCAACCATGTTGTTTGTGCAATCAAAATTCAGTTTGTAAGAGTAAAACTTACTCTCATCATTTGGATTTGTAATCCAAATCCCTACTCCTGCCCCTTCTTTTCCTACTGATCCATCAAAGTATAATGACCACCATTCCTCCATCTTTTCTTCATTCACTTGTCGATTTTCTACATGTTGATTTTCTAAGTGCTGATTTTCTAAATGTTCATTTTCTACTCTAATTTCTTCTTCAAAACTATCAGCTGATTCATTGAAAAGAATGGTAGACCCAAGTTTAGTATCAAAGGCATAAATAGGAAAATTCTGAGGTTTATCTTTACTGCTTACCATGTAGGTCATTCTAGTCTCCCGATACAACCTCCTTTGCTCACCAAAAACAAGAATTGTTGCATAGGAAAGATCCATCTACATTGTGCCTTTGATTTTCGCTGCCCATGATCTTGACAATAGAATACCAAACTTTGGAGGAACATCAGCTACAACAATGTCCATAACAACTGTCTTTGCTGTAATTTGCATGAGGCCAACAACAACATCCTTGAATAAACCAATACATTGAACCCTCTTAGAATCAAAAGAAAAAAAATCTTTATATGGTCTTGTCATTTGCAATCCCATTCTCTCTATGATAACCTTGGACAAAAGGTTATGAGAATCTCATGAATCTAACATAGCATTATGCAAAGTCATATCATGAATAGTAATGCTTACATAAAAATGAGGAAAATCTTCATTTTGATCATCTTCTACCCTTGGACCCAAATATATAGTAGGATTATCTTCTTGGACACTTAAAATATCAGTAGCTCCTGGTTGTGAATTCAACATCTTAACTATCTTGCTTCTATATTCATTCACCTAAAGAATTTCACTGAAAGGGACTGATATTTTAATCTTTGAAATTTCATTCTCAAGGTTGAAAACAAAAACGGACTTTTCGGCATCTTTGAAAAGAGGAGAAATTTGAGTGTCTTTCTTACCAGATGGAATATCTTTTTTACCTTCAGCCACCTTTGGGGTATCATTATTAGCTTTAGTAGCCTTTGGAGCATCTTTCTTGGGCTGCGCTTTGTTTGCAATGATAAGCACATTTCTATTTCTGAGATTATATTGCTTTTGCATCTCGAAAATAACATGTTGATACCCTTTAAAATAATCAGATGCCTCTTCTTCTTGATTAACCAAATTTGACTCATCATGCTCTTCTTTAGTAAAAAAAGATTCCTGACATTTCTTCGTCAAGACAATGGATAGACTCTTCAGGAATCTCAAGCTTGTCTTCATCATCTACCAAGTTTTGTTGAAAAGAAGGTCTCACTGGAGGGTCAGCTTGCTGATTTTTGTTCTCTCTCGGCCTTTGCTGATTTTGAGGTCTCCTAAATTGTGTTTTTCTAAATTGAGGTTCATGTTGCACATGAGGAGCAGAAGTGTTCCCAAGAGCTAACCTATCCGTCAACTTCTCCATGGTTTTCATCATTGAATTAGATTTGTCTTTAGAAGTTGAGGTGGATGGTTTCTCTTCTTCTTTCAATTTGGTTTTTCCCATTTTCGACTTTTTGGCAGCTATCATGTTTACCTCAACCTTAACTGAATCACTTCGCATTTCAGCAAGAGTAGGTGACTCTCTTTCCCTCAACAAGATAGAAAAGTCATAATCAAACGCTTAAGCATATCTCATTTGTGCTAAGGCTTCCGGAGGCTTCAAATACACTGGAATTGAGTAAAAAAATTTATTGAATCTTTTTAAAAAGTTTTGGACATATTCATCAACTTCCCTTCTAAGGCTATTGTATTTAGTAAGTGCTTGAACCAGATTGGTTTTATTTCCCCATTTTCTTAGGAATTTATCTTCAAAATCATTCCAAGTTCTAATGCTGCCCAGTGCAAGAGCCTTAAACCATTTTCTAAATTCACCAATAAAACTCTATGCAAATAACCTTAGCTTCACATCCTCATCATCAACTTCTTCCCTGTCTATAAAATCATTAAATATTTCTACAAACTCCTACCCCAAGTGGGAATCCTAGCAGCATATTTACTAGGAAGGTCATACAAAACAGTAGGAAGTACCAGTGGTGCATACCTAGCAGGAGCAACCATGACAGGAGGATGAACAGTGGTTGTAGGAGGGGCATAAAAAGAAGATGAACTGATATGAGGAGGATTGTTTGGTTTTTGTAAGGGGTAAACTAGCTTTGGAATTCAACAAGACTTCAAAAGGATCAAGCTCTTTGAGTTTATCTAAAGACTCTTTTTCTAACTATAATTTAGAGGTAACAACTTCCCAAAACTCTTCCTTGTCTTCTTATGTCACTAAGGTTGAAGTGTCAATTCCTCTTTTTTGCAAGTCTAAAATAACATCAATGAGTTCTTTTTCACTTTCAGATCTAAACAACACTTCATGAATCTTGTCATCAACTTTATTATCTTCAGGACTTCTTAATATTTCATAGGAAAAAGATTTAGAATGGGATGGAGTACCTGATATTTCTGAAATTCTTTGACTTTTTGAAATAATGTTTGGATTGTCCACAATGGTAGGTGGATTGGGATCAGGATTGCTCTGTGTATATCTCCTTCCCGAAGCCACCTTTAACTTTGAAAAATGTATGGAGTCACCAAGGTAGATTGCAGCCTCGAAAAACTTTCTGAGCTTCTGCTACCTTTAGAAGTTCATCTTCTTTATTTCGGGAATGAATAATCTTCAGACTCCCGGCAGACGCATCAAAATGTTATCTCAAAATCAGGCCCTGATAGACTGATAATCAAGGAGACCTTGAGTAACTATTTCAAACCAGGCTTTTAGCTGAGACTTATCCTCCTCAACCTGAGAGGGCTCTCTCAAAGTTTTTATGATTTTCAAATTAAAGTCAGATGGCTAACTCTGTGAATAAACTGAATAAAGTGAATAATTGGTTGTACTACTAATCAACAAACATATATTCAGTAAATGGAGTCAAATTTTCTTTCACAAAACATAAATATCAGTTTCATATGGAAGTCAGGGCATTTCAGGGTTCAGATGCATCAATAGAACAGTAGGACAAAGAATAAACATAGTTCATGAAAATATGAAGGAAGTTAGAGCACCTTCAGTGAATTCTAAGTAACATACATTCATGCCACTGCAAGTAATTTAAAGAGAAACATCATGAGACAATCAAACATCCATAACCCTTTCTGAATCCTAAGTGATGAAACAAAACTCTCTGTATTAAGATAAAACCACAGTTCTCTGATATCACAAAAAGTATGCTTGTTTAATGAAAATTCCAACCCTATGCAATTTGATTTCTTCCCTCTTATAGAGTGGTCATTACATCCTTGGATTCCTTCCAAACATTTGAGAAGAAATTCGAATTTGACACCTATCAACTTCTAAACAAACTTCATTTACAAACTGACAGTTAAAATGCATGTCTTGCAGTCCTAATACAACTAGGACTAAAACACTATTTATTATATCTTAACAACCTTTATCAACCTTATCTAATCATTAAAAACTATGCGTAACAGCTATTTCTTCTAGACTTCGACCATGATGTTGTTTATCTTCTTGCTGTTAGACCCCCTCAACCTGCTTCTTATCCATTCCTGCAAAATAGGAGCATGTTCCCTGTATAATAGCTGAATGCCTCATTTCTGTTCATTCGAACCAACTATTGAAGAAATGGTGCTCAAAACATGTGGCAAATGTCTTATAACCTTCATTTGAATTCGACCTTCCAGCTGTGCAAATCCCGAACCTCCAAAATGATGCAAAAATTATCAATATTGCTATGCTACGAAACTGCCGAGTTTGCTGTTTTCGTAGCACAAACTTTTCCTTTTAAAATCATGCTTCAAAATTCCATTTTTATGTGCCAAACCTCTTGGATCTTCATTGATATTCTATATATACCTCCCACCAGCATCAAAGCTCAAAACAAAATCCTTTTCACCTTTGAAAATTGCAAAAATTCTTCAAACTGCATCCTACAGCAGTTTTGTAGCGCGCTACGAAACTGCTGAGCTTCACTTTTCACAGCTTCCTTCAAAATCAACCCTTTAATACTATATTTCTAGGTGTATATCAGCTTTCATAACCCATAAAAATCAACTTTAAACAACTCCAAAAATGAGATACTACCACATAACCTCAAAAATTTGTTAAAGGATGACACTTACTGTTTGCACTTATTTTAGCTGTGGCTGATCTTCAAACTATGCTAGCTGTATTTCCAGGTCTTCTACTCTCCTCTTAAGCCTTCTATTGTTTTCCCTTAGCTTGGTATTGACCATCCTAATGAATTTTTCTTCTTTGATCGCAGTTAGGGTCCATATGAAGAATTGAGCTTGACTATCAATTAATTCAGGGTTTGGATTTTTCTCCATCTCCCACAGTCCTTTTATCCTTTCAAAGTTTGCCCTTTCTTCTGCATGCACTCTCACCTTTTTCTTCAACTTATCAATCTCATTATTTTCCAATTTTAGTTTGTCTTTGACATCTTCATAACTTCTCTTTTCCTTCTGAATATTGAAAACCCTATTTTTGTCTTCTTCAGGCGTTGAAAATGATGTATTTTATTTTCTTCAAAAACATTAGCACTTTCACCTACTGTTTGATCTATTTCCATGTCTGATTGTTTCAGATTCTTGGAGTGCCTACTTGAGGGCTTCCTAGGTTTAAATATAAACTTTTCCACTTCATCCTGAAAATCTAACCTTTTGGATGTCTTCAATTTCTTCGATTTTTGCCACCTGTATCCAGTTTGATGAACTCTGCTTGTACTAGGGGAGACTCTTCAATGTCAATAGCTTGAAGTATATCATTCAAACTACCTTTTGAACCCTCTGTAACTACAGTCTTACCCTTTTCCTTTAACCTTTGACTCCTAGTCAACCTAATTTGATCTTTTTTACTAGTTGACTGCTCTAGAATTGTCTCCTTAACCAGAGTTTTCTTCTTCTGTGCGGATTTAGGAGTATCTTGGATTTTCAATGTTGTTACTATCATTGGTTCTTTAACTTTTTTTCGAGGCTTGAGCTTAAAAAATATTCTTGACTTTGTTTCTATAGTGGCAGTAACCTTCGATGGATTATTTTCTTTAGATTAAGGACTAACACCTGTTCCTTTAATCCCAATTCTACTCAGAAAGAGGAATTCAACCCAATCTCTATTTTCTTTCTGCAGCTCATGTAATACTATTAACTTGATTAAGCCATGGTGAGATAATTAGGTTTCACATGACTCAGCTTTCATTTTTACCTTATCAGACATCTTAGCCAAACTTTTGAAAAGATAAAAAGGTAAATCTAGAGATATCATCCCTGTGAAATGAAGCAAGAGTTGAAAGTGATAGGTATACACCTTGTGGTATCTCCCTTCGCAGGTGAAGTACCTCTGAATATTATAGAACAGATTGGAAAATTTATCTTTAACATAACTTCTTGGCACAACCTTGTTCAAGTCAACCTCTATAAACTTTGGTTTTAGAAAGATTTTGCAGGGTACCATGTCAAAATTGAAGTTTTTAAACCACTTGTCTTCTCCCCTCGGAATTTCTATAACTGCTGATATCACTTTATGGGAAATTGGTAAATTGAGGAATCCAATCTTTGAGTTTGATCCTGTGAATTTTATGGAAATTTCTTTGGTGACTTGAGTGTGTCCTCCTTGAAGTTTTTCACAAAACCTCCATCAACCTACTTTCTTAAAGGCCTCTTCAATAGACTTTTCTTTTGTAAGGGCTTCTACACCTTTAGGTTTTGTTCTTAGGAAATGACCAGACCTATGAATCCTTCTTTATTCAGCCATTTTCTTCTTGAAAACCTTGAATCTTCAGAAATTTGTGAAAATCCCTCTGAAAACCCTGTGTCTTTAGCAAATTAGCAATCAGAGCTTCCTGTTGAATGAACTGGCTCACTTGGTAAATGATTTCAGCCTCGCTTGATAACAATTCTACCTCACTTGATAACAATCCTGCTTCCACCAGCAATGAATTTCAATTTCACTTGATAGCAAGTTTTTTAAATATTGTTGAATGAGTTAAATTTCGTTTGAATGAGTCAGCTTCCGCTCGCTTGAAAACTTTAGAGCCTCACTTGAATTTGTTTCAGTAAAGTCGGGTCTTTCACCACTACTTTCTTCTTCAAAACATAAGCATGCATGCACTATTGTCTTGCATGAGACAAATGAAGTCGAAAACGACCAACTGTTTTCAAATTTGAAAGGACCAATGACAATCTGACCCCTATTCAATGACAAATGACCCCTAATAATTATAATAAATGGTTGCATGCGTGAATGAGAACTCGTGGATGACACCTAATGATGAAAAATTTAACTATATTTGACAGATGTGACAGCTCAAACACAAAACTGAGAATCCCCGATTTCGTAGCGCATGATTTGCAAATTTGAGTTTTTGCACTACCAAATCACCAGCGTTTTCGTAGCGCAGAATCAACTTTTTACACTGAGCGCACTACGAAAACGTGGTTTCATGGCTTATTCATCAAATCTTAGAAAAAAAAATTAAAAATGGGTTTCAAAACATGGCATAAGATCTTTGAAGAATGAAACAAGGTTGATGAACATTTTTTGGTCATGGAATGAGACCTTTAACCCATGATCTAGACCTTTAAAAATACAAAAATGACTCTAACCCTATCTAGCATTATGGCTTAGGAACAAGTGTAACTCCACTGCTCTCGTAAATTTTTATAAGGATAACAAACTCAAGATGAGAACAAATCAATGTTAATCGTGATTTCATAAACTCTAATGTTGGCGGGAAGAACCACCATATTCCAAAAATGGATACGAGGAAGTTTGATGGAAAGGATCCTGTAACATGGATACTACAGATGGAGCAATATTTTGATCTCCATAACGTCCAAAAAACACAAAAGGTACGCATTGCAACTTTACATTTAGAACAAAATACATTTGTATGGTATCGATGGCTTTGCTCCCGTAAAAAAATTGTCACTTGGTCAATTTTTCCAGAAGAAATGATAGCACATTATGAGGATACAAAGAGCAACACCTTCTTTAGCCAATTGATAAATCTCAAACAAAAGGGTTCAAGGTGAAGCACTTTGAGGACTTCCAAAAATTGAATATAAGGGTAACTGATATTCCAGAGGAACACAGGATTGATCTCTTCATAGGCACTTTAAAGGATAACATCCAACATGAAGTTCGCGTTTTGGAACTTGATTCATTGGAGAAGGCATTTAGGTTGGCAAGGAAAATTGAATGTAAAATTATGGTGACAAGGAAGCCTACCACTCATATATATATAAATATGGAAGTGTTGCTACTCCTAGACTTCCACAACCTACAAGGTTGACACCACAACAATTGGAAGAAAAAATAACAAAAGGGCTTTGCTACAGTTGTGATAGCAAATACACTAAAGGTCATAAGTGTGCTGAGAAGAAATTATTTTACACAGATTGTGAAGAGGAAGTAGAAAATGAACAAGAATCTTCAAAAGAAGAGGATATACACCAGGAACCAACCCTATAAGAGGAAGAAATGAATCTGACCATATCGTGTAATGCATTGGCAGGAATTACCACTCCTCAAACTCTCAAGTCAGAAGGACATATCAAGAAGAAAAAGGTAATAGTGTAGATTTATTCGGGTAGTACCCATAATTTATTCATTGTAAGGTAGCCAAGGAATTGAATTGTTTCCTATACCCAGCACCAGAATGTCAAGTGATGGTTGCAAATGGAGGAACTATAAACTGCTTTGGAAAATTCCATAATATCAAGCTAACCATGGGGGAATATGTATTGAATAGTCCCATGCTTTCCATTCCTATGGGAGGTGCTGATGTTGTACTAGGAGTACAATGGTTACAATCTTTGGGGACGGTAGCTTTTAATTTTCAAGAACTTTTCTTGAAATTTTTTTCAAAAGTAAAGGAAGTCGAATTACGGGGTATTGCAAGGAAGCCGGAAAGATAATAAGCTCTAATGTCATGACAAAGCTTCTAAAGAAATAACAATGAGGCGTAATTGCACAATTATGCTCACTAGAAGTTCAAACATCAAAATCATCTATTTCTTCAGATCTCCAAAAATTCTTGGACAATCATTCCAAGGTGTTTCAAACTCCCAAAGGACTCCCACCTATTCGTGATCATGATCGTGCTATTCATTTGATTCCAGGAAGTGTTCCTCCAAACATCAGGCCTTATAGATATCCTTATGTCCAAAAGAGCGAAATTGAACGTATGGTTGCAGAAATGTTAGAGGCTGGTATAATTCAACCTAGTCAAAGTTCTTTCTCTGCTCCAGTAGTATTGGGTGCACAAGAAGGATGGATTATGGCGCATGTGTCCGAACTATAGGGAGCTCAATAAGCTCACCATTAAAGATAAATTTCCCATTCCTGTGATTGATGAATTATTGGATGAATTACATGGCACAATTTATTTTACCAAGTTGGATCTTCTTTCAGGATATCATCAAATTAGAATGAACACTGAAGATATTCCGACAACAATATTTCAAACTCATGAGGGTTATTATGAATTTTCGGTCATGCCTTTTGGCCTTACCAATGCACCTTCTACATTTCAAGGGTTGATGAATTCCATTTTCAAACCCTTCCTTAGAAAATTTGTGCTAGTATTTTTTGATGATATACTAATCTACAAAGAAGTCTTGGAAGGATCATGTTCAACATATCGACAGGGTGCTCAAACTATTACAGAGAAACACCAGGCAAAAGCATCCAAATGTTTCTTTGGAGTACAAGAGTTGGAATATCTAGGTCATATTGTATCTCACAAGGGTGTTAAGGTGGACCCTAACAAAATTAAAGCCATTAAGGAATGGAAAGTCCCCACAACCATAAAGCAGTTGCGAGGACTTCTCGGGTTAACAGGGTATAATCACAAGTTTATTAAGAATTATGGGAGAATAGCAGCACCTCTAACAACATTATTGAAGAAAGATGCATTTTCATGGACTTTTGAAGCAACTAAGGCCTTTGCACATCTTAAATAGGCAATGTGCCTAGCACCAATATTAGCTACGCCAGATTTCACAAAAACATTTATTGTGGAATGTGATGCCTCAAGAAATGGAATTGGTGTTGTTTTAATGCAAGAAGGAAGACCCATTGCTTTTGAAAGTCGTCCAATCAAAGGAAAGTATTTACATAAAGCTATTTATGAGAAGGAAATGTTAGCAATACTACATGCACTAAAGAAATGGTGACCTTACATAATGGGAAGACACTTCAAGGTAAAAAATGATCATCATAGTCTTAAACACTTTTTGGAACAAAGACTATCTTCAGAAGAGCAACAAAAATGGGTCACAAAGATGTTGGGTTATGACTTTGAAATAATCTACAAAAAAGGGAAGCTAAATGTTGTTGTAGATGCACTCTCAAGAAAGAATGAAGATGTGGAAGAATTGATTTTTGCCATTTCTATTATCCAACCAGATTGGATAACCGAAGCAAGGGATGAATGGAAGAAGGACGAAGAAGTGTGGACACTCATTCAAAAGTTGCAGCAAGATCCTAGTACATCTGATACATTTAGTTGGAAAAAGGATTCCTTATGGTACAAATATCGCTTATATCTTTGTAAGAGTTCCCAACTAAAACAAAATATTCTTTTGGAATTGCACACTTCTCCTTTAGGAGGTCACTCAGGATTTTTAAAAACTTACGACAGGGTGAAGAAAGATTTTTTTTGGGATGGCCTTAAATCTGATATTCAAAAGTTTGTAGCGGAATTTTTGGTTTTCCAGCAAAATAAAGTTGATACAATTAAGACCCCGGGTCTTCTACAACCTTTATCCATTCCAAGTCAACGTTGGGAGGAGATTTCAATGGATTTTATCACAAGTTTACCCAAGTCCGAAGGAAAGAGTGTCATCATGGTGGTAGTTGATAGATTTACCAAGTATGCACACTTTTGTGCATTATCTCATCCATTTAAAGCAAGAACATTTGCTACTACATTTATGGACACAATTCAAAATCTACATGGAAACCCAAAGAATATTGTGAGTGGCAGAGATCCCATTTTTACTAGAAATTTTTGGACGGAGTTATTTTCTTTTTTGGGTACTCAACTAGCTCATAGATCATCTTATCATCCTCAATCCGATGGTCAAACTGAGATAGTGAATAAATGTTTGGAAGGATATCTTCGTTGTTTTATATCTGATAAACAAACAAAATGGGTCAAGTTGTTACTTCTCGCAGAATGGTGGTATAACACTTCCTTCCATACTGCAGCAAAAATGACCCCATTTATGGCATTTTATGGATATCATCCACTATCCATCACATCATATTTAAGAGAAAATTATAAGGTTCAAGCAGTGGAAGATCACATCGAACATCAACAAGAAGTCTCCAACTCTTAAAGGATAACCTAAATTTGGCACAAAATCGAATGAAACAACAGGCAGATCAACATTGCAACGAGAGAAGTTTTGATGTAGGAGTCTGGGTATTTTTATGAATACAACCATACAAAAATATGTCCCTCAAGCAAGCTAAGAAGGATAATAAATTATCGCCAAAGTACTATGGTCCTTACAAGGTGTTGCAAAAGATTGGTACTATGGCATACAAATTGGAGCTTCCTGCTTCTTCGCGAGTTCATCCAAGTTTCCATGTTTCATGCTTAAAGAAGGTTATAGGTGAAAATATTCCAGTTCAAACAATATTGCCAGAACTTGATGAGGAAGGAAAAATCATATTGGAACTTGAAGCAGTCATGGAAACAAGAACTCGACAACTACAAAATCGATCAATTTTAGAGTATCTCATCAAGTAGAAGAACTTACCCACTGAAGATTCTACATGGGAGGATGAGAATTTTATACAGAAGCACCCAAAGCTACTCAAGCATTGAGGACAACACTTCTTTGAAGGAGAGGGGCATGTTAGGTCCCTATATTACTAATTTAGTCCCTTATTGTTATTAGTGTAGTCCCTTTATTGTTATTGTTGTACCCCTTTAACCCCAATATTGTTATTATTGTGCCCTTACACTATTATTCTTAGGTCGGCTAGGATTATATCATGGCCCCATGGACTCCTATATAGAGAAGGAGGTTTTAGTCATTTTTAGCATCCAATAATTTTTCATTTATGTAATGTATTGTAGGTTTCCCCCTCGAAGTGGCTGATTTCTAAGGCGTTCATCTCTTTTTTCTTCTATTTTTGGAGCTAGTTTCATAACACCTACCCACTTATTCACCTATCTTATTATCAAAATAAAAAATTGATATTCCAACCATCTAAAAGCTAATTGGGAATATTACATAGAGCCATGTATCCATTAAACATGTCTAGAGACTATCTCTGTCTGCGCAGTGAAGTAGGTGCTCCTACATGCTCTGCTGCATCAAGTCTCAATCTATCAGCTTTCGTGGTGTGCCTTATACCATTTCTGGTGGATTTTTCTGCATGAGTTTTTTCTGCCACTCCATGATCCTCTGCATGTGGCTGCTCCACATCTTGAGGTTCATCATTTGGAACCAAGATTTCCTCATCTGCATGCAAATCTAGCTCCCTCTCAAGGGAGAATCGCATGGATTTCTCCTCATCAAATTTTATATCCCATCTCACAACAGTCATCCTGTTGTTTGGAAAATACATTCGATAGTTGTGGTGAGTATCAATGTACCCCACAAATATCCCAATATCAGTTGTTGGTTCGAGCTTCTTCCTAGAATCTTTGGTCACATGGCAATAGACAGATGAGCCAAAAATTTTAAAATATGAAACTTCAGGTTTCTTACCAGAAAAATCCTCCTCTGGTGTACTCATGCCAAGTATTCGATGAGGACTATGGTTTTGCACAAATACCACTGTGTTGCACACCTCTACCCAGAGATGGAACGATAGGCCGTGATCATGCAACATCGCTTGTGTCGCACCCACAATTTCTCTATCCTTTCTTTCTGTGACCCCATTTTGTTGTGGGTTATGAGGCGCAATCAAATCTCTCTATATTCCTTCTTTTCTACAGAAATTATTGAATTCATTGGATATGTATTCACCACCATTGTTGCTCCTAAGAGCCTTCACATGCTTCCCCGTGTCTTTCTCAACTAATTCTTTAAACTCAAAAAATTTTGAGAACGCCTGATCTTTCTTCTGCATGAAGTAGATCCAATACTTTCTAGAAACAATTTCAACAAATATCACATAATACATGTGCTTTGTTGTCGAAGCTGTAGAGAATGGTCAACACACGTCTGCGTGAACTCTCTCAAGGATTCCCGCTGCTCGGTTCTCCTTCTCGTGAAAAGTGGCCTTTGCATACTTCCCCATGGTACATCCCTTGCATATGTCTATCTACGTAAGAGTACCCTTGGGAAGTCCCGTAGAAATATATTGCATGACCTTCAAGGCTCTATGGTGTATATGGCCCAATATCCTATGCGATAACTCACCCTCATCTCTGCTCACCACTTTGTCTGCCTTACCCATCAATGTTGCACAACCATCTACATCAAGTTTATAGAGATTATTCACACAAATCTCGATATTCTTGGCTTGTCCTTTGTCTTGTCGAAGGAAAGTTTTCCCTTCACTGAAAACCACATCATAACCTCTATCCTCCAACATTACGACTGAAACTAAATTCTTTTTCAAGTTTGGTACATGCATATCTTTTAATAAGAAGGGTTTACCTGACTATATCTGGAAGATAACTGTACCAATCCCGGTAGCACTATACCGCTCGTCATCACCCTTTTAGATATGCATCTAGAGGTCCTTTTTCTCCAAGCTACTGAAAAGTTCCTTTTCTTCCGTCATGTGGAAATATGCACCACTATCCAAGTACCACACTGATCCCATCGCACTTGAGACCATGCATGTGATGAGTGAGAATTCCAACTTAAATTTCGAGGCCAAAGCCTCACCAGCTGTAGATCTTGAAGCCTTCTTATTCTTCTCCTTTTGTGGAAAATTAGTGGCATAATGTCCATGCTCGTGACAGTGAAAACACTTCACTCTGGACATGTCGCGCTTCTTGCCTTCTTTATCGGACTCATATTTGGAATCGTATTTCTTTCCCTTCCCCTTCTTTGCCTTACCAGCCATGGCACAATTTTCTTCATCATCTGTCTTAGATGAAGATCCATCCCTGGTATTCTGCCTGAATTCTTCTTGCACCAAATCCGACCAAATTCGTTCCCATTGTTTCGGGAAATAACTCCCTAAAGGTTTTTAGGTTAGCAACCTTCACAGATCAGGGGCATACCATTCAAGAAGGACTCACTTAACCTATCTTTTATGCTAAAAACTAGATATAACAAGTTGCAGAACTTACCCGAAAATCCTACGTTTGATGTAGATCCCGCAAGGTGCAAACCCCCAGCAACTCCTCATGCTTCGTAACCTGGAAATCAAGAAAGAATGAACACAAAACACTAGTTGTACATCATATATTGTTCCTAGATGTTAGTGTAACTCATGTATAATATCATATAAACAATATTGAATGTTCAATTAATGATCTTTACACATATATAAAGAGATATAAACACGTGAATTTCAGGAACAGGATGGTTCTTCTCATTATAAATGGCATGTACAATAATAGAAAAGTGGAGAGATCACTTGAATCCTTCCACAGCCTTCGAGCAAACCGTCCTCTGGATCCGTCCAGCCCTTACCTCACTAATATTCTTCCAAGATGTGTGCACACAAGATGTCATATAAGATGATGGGCATCTCAAGGAAACAAGGGTTTCCTGAATATACCTGGGAAGTGTAGGAGGCACGGGAATATCAGACTTGAAATAGGGTTCCAACAGAGTATAATATCTGTAATTTTCTCTCTCCCTTAGGCCATACACATGAGGGGATTTTATACTCCCTCAAAGTAGTTTCAACAATTGGAAACAGTTGGGCCACGGGTTGGGGTGGTTGAATTACGGGAATAACCATCACCCTGCCTCAAAAAATAGGGAACTTTATATATATTTTTAATGATTTAAATGGCATACGTGGAAAAGTATGAATGGACTCGCGTATATACGTGGAAACATCTAGGCATAATCGCGTATGGGATTTTAGACACTATTTTTTATGAAGTTGTTCAAGTCTGGGGGGAAAGGGTGCCCAAGGCCAAAGAGACAATCATTGATCACATGAGGGTGAAAAATGATGCTATAACATATGCCCCCTAATATATGAGGTCAGAAGGGGTATATGATGGCCGAAATATATTATGTGCATAGAAAGAACCTTGCGAAGACAAGAGAGGACTTCACCAGATTTCAGCCTGCCAAAAAACCAATTAAAGAAGTCAGAGAGTCAGCTCATATCTGAGGTGGGCATACCCATGCTCAGTGAAAGAAAAGCATGTCTATAGATCCAAAATGTATACAAGTATAGCTGAACTGGAAAGTACATAGTGAATCATCTGATCACTTCCTGGAAGTACGAGTCGAAATCAAGTCCAAGTATCACATATAGAAGACTGATCAATGATGCTGTAATAGATATCTGATCTCACAAGTAACTGAATCTCCAGGTACCAAATCATAAGAGGTGGAACATATGGTACAATCACGCAACTTGGGAGCCAACATATAAGATGTTGCTTGTACTGAAACTGCAACATATAAGGGTGGACGACGTCACTAGCAGAAACTGGATGAACTGTCAAAAGTGAACCGAAACATGCTGATGCAAACCCGAGGTCTTCACCGATCGCCATGGCACAATTCTACACAATGGGAATAAATGAGTTGAATTCGACCATGTGAGAAATCGTTTGATCACCGGTCAATAATGTATACCATTAACAAACGCGAGACAACCCACCGATAATGATAATGAGTGTCAAGGTGCCCCAGTACAATCTAACAAGTGTGAATGAATGAGTTGAAGTCGAACACTTGTAAGAATCTATCAATCAGGAGGCAATAATGAATCCTCACTGTCAACAGTAAAGAGTCTGCCACTGATGACTGCAAACCCTAAGGTACTGACAAAAAGACTCTAGACCTTATTCCTAGAGCAATGAGTCGGAGTCGATGGGAAAAGATCAACTGGAAGGAAGGCATTGAGGCATCCCACATCAGTCCAGCATGAGTGTAACCCGCAGGCCAAGATTTGGAAGGAATTGCATGAAGTAGAGTGAAGGAACCAACCTAAAGTACGTTTCCAACATGCACAAGATGAAGCTAGCACATGGAATAAACCCTCTGAAACAACCAATAATGAAAGCTGACAAAGAGGCGAGATATCCACTGATAGGGTCAAATGGAAATCAAGGTACTGCACAAATCCCAAGTGTGATAATGTATGCTGACGTCGAACACAAGGAAAACCACTCAGTCAAAGACCCATAATGATGATCAAATGCTAAGCACAAGATCACCTATCAATGATGTAAATAGGGCCAGGGTGTGGCTCTAGGTTTACTCTCAGAGCAATATGTCGTAGTCGATAAGAGACAAACCCGCTGGCAAGAAGTCAATGGAGACCTTCTCAAACCAACACGAGCATAGGACCAAACATCTGATGTGATAGTACAAGATACTGACAAGACTGAGAAGGCCTGAAAAAATAAGTCAAGAGACACCGCAGAATGGCCGACTCAGGTTTAACTTCCCTTGAACAAAATCACGACTCATGATGACCATGGGAGCAAATAATGACACTGTATAAGTCTGTTATGCAGGAGGAAAAAACAAACTCTCCATATGATTGGAAGAGATAACCAACCGAGGGAGAACTGACTCGTGAAACAAGGTTATGGCATCTCCTAGGCCAAAACTAAAACCATCCCAAATGAGGAAAAGACATAGTGGTATGTGATTTGTTCAAGGGCGACAAACTGATATTGTAACTGCCATCAAAATATGAATTAACATCCCGTTCCCGCTCTTTTTAACATATTTGATTTTTTTGTTTTTTTCATATAGTAAGCCTGAAAAAGAATAAAATAATGCTATGGTACAACAGATAGAACGAGTATCAGGAAACAGATGCACTAGTTCCTGGGATAGGAACAATCCTATGCTCAATGCAAGGTGGCGGAAACTAGTACGTGATACTCAAAGGAGTGTTCCATCCATGGGTAACAAGGGTGTCAAGTCGCGATAGCTAAGTGCTTTGCAATGGTTAACTTTGTATAGAAAGTCAAGGTCAAAAGATGGCTTAAACATCGAGTCCAAATGAAGCCGGCTGAAGGCCAAGATAAACAAGTAGTCAATATGCAATGCAGTGATGCAACTCAACAACACCAGGGAGCCTCTAGGGTAATAGCCAGAAAAATGATAATGAAGAAGAAGAAGAATGAAGCTTCAACATATAAGTCATGGCGGGCGTAAAGAGGACTCCCAAGCCTACATAAAGTGCAGCATGGGCGACAAGTGCTAGCGAGGAACTAACTAGGAAGCCCATGTAAAAGAAGGCTCTACCACCAAGTCATGATTAAATAATCGACGAGTGAAATGGGTTAAGTACTCATGACATGATGGGATTGACCCTATGGCAAGTGATCAGAATGGAGGCTAGAATGTAGAATGCAACGGAAAGTGGATTCCCTAACCTATATGCTAGTTAAGATCATATACCTGTCATGACAGGTTAGCAATCATGGATACGAAAACCGGAAAAAATCTCAAAGTCAACAAAATGTACCTGAAAATATACCTATCCCAACACTTACAAGAAACAGGGTTATGCAGCTTAATACAGATTTGAAAAATAAGCATAATGAAATTTTGTAAAAAAATTTCAATTTCTGGGCATAAATACACCTTTTACCTCATATTTGGTTCATTGTTACTTTGCTGAATTGGAGAAAAGAGCTCTGGAGAAAAAACCTCTTTCTTCAAAATAGGAGAAATCAGCCGTCAAACTTCATCAGATTAGTCAGGTAAGCTTTAAATTCATCATTGTTATCAATTTCATCCATAAATAGGTTAAAAATTTTGATTTTTCACCGTAGAAAAGATTTATTTTGATTGAGCTTTCTGCGCATACGCGGGTTCGTGTGGACGAACCCGTGTATGATACGCGACTGTCCACAAGGTAAGTCGCGTATGCGTAGACCGTGATTTGAAAAAATGAACCTAATGAGAAGTTGAATGACTTTTTCAGGATGACAATTTCTTGGAGGGAGCGTGAGCACAATTCCATTGACCAAGAAGTCATGGGGGATCAAAATTCGCTCAATATCCTCCGAAACTGTGGATTGCTCAAATTCTTCAAAATGCCAAATATGAAAAGTAACGTCCGGTTGCTTGAAATGCTGGTGAATAATTGGGAACCGGAGGAATATTGCTTCATGATTGACCAAATACCCATACACATAGAGGTGGAAGACATTTACTTTATTACTAGACTCTCTCGAAGAGGAGACCCAGTAGATTTGCACGAAAAGCCTTTGGGAGGGCTTATAGTAGATGATTATGTCCACATCTATTGTGTAGAGGGATCTCAAAAAGTATGGACTCAAATTGAAATCAAAGATTTATTAGAGCTGTATATGAAAATTCTCCTTTTCACCATCGGCAGGGTGGCAGGATCTGCTTCCTTACACCAGACGTCAAGGACACAGATGAGTATAGCTGTGGAATGCTTAGTTCACCTCTTTGATTGGTGTACAGCTCTACTGAAAAACATGAAAAAACAATTGTCCTCCATCCAGAAAGCTAAAACAAAGCATTTCGGGTATGGAACCATTTTGATGACATTCTTCTTTGAGAAGATTCCATGGCTTCGACCCAAAGCGATCTCATCCATCAACAGCCCTAGAGATCCAAGAATAGCTCGGTGGGCTGATCTGATGAAGAGATTGGGGGGCAGCGAAGTTCCTCAAACTACATGGGACAACGAGTTCTTCCAATGGTGGGAGGAACAGATTATCGCAATCAATGATTATCCCTATGCTGGGATGGATTTTCGCAGTGATCCAGATCTAGTCCTTCCACCTAGCGCAGCATGGGGTGCAATCGGTGAGACTGCAATTTTTTTATTTTTTTTTAAATTTTTTCAATATATGTGAAAAATGAAAAACAAACATGTTTTTTATTGGATTCTGAATGACTTAAAAAGTTATGTGATGACCATGATACAGATATGGGACCAGTCTGTCTTGAAGGATACCCAAGGCACAAACGTCGCAGAGGCGAAGCGGATGCTAAAGACCCTGGTAGAACCCTACATGTCGTTCAGAGAAACTTGGAGAGTTTAACTCGCCAAGTGCCTATGTCTGCAGTAGAGGACCTACCAGAGGCTATGCAGAGACGGGTAGTTGGGGTATCGCGAGACTGGGTGCGGTTATTCCGCCGTGTGGCTACTGCGATCGTGTTCTATAGGAAAACGAATGTTGGGCAGGGACCATAGATTTTATTGGATGACTGTACTATATTTTTTATACTGAACATGATCGGACATAAGCCCTAATTTTGTAGGACATGTGGGTCCAAATTTTTGTATATTTTTTTGTACATTATGATGATATATACATATATACAATGTTTTATGATGCGATGAAACAAATGTGTGAAAATGTATGATGATTTTGATGATTTAATTAAAGTATTGAATGATTAATATGCCATTCAATTGCTTGATTAGCTAATGAGTCTGCCATTTGATTGTCAGCTCGAGGAATATGAATAAATGTTATAAATTGAAATTATCTTTGTAACAAACGTACCCTTAAAAACAATCAAAACAAAAAATGATTCCAGACCCGATATGTATTGTTCAACTGCGACACCACCAGCTAGGAGTCCAAGAATACTACCAACGAATCAACACCCGAAGATATTGCTTTTGAGAGTAGATAAATGACTGCAATGTATTATGTTACGTTGTTGGAAGCAGGACCAATGCAGACCCCTCTTGAAACTAATAGCTGACCAGATGGATAATAAAGTACCCAAGCCGCGGAAGCTAAGTTCCAGGTGTGTCTACTAGCACCATCGGTGAAACCATAATGACTTATGATATCCAACACAACCTGCCAAAGAAGATCAAAAAAATCACCATCACCTCATAGACCGAAAACTCATATATGTACAACAATGAAAACAAAAATATATACAAAAAGCAAGATGCCAGGCTGAGGCCTAGGCATAATACCTTTTCAGATAGAGCCCATTTCTGGGCTCCGCCAACTCATTTCCTTCAAAATCAACCAAAGTATATGCTCCTTTTTTAAGGACCTTTTTAACGATGAAGGGGCCATACCACATAGACTTGAACTTGCCTGCCCCCAAGGTATTATTTTCCTGGGCATAACCAGAACAAGGTCGCTTTCGGAGAAAACCCTAGGTTTGACCACTTTATCGTACTGAACTTGTACCTGTTTATTATGTGCCTCGTTCATCATGGAAGCATCTCGACGCTGCTCATCAAGATGTTCCAGATGAAGGAGGCGTTCTTCAAGACTAGAATTTTCAGGAAGAAGCTCTACAACTAACTTAAGAGAAGGAATCTCACACTCGATAGGAAATATTGATTCCAACTTGTAAGCTAGTTGAAATGGAGTAAAACCAGTTGCAGTTTTTACCGACATCCGGTATACCCAAAGCACAGGATACAACACAATATGCCAATTAGATCTAGCTTTATCAATTGTCCATTGAAGAATTCTCTTCAAGGATTTGTTCATGGCTTCCACTTGCCCATTGGCCTGAGGATAATAAGGAGATGAATGCTCTTGTCGGAAACCTAATTTCAGAGCAAACTCAGCCATCATGCTGTTCTGAAAATGACTGCCATGATCGATGACAATCTCTTTAGGAATACCAAAACGAGAAATAAGTTGATTGAAGAGAAAAAGAGTTGTTGTCTCACCGTCATTCCCAAAAGTAGGCATAGCCTCGACCCACTTTGTGAAGTAGTCTACTGCTACAATAATGTACTTGTGACCTTTAGCCAAAGGCGGGTTACAAGTAGTATAATCAATACCCCACTTTGTAAAAGGACCGACAGTGAAAACCGAGAAGAGCGGAGCTGGATGAGCGTGCATCTTTTGAGTATACACCTGACATAGATGACACCGTTTGACCGACTCCATACAATCTTTGAAAATTGAAGGCCAAAATTATCCAGCACGCAGGATTTTTTGGGCTGTAGCAAGCCCAGATAGATGACCACCACAAGCTCCACTGTGGCAATCATTCAGCACAACCTCAGCTTCTTTGAGAGTTAAGCATCATCTTAGGATCAAATCGACCCCTCGACGGTATAAAGTATCACCAATGATCAAGTAATTTTTAGCCACGTGACGCAACTTATGACACTCATCTTTTGAAAAAGTTGAGGGAAACTTCGCAGTCTGAAGATATACAATGAGATCCCCATACCAAGGATCCTGTGAAGAGATGAGAAAAAGATGCTCATCCGAAAAGGATTCATCATAAACTATCTCCTCTCCACAGGGCAACTCAGAAATTAATTCTACGAAAACTAATGATTTCTTGGACTTGGCAGACATAAACTCAAGATCAAATTCCTGTAAAATCACAATCCATCGATTATATTTGCCCCCAATCACTCGCCTGCTGAGAACAAACTGAAATGGATTGACCGCTGTGAAAACATAAGTTTTTCGAAGGAGAATATAATGTTTGAGCCGCTGTACAGCATGGACAGCTGCTAAAGCAAGCTTCTCTATCGGAGAATACCGGATTTCAGGTCCTACCAAGCCTCGACTAAGGTAGTATATAACATGCTCTACAAGAGCATCATCCTCCTGAACCAGAACCACACCGATAGTAGATTCTGTTGCTGTGAGATACAAGAGGAAATCCTTGCTATAATCAGGTGGACTCAGTATAGGAGCAGAGGTCAATGCTTTTTTCAAAGCATCAAATGAGCGTTGAACAAAGTCATCCCAGAAAAATGGGACTCCCTTCTTTAATAATCTCATGAATCCTCTTGTAATTTCGGCATAATTTATGATAAATCTCCGCATAAAATTAGCTTTTCCTTGTAGACTTTGAAGTTGACGAATAGACAACGGGGGAGGCAACAGAATTATTGCCTCAAATTTGAAGGGATCTACCTGAATCCCTTCCGTCGACACAATAAATCCCAACAACCGACCAGATGTGACCGTGAAAACTCACTTGTTCGAATTCAACCTGATTTTGTAAAATCGACATCTTTCAAATACTTGACGGAGGTGAGAAGGATGATCAATTCTCTTGCGAGAAAGAGCAGCTAAATCATCCAAGTACGCCTCAATAATATGTTTGATGTCGTGGAAGGCATATAACATGGCTCGCTAGAAAGTGGCTCCAGCATTTTTAAGGCCGAAAGGAATTTTCTTGTAAGCAAAGTTACCTAGGGACAAATAAAGGCAGTCTTATGTTGATCTTCAGGACGGATATTAATTTGATTATATCTAGAAAAACGGTCCATGAAGGAGAAAATCTCATTACCGGCACACACATCAATAATATGATCTATGAATGGTGTGGGGTAATTATCTTTCGGACATGCTTTATTAAGGTCTCTGAAATCAATGCAAACGCGAATTGTCCCTTGTTTCTTATCCACCGGAACTGGATTCGAAACCCACTCTGTCAAAGAAACAGGGAAAATGAATCCTGCCTTGAGCAACTACTCTACCTCAGCTTTAATAGTTGCAGCCTTCCTAGGGTTGACCGGCGAAGCTTTTGCCTCACAGGCTTAGCATTTTTGTAGATCTTGATCTCATGCTGGACAATAGATGGATCTATACCAGTCATTTCCTCATAGGACCAGGCAAACACATCCCTAAACTCTTTAAAGAGATCGGTGTAAATTTGAATCTCTTCAGGGGAACATTCAGCTCCGATGAAAACATTCTCGATAATGTTGGGATTCCTGGAGATGTTCACCGAGATAG
Source organism: Pinus albicaulis (assembly GCA_034641835.2). NCBI lineage: Eukaryota > Viridiplantae > Streptophyta > Pinopsida > Pinales > Pinaceae > Pinus > Pinus albicaulis. The sequence continues at coordinate 286,678,118 of CM076578.1, read as the reverse complement.
TCATAGAAATCACAGCCATGTTCCCTTTAGCAAATACCTTTGCTGGCGCTAAAGGGTTTAGGACTGGGTGAACAAGGCCAGAAGACTGAGGACTTGGAAAACTTGACTCAACTTCGCTCAAGTCTGGTAGAAAGTAAGACTGATGATGAAAATCATCCCACGGTCTATCTATACCAGTCATAGCTTCCAGGATAGCCTCTTCAGATGGAAGAGTGGTATCTAGGAAATCCTGGGTGGAAGAAGAACTAAGTGTCCAAGCCAGGGCCACATCGCCATCCAATTCCTCTGGTGAAAGAGAAACTGAAATGGATTCTGCAGAGTTAACAATATATCTATAAGAAATCTCAGTTGCAGACATCGGAAATGCCATTCCACCCACTTGACCTTCCGTTAATGTGGAGGTAGGGGAAGGTAAGGTCCAAGGGTCCAAAAAATAATGAGTTCTAAAGAACTCTCATTGATTAGGAGCCCTGGAGGATGAAATTGCATTTCTATGAACGGAAGGAGGTGGAATATCAAAAGTACCCATCAAAGAAGAATAAATTCCAACCCCGATATTCTCAACAGGCGGTTTGGCATTATCCACCAAAGGGATAGTTGAGTCAGTAGATGCATTCGGGTCTACAGGAGAAAAATCCAGTTGGTCAACTGTGACAATACTCCCTTCGTGAGGAAAACAAACAATACGAAATAAGGAGGATGCAATAGAATCCATCTCATAAATCCAATTTCGCCCCAACAAAAGGTTGTAGTCCAAGCTTGCATCAACTATCTCAACCTCTATATTTACAGTTTTTCCCCCAACACAGATGGGAAAAGCTGGGAAAATACCATGCAGCCTGGTAGAATGACCATCAAATGCAGTCAGAAGAGTGGCTGATGGAACAACTGTGGGAGATCTGATCCCCTTCCAGCATGTGAGAGACATCACACACATGGAAGCACCCTCATCGATGACCGTTCGAAATATAGTGAACTTTCAAAACGACGATCTAATATGGAAAGCCATATGATGTGGGAGTCTCTTTTTAAAGTTAGACATATCAAATGTAATCATAAGAGAGTTCTTTGGATCAACAGCCCCAATAGCAGTGAGAAGAGCACTTCGCTGAGCTGGACAAGACTAGAGCACCTCAAGAGCAGACATAGCACAAGGGCTTTGTGCTAGGTCTTCTACAACAAAGTAGTTCTGGGCAGCCTTGCCATTTGGATTAATCGTTGTACGCTTTGGAGATGCTTTTGGCATCCGAGATATGGGCTCAACAGTGGGCCTCATAATGTGAAGCGGCTCAGCACTATCAAGAGCACCCTTGGCTTTCGAAGACTCAGCTACACCATAATCACGAGATCTCGTAGCGATATCTGCGTGAGCACTCATCATATATATGTTTGATGGGGTTTCCCCTTCCTGGGTGCCTCCAGAGGGAGCCCTAGTATTTTGATTCGCACCAACAACTAATTTTTGCCCTTGGGGAAAAGGGTTTGTTAACACAGCCTAGGAACTTGAAGATCCCTGTTGAGCTAACAAGCACTGCGCATCCTGAATTTTAAGGAAAAGGTGAGTAAGATGATCTCTAGTACATAACTTGCATGGAAACTTCACTTTCTTTTTATCCTTTTTTCCCTCACCAACATGCTTGTTGGATTAAAGGACAAGTTGTACAATATATTTCTACTCTATATGTTAGCGAGATTCATATAAAACATTAAATAAATCATCATAAATGCTTGTATAATAAATATTCTTCATACATTAAAGCATACACTAACACGTTTACTTCGGGAACAGCATGATACTTCTGTATTATAAAAATAGTACGTACAAAAGTAAGTGGAGAGATCACCTGATCCTTCCAAGGCCTTCGCAGACCGTCGTCCGGATCCGTTCAGCCCTTGCCTCGCTAAGACTCCTTCCAAATGAGTGCATACGAGATAACATATAAAGGGATGTGTATCTCAAGGAAACAAGGGTTTCCTGAAATGAACTGGGAAAGTGCAGGAGGCACGGGGAATCAGACTTGGATAGGGAACCAACAGAGTATAATAATAATAATTCTCTCCCTCCCTTAGGCCATACATATGAGGTCTTTTATAGTCCCTCCAAGTAGTTTCAGCAGTTGGAAACAGTTGGCCACGGGCTGGGGTGGTTGAACCACCTGAGTAACCATCAACCCAGCGCGAAATTAGGGATTTTTATATATTTTTTAATCATTAAAATGGCATACGCGGAAAAGTCTAGCTGTACTCGCGTATACACACGGAAAAACACGGGCATAGTCGCGTATGAAGGATTTTCCACTGTTTTTAAGTGAATTTGTCCAAGTCTGTAGGAATGGGTGCCCATAAAGCCATGTAGCAATCATGAATCATGCCAAGGTGAGAAATGATGCTATAACAGATGCCCCCTAATATATGAGGTCAGAAGGGGTACATGATGGCCGAAATGTATTATGCACATAGAAAGAACTTCGCAAGGACAAGAGAGGACTTCACCAGATTTCAGCCTGCCAAAAGCCAATGAAAGAAACCAGAGAGTCAACTCATGCTGAGGCGGGCATACCCATGCTCAGTCAAAAATACATCATATATATAGAAAGTACTGAATAGATCCAACATGTATACAAGTATAACTGAACTGAAAGTACATAGTGAATCATCTGAGCAGGGCCCGGAAATACAAGTCTGTATCAATGTCCAAGTATCACATATAGAAAACTGATCAAAGATAGTGCAACTGGATGTCTGATCAAGTAACTGAATCTCCAAGTACCGGATCATAAGAGGCGGATCAAACGGTACAATCACGCAACTCGAGGATCAACATATAAGATGCTGCTGTACTGAACTGCAACATATAAGGGTGTACGGCAACACTGGCAGAAACTGAGAGAACTGTCAACAGTGAACCAAGAAATGCTGATGCAACCCAAGGTCTTCACCGATCACAACGGCACAATTCTACACACTGGGAATAAATGAGCTGAAGTCGACCATGTGAGAAATCGTTGGATTACCGGGCAATGATGTTTCCCATTAACCAACGCGAGACAACCCACCGATAATGATAATGAGTGTCAAGGTGCCCCAGTACAATCTGACAAGTGTGAATGAATGAGTTGAAGTCGAACACTTGAAAGAATCTATCAATCAGGAGGCAATGATGAATCCCCACTGTCGATAGCGAAGAGTCTGCCACTGATGACTGCAAACCCTAAGGTACTGACAAAAGACTCTAGATCTTGGTCCCAGAGCAATGAGTCGGAGTCGATGGGAAAAGATCTGCTGGAAGGAAGGCATTAAGGCATCCCACATCAGTCCAGCGCGAGTGTAACCCGCATGCCAAGATTTGGAAGGAATCGGACGAAGGAGAGTGATGGAACCAAAACCGAAGTACGTTTCGGACGTGCACAAGATGAAGCTAGCGCACGGAAGAAACCCTCTGAACCAACCAATAATGAAAGCTGACGCAGAGGCGAGAAATCCACCGATAGGGTCAAATGGAAATCCAGGTAGTGCACGAATCCCAAGTGTGATAATGTGTGCTGACGTCGAACACAGGGGAAACCACTCAGTCAAAGACCCATGATGATGATCAAATGCTGAGCACGAGGTCACCTATCAATGATGGAAATAGGCCCAAGGTGCGGCTCTAGGCTTGCTCTCAGAGCAATGTGTCGTGGTCGATAAGAGACAAACCCGCCGGCAAGAAGTCAATGGGGACCTTCTCAAACCAGCACGAGCAGAAGATCAAAACATCTGATGTGATAGAACATGATACTGACAAGACCGGGAAGGCCGACTGAATAATGAGTCAAGAGACACCGCAGAATGGCCGACTCAGGCTAGACTTCCCTTGAACAAAAGCACGACTCTATGATGACCATGGCAGTAAAAAGTGACACTGTATAAGTCTGTCTTGCAGAAGGCAAAACAAACTCTCCATATGATTGGAAGAGATAACCAACCGGGGGAGAACTGACAAGTGAAACATGGTAAAGGCTGAACTTAGGTCAAACTAGAACCATCCCAAATGAAGGAAATATATATAAGTATATGTGCTTTGTTCAAGGGTGACAAACTGACTCTGTACTGCCATCAAAATAACGAAGATACATCCCGTTCCCGCTCTTTTTGTTATATTTGATTTTTTGTCTTTTTCATATAATAAGCCTGAAAAAGAATAAAAAAATGCTATGGTACAATGGATAGAACGAGTATCAATAAAGCAGATTCACTAGTTCCTGGGATTGGAACAATCCTATGCTCAATGCAAGGTGGCGAAAACTGGTCAGTGATACTCAGAGGAACGTTCCATCCATGGGTACAAAGGTGTCAAGTCGTGATAGCTAAGTGCATGCAATGGTTAACTTGTACAGAAAGTCAAGGTCAAAAGTTGGCTTAAACATCGAGTCCAAATGAAGCCGGCTAAAGGCCAGGATAAACAAGCAGCCAATATGCAATGCAGTAATACAACTTAACGACACCGGGGAGCCTCTAGGGTATAAGCCAGAAAAAGATAAGTGATGAAGGAGAAGAATGAAGCTTCAACACGAAAGACATGGCGGGACTAAAGAGGACTCCCGAGCCTACATAAAAAGCAGCATGGGCAACAAGTGATAGCGAGGAACTAACTAGGAAGCCCATGTAAAGGAAGGCTCTACCATCAAGTCATGATTTAAAAATCGGCGAGTGAAATGGGTATAATACTCATGACCTCATGGGATCGACCCTAAGGCAAGTGATCAGTATGGAGGCTAGAATGCAAGATGCAACGGAAAGTGATTCCCTAACCTATATGCCAGTGAAGATCATATACCTGCCGTGAAGAGTCTGAACACATGGGCCAGAAACCAGGAAAAATCTCGAAAATGTCAAAATGTACCTGAAATATACCAAACTGGGCACTTCCAAGCAATCGAGTTATACAGCATAAGACAGATCGAAAAAATAAGCACAAGGAAATTTTTGCAAAAATTTTCAATTTTTTAGCCATAAATACACAAATTACCTCTCAATTGGTTCATTATTGCATAGATGATTTGGAAAAAGAGCTCTGGAGCTAAAAACTTGTTTCGTCAAATCAGCAACAACCGACCGTCGGAATTCAGCGAAACTTCAGGTAGGCTCCTTATTCATCCTGTTGATTCATTTTGTCCGTTTAAAATTTAAAATTAAGTGGATTTTTACCTGGAAACCCTTATTAAAAAACGCGTATCTGCGCATACGCGAGTTCAAAGAAGGAAAGTTGCGTGTATACGCGACTGTGCACAGCAAAACTAGCGTATGCGCAAGTCCGAATTTCAAAAATGAGTTTCTAATGCAAATTTTAATGAATTTTTTCAGGATGACAATTTCATGGAGGGAACGCGAGCATAGTGCAATAGACCAAGAGGTCATGGAAGATCGCGGAGCACAAAATGTCCTCCGAAACTGTGGATTATTCAAATTTTTCAAGATGCCCAATATGAAAAGTAATGTGAGATTGCTTGAAATGCTGGTAAATTATTGGGAACCGGATCAGGATTGTTTCATCATTGATCAAATTCCACTACGCATAGAAGTGGAAGATATATACTTCATCACTGGACTCTCCAGAAGGGGAGACCCAGTGGATCTGCACGGAAAGCCCCTGGGAGGGTTAACCGTGGAGGACTATGTCCAAATCTATTGCGTAGAAAATTCCAAGAAAGTTGGCACACAGATTGCAATCAGAGATATCAGGGACTTGCACATAAAGATCCTCCTATTCACCATCGGCAGAGTGGCAGGATCTGCCTCACTGCATCAGGCGTCCAGGACGCACATGAGCATAACTGTAGAGTGCTTAATTCATGTGTATGATTGGTGCACTGCCCTGCTACTGAACATGAAACAACAACTGACCTCCATTCGCAAAACACATACAAAACACTTTGGCTATGGGACCATTTTGACTACATTCTTCTTCGAGAGAGTTCCAGCTTTGAGACCCAAAGTCATCTCAACTATCAGCAGCCCTCGGGACCCAAGAATTGCCCGTTGGGCAGACATGATGAAGAGACTGGGGGGCAGCGAGGTACCCCGAACTACCTGGGATGATGAGTTCTTCTTATGGTGGAGAGAACAGATCATCGCAGTAGATGACTATCCCTATGCCGGGATGGATTTCCGAGGAGATCCAGATCTAGTACTTCCACCCGGTGCAGCATGGGGAGCAGTCGGTAAGTTTTTTCAAAAAATTTTAACTTATATGATTTTTTTTGGATTTTTCAAATATGTATGAAAAATGAAAAACAAACATGTTTTTGGATTGGATTCATAATGACTGACAAAATAAAAAATGATCATGTTTCAGATGTTGGACCAGTGCGTCCTGAGGGCCTAGCACGTCACAAACGCCGCATAGGTGAAGCAGAGACAACGGATTCTGACAGGACCCTCCAGGCCGTGCAGAGAAACTTGGAGGGACTAACCCGCCAAATCCCTCTGGCTGCTGTGGAGGACTTGCCAGAAGCCGTCCAGAGACGGGTTGTAGGAGTACCCCGGGACTGGGTTAGACTGTTCCGCCGTGTGGCCACTGCAGTGATGTTCTATAGGAACGCTGGGCAGGGTCCTCGGGAGTAGATAGTTTTTACATATTAGATGACTGTATATTTTTTGAGACTGAACATGATGGGGCATAAGCCCAAGTTTTGTACGGCATTGATGGATCCAAAATTTTGTAAAGTTTTTTGACATACTGATGATATATATACAGCGATATTTTGATGTGATGTGATAAATGTATCAAATGTATGATGTTTTCGATGATTAGATTTTATTGTATTGAATGATTAATATGCCAATCTAAAGCTTGATTAGCCAATGAGTCAGCAAACCAATTGTCAGCTCGAGGAATATGAATGAATGTTAAAAATTGAAACGACCTTTGTAACAAACGTACCCTCAAGAACAATCGTAATAAAAATGGATCTCGTACCCGATAAGTGTTGTTCAACTGCGACACCACCAGCTGGGAGTCTAAGAAAACTACCAACGAATCAACACCCAAAGATATTGCTTCCGAGAGAAGATGAATGACTGCAGTGTATTCTGCTACGTTATTGGAAGCAGGACCAATGCAGACTCCTCTTGATACCAACAGCTGACCGGAAGGATAATGAAGCACCCAAGCCGCGGAAGCTAAGTTCCGGGTGTGTCTACTAGCACCATCGGCGAAACCATAATGACTCATGACATCAACACAACCTGCCAAAGCGATCAAAAACATCACCATCTCATCAAAAATCGAAAATCAAACAGATATGTACAAGACAAAAACTACTATATACAAAGCAAAATGCCGGGGCAAAGCCTAGGCATAATACTTCTTCAGATAGAGCCCATTTCGGGGCTCCGACAACTCATTTCCTTCAAAATCAACCAAGGTATACGCTCCTTTCTTAAGGACCTTTTTGACGATATAGGGGCCATACCACATCGATTTAAACTTTCCTGCCCCCAAGGCATCCTTTTCTTGGGCATAGACCAAAACAAGGTCGCCTTCGGAAAAGACCCTAGGCTTAACCGCCTTATCGTACTGGACTTTGACTCGGTTTTTATGTGCTTCGTTCAACGTGGCGGCATCTCGACGCTGCTCATCAAGATGTTCGAGATGAAGAAGCCGCTCTGCCAGACTAGAAGTGTCAGGAAGAAGCTCAACAGCTAATTTAAGGGAAGGAATCTCGCATTCAATGGGAAATACGGATTCCACCCCGTGGACTAACTGAAACGGAGTAAAGCCAGTTGCAGTTTTAACTGACGTCCTGTATGCCCAGAGTGCGGGATATAGCATAATGTGCCAGTTGGATCTATGTTTATCAATCGTCCGTTGAAGAATTGTCTTCAAGGACTTATTCACGGCTTCCACCTGGCCATTGGCCTGAGGATAATATGGAGATGAATGCTCCTGCCGGAAACCCAATTTAAGAGCCAACTCTGCCATCATACTGTTCTGAAAGTGACTGCCATGGTTAGTGACAATCTCTCTAGGTATACCGAAACGAGCAATGACTTGGTTGAAGAAGAAAAGAGCTGCAGTCTCACCATCGTTCCCAAAAGTAGGCATAGCTTCGACCCACTTCGTAAAGTAGTCTACTGCTGCGATAATGTACTTGTGACCTTTTGCCGAAGGCGGGTTACAAGTAGTATAATCCATACCCCACTTTGTAAAGGGTCCGACAGTAACGACTGGAAAAAGCGGTGCTGGATGAGCGCGCATTTTTCGAGTATACACTTGACAAGGATGACACTTCTTGACCGATTCAATACAATCTTTGAAAATCGAGGGCCAGAAGTAGCCACCACGCAAAATCTTTTGGGCTGTAGCAAGCCCTGATAAATGACCCCCACAAGCTCCACCGTGAGAATCATTGAGCACAGCCTCAGCTTCTTCGAAAGTTAAGCAGCGTCTTAGGATTGAATCAACCCCTCGACGGTACAAAGCATCACCAATAATCGGATAACTTTTAGCTAAGTGACGCAGCTTACGACGCTCATCTTTCGAAAAAGAAGAGGGAAACTTCGCAGTCTGGAGATATACAATGATGTCCCCATACCAAGGATCTTGTGGAGAGATCAGAAACAAGTGTTCGTCCGGAAAGGACTCATCATAGATCATCGCCTCTCCACAAGGCAACTCGGAGATCAATTCCGCAAAAACTAATGACTTCTTGGATTTGGCAAACATGAACTCTAGATCAAATTCCTGTAAAATCACAATCTATCTATTATATTTGCCCCCAATCACTCGCCTGTTGAGGACAAACTGAAATGGATTGGCAGCTGCCAAGACATAAGTTTTGCGAAGAATAATATAATGTCGGAGTCGATGCACAGCATGAACTGCTGCTAAGGCTAATTTTTCTATCGGGGTGTATCGCAGTTCAGGTCCTACCAGTCCTCGACTAAGGTAGTAAATAACATGCTCAGCCAGAGCATCATCCTCCTGAACCAGAACCATACCAATGGTATATTCTGCTGTAGCCAGATACAAAAGAAAATCTCTGCTATAATCGGGTGGACTCAGTAAAGGAGCAGAGGTCAATGCCTTTTTCAAGGCATCGAATGAGCGTTGAGCGTAGTCGTCCCAAAGAAAAGGAACTCCTTTCTTCAACAGTCTCATATATCCCTTTGTAATCTCGGCATAGTTAACGATAAACCTCCGAAGAAAGTTAGACTTCCCTTGGAGACTTTGAAGTTGACGGATTGAAGACGGGGGAGGCAACCGAAGTATTGCCTCAACCTTGAAGGGATCTACCCTTATCCCTTCACTAGACACGATAAATCCCAACAGCCGACCGGATGTTACCGCGAAAACGCACTTGTTCGGATTCAAACGAATTTTATAAAAACGACATCTCTCAAATATTTGCCGGAGGTGTCCTAGATGATCCATCCTTTTTCGAGAATGAGCAGCTAGATCATCTAAGTATGCCTCTATAATTTTCTTGATGTCGTGGAAGGCGTAAGACATGGCCCGCTGAAAAGTAGCTCCAGCATTTTTCAGACCAAAAGGCATTTTCTTATATGCAAACATACCCCAGGGACAAATAAATGCGGTCTTATGTTGATCTTCTGGACGGATAGTAATTTGATTATAACCAGAAAAACCGTCCATGAAGGAAAAAATTTCGTTCCCGGCACACTCATCAATAATCTGATCAATGAAGGGTGTGGGGTAATTATCTTTAGGACACGCCTTATTCAGGTCTCTGAAATCGATGCACACTCGAATTGTTCCTTGATTTTTATCAACAGGAACGGGGTTTGAAACCCATTCAGTCAGAGGAACTGGGAAAATGAATCCCGCCTTAAGCAGCTTTTCAACTTCAGCTTTGATAGCTGCTACCTTCCTAGGATTAACCGGACGAAGTTTTTGCCTGACCGGCTTAGCGTTTTCATACGTCTTGATCTCATGCTGGACGATAGATGGATCTATGCCAGGCATTTCCTCATAAGACCAAGCAAAAACATCCCTATACTCTTTGAAGAGCTCGGTATAGATTTGAACTTCTTCACGGGAACATTCAGCTCCAATGAAACCGTTCTCGATAATGTTGGGATTCCTGGAGATGTTCACCGGGATAGTCGGAGAGATCACAGCCATGTTCCCTTCAGCATAAACCTGTGCTGGTGCTAAGGGGCTCAAGACTGGGTGAACAGGCCCAGGAGACTGAGGACTTGGAAAACTAGCTTCGACTTCGCTCAAGTCAGGTAGGAAGTAAGACCGATGATGCAAGTCATCCCACGGTCTCTCTATACCTGTCATTGCTTCCAGGATGGCCTCTTCGGATGGAAGAGTTGTATCTAGACAATCCTGGGCAGAAGAAGAAGTAAGCGTCCAAGCCGGAGCCACATCACCATCCAACTCTTCCGGCGAAAGAGGAGCTGGATCAGACTCTGCAGTGTCAACAACAGACTGATATGCAATCTCAGCTGCAGAAATCGGGAATGCCATTCCACCCCCTTGCCCTTCCTCCAAAGTGGCGGTTGGGGAAGGTAAGGTCCAAGGGTCCGAAAAATAATGAGTTCGAAAGAACTCTCTTCGAAGGGGAGCCTTGGAGGATGAAATAGCATTGATAGACACCTTAGGAGGAGGAAGATCAAAAGATCCCATCAGGGAAGAATACATTCCAACTCCCAGATTCTCGATAGGTGCCTTAGTATTGGCCAACTTAGGGACAGATGAGTCAGGAGGCGCATCCAGGTCTACAGGAGGACAGTCCAGTTGATCCACCGTAACTATCCTCCCTTCGTGGGGGAAACATACTATCCGAAATAGTGAAGATGCAATGGCATCCATATCATATATCCAGTTCCTCCCCAACAGAAGGTTGTAGTCCAAGGCTGCATCTACTACCTCAACCTCTATGTTAACGGTTTTTCCTCCAACACAGATGGGCAAAGCCGGGAAAATACCATGGGGCCTATGAGAATGGCCATCGAATGCAGTAAGAATAGTGCTGGATGGAACAGCTTTGGGAGATCCTAGTGTCTTCCAGCATGCGAGAGACATCACGCAAGTAGAAGCACCCTCATCAACGACCGTGCGAAAGATATTAGTCTTCCGGTGCGATGATTTAATATGGAAGGCCATATGATGAGGAAGTCTCTTCTTAAAATTCTTCATATCAAAGGTAATCAGAAGAGAATTTTTTGGATCTATAGCTCCAATGGCAGTGAGCAAAGCACTGCGCTGAGCCGGACAAGACTGGAGTACCTCTAAAGCTGACATAGCACAAGGACTCTGCGCCAGATCTTCTACAATCGAGTAGTTCTGGGCAGCCCTCATGTTCGGATTAATCGTTGACAGCTTAGAGGATGCCTTCGGTATCCGAGGCATAGACTCGACAGTTGGCTTCGTGATATGAAGCGGCTCAGTAGCATCAGGAACTTCCTTAGCTTTCGAAGATTCCTCTCCGCCATAATCATGGGATCTCGTAGCGACATCCACGTGAGCACTCATCATAAAGATATTCGATGGAATTTCCCCTTCCTGAGGACCTCCAGAGGAAGCCCCGGGATTTTGATTCGCGCCAGCAATTAATTGCTGCCCTTGGGGAAAAGGGTTTGTTAGCACAGCCTGGGAACTAGAAGAACCTTGCTGAGATAACAGGCGCTGAGCATCCTGAATTTTCGGGCAAAGATGCGTGAGATGGTCTCCAGCACAAATCTTGCACGGAAACTTAACTTTCTTTTTCTCCTTTTTCCCTTCACCAACACGCTCGTTGGTCTTATTTGCATTACCCTTCCCATTCTTGCCCTTCTTCTTGTTATTACGTCCCTTCTTCTTCCCATCGGACTATTGATTTCCTTTGGGTTCAGAAGATTGGACAACATTTATGGACAAAGAGTGGGAAGGTGATGAATTAGCAGGCACAGCCTGACCAGAAGGAGCAGCTTGTAAAGACAACTGCTGCAATTGAGAAGCGGTGGCACCTCTTGACAGATCCGACAAAGTGTCACCATGCGGGCAGGGTTTGGGTTTGAAGATCAATTTGGAGCGAAGGCATTGGAGCAAATACTTGTAAGCATGCAGTGAGAATAGATCAACTCTAAGCTGGGCCCTAAAGATGCTTCATCTCGGAATATACCCACGAGCATGGATACATCCTTTGTCTCCTGAGTGACGATTTCAAAACCCTTTCGAAGGAACTCACACGGAACACTGGGCTTTAATTAAGCCTCTTCCTTCTCCTCCATTCCTGAATATGATCGGAAATGTGAGTTGCCTCATCCTGCTTAAAATTAGCCAGGAGTTCGGTCCCAGCCTCATATCTGACAGGCAACTGGAAATGGTTAAGAAAAGTGACAGCCAGTTCTCCAAATGTGGCGAAACTGCCCCCAGTAAGCTCTATATACCACTTCGTGGCGTTTCCAGTTAAGGTGCGCTGAAATAATCTCAATCTAATCGAATCGTCGATCAGAGAGTTGGATGAACACCATAAGTGGAATGTGGTGACGTGGTCTGCCGGATCTTCACCATTCTTACCTTCAAACTTAGGAATATCTGAAGGAAGTTTGGTTGGAACCGGAGGCCAACCCGGACTATATCGAATCGGGTCATTAGTTAACTTCGCCAAGTCTGGCAAGTTTAACGTTGCCAGAAATGGTAATCGCGGCGGAGCCTGAGAATTCCATCCTTGATGGGATGGATTTCCCACATTCTGAAAAGAATAGCTTGGATTTGATGAGGCACCAGGCTGCCAGAAAGGACCCGTAGAAAACGGAGAAGAACCTCCTCCCCACGCCGAGTTACCATAACCCAGGCTAGTTCCCCCCGCTGAAGTATTGACTGAAGAGGAAAGCCCCTGATAGGGGTTCCACGCATTAGAGAGAGGAGAAAAATACTGATAAGCACTCGATGCGGGGAAAGAAGCATTCCCTGGATGACTCGCGATGAACTGATTCCCTGCCCCCGACGTTGCAAACATAGGATTCCACCCCATAAAAGCAGTCGAACTTGGCCCCTGAGCCCAAGGATTGAAACTTTGGGTCTGGGACGTAAAAAGAAACGACCCTAAAGAAGGATTAGGACTAGGAATATGCCCAGTCCCAAAGGGGAAACCCTGAAAAGAAGCTGATCCACTAGCCATGTTGGACATGGGCGTAGATCCAGCTGCACCGGCGGTAAAGGAAAAAGAGGGATTTCCAGCAATGGACATCCCTGAAACAAAGGGACCAGATTGAGAAGCATATGCTTGGGTGAAACCAGAGCCAAACATAGCAGTGCTAGAAGCACTCGAAGATAGAGCAAGAGTGCCCCCTGCCTCGACAGAAGCAGGGGTCTGAATGCCCGCAGCACTCACGGTAGAAGCCGCGTTCCCAGTCGTGGCCATCGAAAGATAAGAAAGATATGGAAGATCCGGCGGTCTCTCAGACTCCGGTTCGACGTACTCTATAACAAACGGATGATCAAGAGGAAGAGGAGATGGACCTGTAGCCGCAGGCTCAGGTATATCTTCTATCTGAAAATCTTCCTCCTGAGGAAACAATACCCTCGAGGTGAGCGAAACGCTCCTCTCGGAACCGACACCGGAATCAGCAATGAAACCTTCAGACCTTAGTGGAGGATCTCTCTCAACAGCGTCAGACTCTACAGGGTGAAAACCACCTGCTAGATCGCTCCTACGCCTTCTCGAAGAAGGCTCTGCACTCTCGGGAGATAACCCCCGGACTCTCCTCGAACGTCGAGGCGCTTGATCAGCCACTTTTACAAATTTATTATATTAGACTCAAGAAGAGTGAAAAGCTAGGCAAGCTAGGAGCAAAGAGCACTCACTAAAATCAAAACCCTGAGAAACAGCAAGCAAACAGCCTCCAAGTATTTCCGCTCCGGGTGATGAGGACCGGACACCAAAATATAGGAAAGCGAAGTATAGGGCCTTCCGAAAGCAGTCTGGGATGATTAGGGCCCAGAACAACTAGCGAAGGTATCAGAAATAGTTACGCCGACCTCCTAACGACAACCTTTGCCGGCTCAAGCACCCAAGCTTCGCAAGGGCACCCCCCAAAAGTACTGTTGAAAGTGATGCGACGTCTGCCTCAGGTACCACGGGTATTCCCCCCCGCAGTCACCTGTGTGGAACCTAGGAGTGGCAACTATGGACACCAATCCATATCAGAAGCCGGGCGGAACGGTCTTGAGGTCAGATTCAGCTAATCGGAGGGGGGGTATCCCTCTTCTCAACCTTCACTTCCCCTCGCGCTTGACTCTCGGATGAGAGCTTTCCCGGTCCACCTCACGGAGTTGGATTTCGCTCAATTAATAAACTTCTATGTTTGTTTGAGCGGCCTTGGAGAGTTAACTCTCCACTCACCTATTCCAAGGCCCTACAACCTAGCTAGTTGGTGATTGACACTTAATAAAACTTGCTAGTTGATTTTAGATTAAATCGCTTATTTTAAGGGCTGTTGTATTAATTCATAAGGATATGGAGTTGAAACCAATGATGTTCTGACGCAAAAGAAATTAATAAAAACCTGACTACATGCACATGCAGTTCTTTGTCTTTCGATGAAGAGCAATTTCTATGTAAGTTCTACGAGGCTAAAAAATATATTTTTCTTTTTGAATTACAAACTCACACGCACAAAAATTAAGAAGCTAACTAAATGATTCAATGCACCTAATGCAAATGACCACTAGCATGTAAATTCTAAGATGCAAAAAAGTCCCTTGAAACAAGGTGAAATTTCCCAAAAGAGCTCCTTCAGTTTTAACTCATCTTTTGATATCCAGAAAGCTAATTCTTGCAAACAAGAACTCTCAATATAAGACACCAAAATACTCCACAAGAAGAAGAAGAACTCAAAAGACACCCTCTCCTCAAAATCAAGCTAAAAACTAGAAGCAAGAAATTTCACTAAAGTCCCAAAAGATGAAGCCAAACGAAAATGAAAAAGGCAACAACAAAAACGAAAAACAAGAAACAATGTTTTTTGAGTTTTTGATATGCAAAAATAAAAAGCAAAACAAATGTTTTTGGGCTTTTCAGTTTTATAAAACAAGAGTTTCAAGAAAACCAAGAACAACTATCCCAATCCAAGCCAAAACGAGACCGAATTTCAAGCATAAACTTCAGCTATGCCCCCAAACCTTATAAGGCTAATGATAGAAAGATCAATGAGAGCAACGGAAGACCAAAAACTCAATCAAACAGCCAAGAGAAATAGTGCAAATTCGTTGCAACACAAAACTCCAAAGAAACAAGAAAAGATCTTCGAAAAATGCAACAAAACCCTAGCTTATGAAACTCAAGAAAACCAATCGAAAACAAAGCAAAGAACGCAATGCAAAGCACAACACAAAGACAGGAGCGAGTCAATGAGCAAAAGCTCTCTGTTCTGGTAAAACAGAACAGCCAAGAACGCTCAGAAAGCGATCTTGGAACTCAATCCAGGAGTGCTAGCACCAACAAGAACACTTCGCCAAAAAGATCAGTTTTCAGACAAACGAAAGAGAACCAAGACTTAAAACCACTTCTGTCACACTCCAGTAAGTACAGAGACTCTGCAGACACAGGCCTCCACAGCCAGAAAAGACCAAAAACACCAGAATCTTGAAATTTCAAATTCAGCCTAGGTATACGCGACCTTGCAGTTATGCAACAGGCGTGTATACGCGTCTGTGTTGAGGGAAAACCGCGTATACGCGGTTCCTTCTACACAAACTCGCGGGTATACGCGACTGTGTGCAAGAAAAACTGCGTATACAAAGAAAGATAATGAAAAATAAAAAGTACAAGCCTGGGAAAGGTATAAAAGCTTCAGACTGACTGCAAGAAAGCAAACTGGACTGTAAAAGACAGAAAAAGCTGTTGGTATCCTACCAAACAGCTGAAACAACCCAACAGGAGAATCACAAAAATGTGATCCCCAGCGGAGTCGCCAGTTCTGTTTCGGGGATTTAACACCCTAGAGGTTGGTTGGGATTCAACCTCCACAGAGCAGGGGCGTACTACTTAACAGAGACTCACACGATCATGCACAGTCATAAAAACGAAATCGAGTAGAACGAGAGGTTTACCCGTTGGTCCTACATTTGAAGTAGATCCACGTGGAGTTCAAACTCCCTGCAATCGTCCTTCCTCTTTCACCTGAAATACAAGAAGAAACCAGCACAAAGGACAAGTTGTACAGTATATTTCTACTCTATATGTTAGTGAGATTCATATAAAACATTAAATAAATCATCATGAATGCTTGTATAACAAATATTCTTCATACATTAAAGCATACACTAACACGTTTGTTTCGGGAACAGCATGATACTTCTGTATTATAAAAATAGTACGTACAAAAGTAAGTGGAGAGATCACCTGATCCTTCCAAGGCCTTCGCAGACCGTCGTCCGGATCCGTCCAGCCCTTGCCTCGCTAAGACTCCTTCCAAATGAGTGCATACGAGATAGCATATAAAGGGATGTGTATCTCAAGGAAACAAGGGTTTCCTGAAATGAACTGGGAAAGTGCAGGAGGCACGGGGAATCAGACTTGGATAGGGAACCAACAGAGTATAATAATAATAATTCTCTCACTCCCTTAGGCCATACATATGAGGTCTTTTTATAGTCCCTCCAAGTAGTTTCAGCAGTTGGAAACAGTTGGCCACGGGCTGGGGTGGTTGAACTACCTGAGTAACCATCAACCCAGCGCGAAATTAGGGATTTTATATATTTTTTTAATCATTAAAATATGAATCATGTCTAGGTGAGAAATGATGCTATGTTTCATGCATATCGTAAATTCCATTCCCCCCACTTGACCTTCCGCTAATGTGGAGGTAGGGGAAGGTAAGGTCCAAGAGTCTGAAAAATAATGAGTTCTGAAGAACTCTTGTCGAATAGGAGCCCTGGAGGATGAAATTGCATTTATATGAATGGAAGGAGGTGGAATATCAAAAGTACCCATCAGAGAAGAATACATTCCAACCCCAAGATTCTCAACAGGTGGTTTGGCATTATCTACCAAAGGGATAGTTGAGTCAGTAGATGCATTCGGGTCTAGAGGAGAACAATCTAGTTGGTAAACTATGACAATCCTCGCTTCTTGAGGGAAACAAATAATACAAAATAAGGAGGATGCAATAGCATCCATCTCATAAATCCAGTTTCGCCCCAACAAAAGGTTGTAGTCCAAGCTGGCATCAACTATCTCAACCTATATATTTACAGTTTTTCCCCTAACACAGATGGGAAAAGCCGGGAAAATACCATGCGGCCTGTGAGAATGACCATCAAACGCAGTCAGAATAGTGGCTGATGGAACAGCTGCGGGAGATCCGATCCCCTTCCAGCATGCGAGAGACATCACACATGTGGAAGCACCCTCATCGACGACCATTAGAAATATAGTGCATTTTCGAAATGACGATCTAATATGAAAGACATATGATGTGGGAGTATATTTTTAAAATTAGACATATTAAATGTAATCATAAGAGATTTCTTCGAATCAACAACCCCAATAGTAGTGAGAAGTGCACTTTGCTGAGCTGGACAAGACTGGAGCACCTCGAGAGCAGACATAGCACAAGGGCTCTGCGCTATATCTTGTACAACAAAGTAGTTATGGGCAGCCTTGGCATTTGGATTAATCATCGTATGCTTTATATATGCTTTTGGCATCCGAGATATGGGTTCACCAGTGGGCCTCATAATGTGAAGCGGCTCAGTACTATCAAGAGCACCCTTGGTTTTTGAAGACTCAGCTATGCCATAATCACGAGATCTCATAGCGATATCTATGTGAGCACTCATCATATATATGTTTGATGGGGTTTCCCCTTCCTAGGTGCCTCCAGAGGGAGCCCTAGTATTTTGATTCATGCCAACAACTAACTATTGCCCTTGGGGAAAAGGGTTTGATAATATAGCTTGGGAACTTGAAGATCCCTGTTGAGCTAACAAGTGCTACGCATCCTGAATTTTAGGGAAAAGGTGAGTAAGATGATCTCTAGTACATAACTTGCATGGAAACTTCACTTTATTTTTATCCTTTTGACCCTCACCAAAATGCTCGTTGGATTTATTTGCATTGTCCTTCACATCTTTGCCCTTCTTCTTATTATTATTTCATCCTTTCTTCTTCCCTTCGGATTATTGATTTCCTTTGGGGTTAGAATTCTGGAAGGAATTTATTGACAAAGCTTGGGAAGGGGTTGGAACTGAAGGTACAGCCTGATCTAAAGAAGCAGATTGTATGGACAACTGTTGCAAATGGATAAGCAGGTTAGCTACACCGCTATCGATCAACCCAATAAGTCCATCACCATGAGGATTGGGTTTAGCTTTGGACAAGTCCAATTTGGAGTGAGGATCATTAGGCAAAATTTTATTGAGGGCCCCAGACTGAGAATAAATCAGTTCTAATTGTTAGGCCCTAAAAATAGCTTGTTCCTCAGAAAATACCCGTGACAGGGATACGTCCTTCGAAATATCTGGCTGTAAGGATTTCAAAAACCATTCTAGAAGGAATGTATTTGGAATATAGGCTTTAATGAGCCTCTTTCTTCTCCTCCATTCCTGAATATGATTAGAAATGTGGGTTGCCTTTTCCTTCTTAAAATTAGCCAAGAGTTCAGTCCTGACATCATAACGAACAGGAAACTGAAAATGATTTAAAAACATAGTAGCCAGATCTCCAAAAGTCGCAAAATGTCCCCCATTTAACTCAATATACCACTTAGCTACATTTCCAGTCAAGGTGCGCTGAAATAACCTCAACCTAATCGAATCATCGATTAGGGAGTTTGATGAACACCATAGATGGAAAGTGGTGATGTGATCTACCAGATCCTCTCCATTCTTCCCTTCAAACTTTGGAATGTCTAAAGGTAGTTTGGTGGGGACTGTAAGCCACCCCGGACTATATTGGATTGGATCATTGGTCAATTTCGACAAATCTGGAAATTTTAACGTTGCCAGAAATGGTAAATGAGGAGGAGCCTGGGAATTCCATCCCTGATAGGATGGATTCCCCACATTCTAAAAATAATACCCTGGATTTGATGAGGCACCAGGTTTCCAGAAAGGTTTCGTAGAAAAGGTTGTGCCATAGGAAAATCCTTGTGACCCAACATTCAGAGAAGGACCCCCTCCCAACATGGAGTTACTATAAACCTGACCAGTTCCCCCCACTAAAGTAATGAATGAAGAAGAAAACCCTGATAGGGGTTCCAAGCATTTGAAAAAGTAGAAAAGGCCTAATAAGCACTAGACGAAGAGAAAGGAACAATCCCTTGGTGACCAGCAAGAAACTGATTCCTTGCCCTTACTACTGTAAAGATAGGGTTCCAACACGTAAAGGTAGTAGAAATTTGACCTCCAGACCATGGATTAAATCTCTCAGTGTGGGAAGTAAAAGGAAAAGACCCTAAGGAAGGATTCGAATTAGGAATATGCCTTCTTCCAAAGGGGAACCCTTGAAAAGAAGCTGATTCACTAGCCATAGAGGAGATGGGTGCAGATGCAGCAGCAATAGTAGAAAAGGAAAACGGAGGAATCCCACTAATGGGCATTCCGAAACAAAGGGGACTAGATTGAGAAGCCTGTGCTTGGGTGTAACCAGAGCCAAACATAGCAGCACTAGAAGCAATCAAAGATATAGCAATAGTGCCTCCTCCATCAACTTTAGAAGGAGTCTGAATACTTGCAGCACTCACAGCAAAAGCTGCGTTCCCAATCGTGGCCATCGAAAGGTAAGAATGTGATGGAGAAGGACTCTCTGGTCTCTCAGACTCAGGTCCGATGTACTTGATGATGAACGGAGAACTAGGACAAAGAGGAGGTGGAAGCGATTCAGGAGGTTGAGGTACTTCCTATACTTCTAATTTTTCTTCCGGAAATAAAACTCTCGAGGTGAGTGGAGTACTCCTCTCAATACTGACACTGACACTAGAACCAGCTACAGAAACTTCAATCCCTAACGGAGGATCTCTCTCTACTACGTCTAATAACACCGAGTGATAATCACCTTCTGAATTACTCCTATGCCTTCTTGAAGAAGGCTCGGCACTCGAGGGAGATAACCCACTAAGCCGTCTCGATCGATAAGGAAATCGGTCAGCCACTTTAAAAGTTTTATTAGACTCAAAAAAGTATAAAGATAAGCAGGCTAGGAGCAAAGAGCACTCACTACAAAGTCGCTAAGATACAACCAGGAAAGCGGCTTTTAGGTATTTCTGCTCCAGGTGATTAGGACCGGACACCAAAATACAAGAAAGCAAAAAAGAGGACCTCCCGAAAGTAGTCTGGGGTAATTAAGACCCAGGCCTACTAGAGAAGGTAGCAGACACAGTTATGCTGATCTCCTAACAATAGCCTTTGCCAGTGCAAGTACCCAAGATTCGTAAGAACACCCTCTAGAAGCACTGTTGGAAGTGATACAACATCTGCCTCAGGTACCATGAGTATTCCCCCCCTACAGTAACCTGTGTGATACCTAGGATGGGCAACTAAGAACACCAAACTGTTTCAGCAGCCGAGCGAAATGGTCTTAGGTCAAGATTCAGCAAATTAGAGAGGGGGTATCTCTCTTCTCTGCCTGCACTTTCCCTCGCGCTTGACTCTCTAGAGGAGAGCTTTCCCGGTGCACCTAACGGTGTTGGATTTCACTCATTAATAAACTTCTATGTTTCAAAATTTGAGCAGCCTTGGAGAGTTAACTCTCCACTCACCTAATCCAAGGCCCTACAACCTAGCTAGTTGATGTATGACACTTAATACAAAATTTCTAATTGTTTTAAAATTATATAGCTTATTTTAATTGGCTGTTACTTTATGTCAAGGGCATATGGAAATGAAACCAATGATGTTTTTATGACACAGAAAGAAACCAATGAAAACCAAACTATATGCAAATGCACTGATTGCCTTTCGATGAAGAGTGATTTCTACACAGGTTCTACAAGACTACTTTTTTTACTTTTCTTTTCAGATAACCAGACTTCACACGCCTCAAAGAGAAATCTCTAATGATACCAAGGTTTAATCACTTTTTGGTAGTCAACAAAGCTAGTTCCAAATCAGAAACTCAATGTATAAAGATGCCAAAAACATACTTGACATAAAAGAACGAAATCAAAAAGAAGACTCCCTTCCTAATCAAGTCAAGAACCGAGGATTAAAGACTTCAACAAAGCTTGAAAAGATGAAATGAAACCATTAAAAAAATGAGAAACAAAAGCAATGGAAAACAAAATGTTTTTTGGGCTTTTGAGTTTATAAAAAAAAGAGACTTCAAAGAAACCAAGAAACTATCCAATTATTGAGTCAAGAAAACTTCGAATTTCAAGCAAAACTTCAAAAAAATGCCCTAAGCCAACTGTGCTACTCTCGTTGCAGGACTTGTATGAGCAAGAGGAAGACAAGAAACCCAACAAATCAACTCGACATAATAGAATAAAATTGCAGAAAACTCAAACTCCAAAGAATAAAAAAGAGACTCTTCGAAAATTGCAACAAGACCTAGTCAATGAAATCAAAAAAACCAAACGCAAAAATAGGAAAAAATCAAAATGCAGAGCAACTCATAAAGTTAGGAAAAATAAAATAAGCAAAATCTCTCTATCTTGAATACTCAGAACAACCAAGAATCCTTAGAAAAAAATCTTGGTGCTCAAGATAGAATTGCAAGCACAACAAAGAAAGATTTCACCAAATGATCCAGTCTTCAGAAAATTAAGAGAGAAATAGGTAGAAAACCAGTTTAGACATAGTCCAGAGACTTCAAAGATACTATAGAAACAAGTCACCACAGGCAGACAAGACCAAAAAATCTTAAAACCAAAAATTTTCAAATTTCACTCAGGCATACGTGCTTTAACAGTTTTGCAACTAGTGTGCATACATGACTGTGGTAAAGGAAACTCGTGTATATGTGGGTCCCTTTACAAAAAAGTGCATGTATACACGACTGTGTAAAATAAAAAGTGTGTATGGAAAAGTAAATAAAGAAAAATAAAAAAGGTTAAGCCTGATCAAGAGACCAGGTCTTTAGTCTGACTAGAAAAATATTTACTGAACTGGAAAAAGTGATTGAAACTGTTGGGAACCTTCAATACAGATGAAACAACCCAAAAGGGAAATCACGAGAATGTGATCCCCAGTGGAGTCACCATTTCTGTTTCAGAAAATAACTCCCTAAAGGTTTTTGGGTCAGCAACCTTCACAGATCAGGGGCATACCATTCAAGAAGGACTCACTTAACCTATCTTTTATGCTAAAAACTAAATATAACAAGTTACAGAACTTTCCCGAAATTCCAACGCTTGACGTAGATCCCGCGGGGTACAAACCCCCAGCAACCCTTCGTGCTTTGTAACCTAGAAATCAAGAAAGAATGAAAATGAAACTCTAGTTGTACATCATATATTGTTCCTAAATGTTAGTGTAACTCATGTATAATATCATATAAACAATATTGAATGTTCAATTAATGATCTTTACACATATATAAAGAGATACAAACATGTGAATTTCGGGAACAAGATGATTCTTCTCATTATAAATGGCATGTACAATAATTGAAAAGTGGAGAGATCACCTGAATCTTCCATGGCCTTTGAGTAGACCGTCCTCTAGATCCATCCAGCCCTCACCTCACTAGGATTCTTCCAAGATGTGTGCACACAAGATGTCATATAGGATGATGATCATATCAAGGAAACAAGGGTTTCCTGAATATACCTGGGAAGTGCAGGAGGCATGGGAATATCAAATTTGAAATAGGGCTCCAAAAAATTATAATATCTATAATTTTCTCTCTCCCTTAGGCCATACAAATGAGGGGCTTTTATACTCCCTCAAACTAGTTTCAGCAGTTGGAAATAGTTGGGCCACAGGCTAGGGTGGTTGAATTACGGAAATAACCATCACCCTACCTCTAAAATAAGGAATTATATATATATTTTTAATGATTTAAATGGCATACATGGAAAATTATGAATGGACTCGCTTATATACGTGGAAAAGTCTAGGCATAAGTTCATATGGGATTTTAGACATTATTTTTTATGAAGATGTTCAATTCTGGGGGGAAAAGGTGCCCAAGTCCAAAGAGACAATCATTAATCACATGAGGGTGAAAAATGATGCTATAACAACCACCTATTTCACCTCCTGAAGAAGCAAAAGATACTTTAAGCATGCCTCAATAGGAAGGAGAAATCCATGAAGAAGTTGATCCCAAGGAGGAAGAAAGAGTGTCCAGGAAAGAATTTCTTGACATGACTGAGATGGTTAGAATCCTTTATCAAGAAAGGAATGAGATACTGGAAGGAGAAGGATCTAGACTTTACAAGGAAGGAAAAGGATATTCAGGAGGTCACAATGATGAAGATAAGTCAAAGAAGGGAAATGGAGGAAATGGAGGCAATGGAGAGCCATCATCCTCACCCTCATCATCATCATCCTCTACTTCTTCTTTAGTACATTAGCCACACAATTCAAAGGACACTGGTAAAATTCCTTTTTTAAAACTTCATGTTAAGTCTAAATTGCCAATGTTTAAAGGTGAATTTAATGCAGAAAAGCTTGATAATTGGATTAGGCAATTGGAGGTCTATTTGAGAATCCATAACCTTCAAGATGATTATACCAAAATTCAATTAGCTTCATTGAGAATGAAAGGTGCATCACTTGTTTGGTGGGAAGCCACAACAAAGGAGGAGATCAAGAAGCATGGTAAGATTATTCTATCATGGTCAGATTTCATTACTGCTATAAAAAAATATTTTTATCCATTAAATCATATGCATAAATCCATCATGAACTGGTGAAACTTTAGGCAATTGAAGGGAAAAAATTTGCAAGAAAACACCCAAGAATTTAGGACAAGAGCTATCTTTTTAGGGGTAGATTTTTTGAGCCAAGATACTGTGATCAAGTACATAGGAGGCTTACATAGCTACCTAAAAATACTATTCTCATGTTTAACCCCACCATTCTAGATCAAGTATGTGTTCAGGCCACACATCTATAAGCTAGAGGGAAGAACATTTCTGAATAGGGTATAAAGAAACCTTTTAAGGGTAAAGCCAAAGAGAAGACCTCAAAAGGTAAAATAAAAAAGAATGCATATGTTAAGAAAGAGGGAGAAAAATTGGTTTTTAAACATTGTTCAAAATAAGGCCATGATGAAAATCATCGTTGGAAATTACATCCTGAAATGAGGCCATAGACCCAATAACAAAGGGAAACAGAAAACCGCAACTACATCTCAACATGATTTAGGTTCTGATTCAGGTGATGAATCTAAGATTACAACCATGAGATTGAAGAACATGAAGGGAAAATAAATTGAAACTAAACTCACTATCGGTACATCAAACTGTCACATAAACACTCCAAATGAAGAAGAAAGAATAGAACTATTTCATGTGAGGGTCATAACGAAACATAGCAAGGTTGACACATTGTTTGACAGTGGGTCACAAGAAAACTTAATCTCTAAATAATTGGTCAAGAAACTTAACCTTGAGACCATACCACATCCAAAACCATATCCATAGGTTGGATTTGTAAGGATGCAAATTTACAGGTTTCAAAGAAATGTATATTGCAGTTTACAATCACTGCAAATTTTGTTGACATAGTTGAATTAGATGTGGTTTCGCTTGACATAACAGGTATTGTATTGGGGAGTCCTTACTTGTATGATAGGAAAGAGATCTTCTATCACCATGAGAACAAGTAACATTTATTAAAAGATGGAAAATATTTCATTGTTAGAGCACATCGCAAGAAGACAAAAATTGCTATGGTAAATGTTGGACAGGTAAAGAGGCTGGTAAATTCAAGTAATAATTTTTTTCTTCTTATGATTAAGCCTAAAGCTGATGTTAATCATGAATCATTTGAGGGATGTAATCCTAAGTTGAAATCAAATTTATATGATGTAGTTAGTGCACATCATGAGATGTTTCAGGAGCCAACAAGATTGCCTCCAAAAAGAGAGATACAACATGAGATTCAGTTGCAGCAATATTGTCCTCTTCTAAACATAAATATGTATCACATGTCAATAAAGGAGAATGTTGAAAAAGATGCAAACTAAAGAGATGTTGGAAAAAGGAATCATAAGGCCAAGCACCTCGCCATGCGGTTCACCCATAGTCTTGATACCAAAGAAAGATGGGACATGGCGCATGTGTGTAGATTTCTGAGAATTAAACAATATTACGATAAAGAAACATTACCAACTCCCAAGAATAGATGATTTTCTTGATCAAATGAAAGAAGAAAATTTTTTCACTAAGTTATATTTATGAATTGGATATCATCAAGTAAGAATTGCAAAAAGTGATATATGGGAAGCTGCATTCAAAGCCAAACAAGGACTTTTTGAGTGGCTATTTATGCCATTTGGTTTGTGTAATGCACTGACAACTTTCATGCATGTTATGGATAGTGTTTTGTGTCCATTCCTTGATGAATTTTTTATTTTTTACTTAGATGTAATATTTATTTTCAGCAAAATAAGGGAAGAACATGTCTTGCATGTGAATAGGGTGCTTGATATTTTGAAGAAAGAGAAATTGTTTCTTAAGATGTCAAAGTGTAAGTTTGGAAAGACTTCTTTGGTCTATTTGGGACATATTGTAGGAGGAGAAGAATTGAGGATTGATCCTTCTAAAGTGGAAGCCATTGTGAATTGGCCCACACCCAAAACAGTAACCGAGGTAAGAAGTTTCTTAGGTGCAGCTCAGTATTGGACAAAGTTTATTACTAACTTTTCTTCCATTGCAACTCCTATGCATGCAGTGACAAGTGTGAAGAAAGACTTCCAATGGGGAGGAAAACAACAACAAGCTTTCAAATATTTGAAAAACAAGATCAGGTCAGCTCCAGCCCTTGCATTACCAAATTTGAGACAGCCATTCGAGATACAAACTGATGCTAGTGATTATGCCATGGGCACAATTCTTTTGCAGCATGGTAGGCCTATCGATTTTCATTCTGAAACTTTTGATGGTGTTGTGACTAATTATCCTACATATGACAAAGAACTATATGCATTGGTACAAATTTTCAAGAAGTGGAAACACTACTTGAGGTAAAGAGACTATTGCACACACTGATCACCAACCATTACGATACTTGCAGTCGCAAACAAAATTGCAGCAGTCAAGACATTTCAGATGGATGGGATTTCTTCAACAGTTTCACTTGGTTATAAGGTACAAGAAAGGTATTTTCAATAAAGTTGCAAATATGCTTTCAAGACCTATCATTAGTGCTTCTACTTGACTCAAAAATGATTATGTTGTACATGAGAGTTACATAGAACAATATGCACATGACATTGAATTTGAAGATGTGTATGCTAGTTTGAGTGAAGGGAATAAAGTTGAAGAGAAATATTATCACATGCATAACAATTTGTTGTTTCATTTTGGCAAGTTGTGTATTCTACAAGGAGAGAGGCTAAGTGTCATGAGAGAAGCTCATTCATATCTTATTGTTGGAAACTTTGCGGTAAGCAAAATAGTGGTGCATCTACAGAGGTATTGTTATTGGCCTCACATGATAGATAGTGTGTCGCGTTTTATAAGAGGTTGTTCTATGTGTGCAAAAAGTAAACCTAGTAATAGGAAACTTGGGTTGTACATGCCACTAACGATACCATCAAGGCCATGGGAGAGTGTTTCCATGGACTTTGTTGGAGGTCTACCTATGTCAAGAATACAACATGATTATATTTATGTAGTTGTGGATAGATCTAGTAAAATGTGTATACTTATGCCATGTAAGAAAACCATTACTGCTGAACAAATAGATGAACTTTATTTTCAACATGTTTGGGTTCATTTTGGATTGACAACTTCTATTGTTAGTGACATGGATTCCAATTTCATTGGGAATTTTTGGTCAAATCTATGGAGAATAATGGACACAAAGTTGAAAAAGAATATCGCTTTTCATCCACAAATAGATGGACAAATATAGGTGATGAATAGAACCGTTGTGCATCTATTGAGAGGATATTGCAACAAACATCCTGAGTTGTGGGATGAGGAACTGCATTATATTCAGCGTGCTTACAACCGGGCAAAGCACTCTTCTACACAAACATCACCTTTTGAAGTATGCTTTGGGTATTTTCCAAAATCACCATTAGACTTCATCTTTGGGAAGGATGTTGAAATTAATGGCCATAGTGACATTGATAAGGCTTGAAAGTTCATTGAGAAAATTTAGATTATACATCAACAAGTTCAAGAACAGCTTGAGAAAAGTCAAATAAAATACAAAGAGAGGCATGATAAACATCGAGTTGATCACAAGTTTCAAGAGGGAGATGGGGTATGGTTTCACATTAGAAAAGAAAGGATGCAAGGAGAAATTAAAAAGCTCAAACCCATTCGATATGGTCCTTTCAAGGTCATAAAGAAAGTTGGCAATGAGCCATTTCAACTTGACTTGCCTTCTTATATGCAAATGTATTCAGTTGTTAATGTTGAAAAATTACATTTGTATGAGCCACCTTTGATCGATGATCAAGGAAGTGATGTTCAACTACCTTCCATTGAATATTTCTCACCAGAATTTCTGGATGAGCTCAAACAAGATACAATTCTTGATAGAAGGACAAGAGCATCAAAGAGGGGAAGTGTTGACTACCTTCGAGTTGCGCTCAAAGGCACTATACCAAACAAGGAAAAATGGATGGAGGTTTGAAAGGTGAGGGAGTTGTACCCTCATCTACTGAATAGGTAATCAAGTCTTTTGGGGTCCAAAATCTTCCCAATGGGGAGTGATCAAGAGTTCGTAAATTTTGTTCAAAATTCAAAGTTATAGGATTGGGTTGAAACTAGGATGGTTTTGTAGATCTCATATTCCTAATTCTGGCATCGTGAACGGTTTTAAAAACCGATGTTGTATGAGGGATATATCACGTTCTAATTGAATTTCTAAACAGGTAAATTTTGCGACAGTTTGACCAGGGTTGACTTGGATGCACAGTCAACAAGGTGGAGGTATATCTAGCAAAAAATAATATTCCAAACAACATTCCTTTCCTCAGAGCCAATCATGGGTTGAAATGTGTCACATTGCTATTCGTTGGAAGTACCTTGCGAAGGGCCAATAAAAGGGAACCATGTGGCTAGCCCTAAGGCTGCCATATGTCCCCTAAATGGTGTGTTAAAATTTTGGTGAGGTCTGTAGGGCTCGACCCTGGGACCTCCCTCTGGGCACGCAAAAAAATTTCCAACTGCTCTACATGTTGTTGCTTAAACTTCATAGGTTGAAAATTTATGTTAAATTTTTTGAAACAGTGTAGGGGGGTTTGGGATCGTCGGCGATCCCAACCCACCAGCGGTCCCCACATGGTGGTCACATATAAACATTGCAACCATAACGTTAACTCCATGGATAAGCCTTCAACCCACAACTCTGCTAGTGTAACTGTCATTATTTCACATGGATAACAGTTTATGTAACCATTTCCACGCGGTTAGCACTAACAACACTTCAAACCGAAGGAAACGCAATCCAACCATAGTTTATAACTTGGGTTCCGCCCTATCCAACCGTAAGTGTAACCCATGAGTTTCGGGTTGGAATGTGGCCACTCCAACTGCTAACACTAAATGAAAATAGTTAAATTCGGCAGGGAGTTTGGCCAGCATGCCCAAAAGGTGGAATCTACTATTTTAAATCCAATTAAGTGGAGTTCTCTACTTTTAGTGGAGTTTTTCTAGGTGCAACTGGGCAAAAGAGTAGGAGACTCAATTTTCGCCCATTCTGAGTGAATGAAGAGTCATTTTTGACTAATTGGAGCATTCTGGAGCCATTGGTGCAGATAAAACAGCCATTAGAGCACTGTAACTACATGTATTTGCAAAATTTTCAGCATAATAAAAGATGGACATGCCATTGGGAGCTGGACCACCAGATGTAGCCCAGGAGGGGTGAACTACTTCATCATGCCTATTGTGTAAATTTCATGTGGTGACTTATTTCTCTGTTTTACACTAATGTTCAGTGTTATTTAAGATTTTTTTATGTTTCTAATTCACCTAAAATCATCTACATTTCATGGAAAAAATCCTCATTCCTTAAGCAAACTAATGAACTGATTATGCACATATTTTATAAATGAAAAGACACCTAGCATAGCAAAACTGATACAGTAATTTCAGATTAGTACATCATATTGCAGCCATCATATGATCAAATCAAGCTTCAGATCTGCATAACCCAGCAGACCAGGGATAAAGCCCCAAGAGGGTAAATTTCCAATCTCATAGATCTAGAATTTCCTTTCTGGGTTATCTTGGGTTTCCATCATAGAGCCCAGATCTTGAATCTTGGCATCATCAGAGCTCCTGAGCTCCATATATCTGAATTTCCCTTTTCAACAGCTATATGTACATCATCAGATAAAGGGACAACACAGTATTTCTTCTTGCAGCTTTCCAGTTACTCAGTGCTTTTTGTAGAAGGCTTGTAGGGTCATTCTAGGGCATGTCCTTGGCTAGAGTACCTTATTTTTGTACACTGTTGTAACTGAAAAATCTCCTATGAATAAAATGGCTCAACTATTCTATCTATGTCTATGTTGAGCATAAAATCACATGTACATTTTCTGTGTTTCAAATATTGTGTTTGTGTATCAATGCATTATTCCATTTTGGGATATTACAAACCATATTTCAATATAGTTGTGATGCCTCTGGTCCACTTGCACATTTGGATCTCTTTCTATGTTCTCGTCTACCATGACATTCAAATCGTCCTCGTTTTGCTGATTTTTCTCTTGAACACATGCATGATCTAATGGTAAACATGAGAGAACCTTCATTGTCTCTGATTCTGATGTCCTCTCTCCATCAAGTGCAACCCATCATTCTTCGAGATCCTCATTTGAATATTCTTCTTCTGGATTTTGTCCTTCAATGGCATCAATAGAATTTATTTTTTTCAATACCTTTCTTTAACTAAGATGAATATAATTTAGATCAATAGGATATGTTTGGAAGATTTGTACCTCACCATTATAAGTGGGTTGAGCTACTTTCTTGTGTTAGTTTGGAAATGGTGGTCTAGGTATTTGAGTGGAAGTGGATCTTTGAGATGGATGTGGTTGAGGTTGTGGTTGTGATGGAGGTTGATGATAGGGATAGCATGGAGTTGGGTGTGGAGGAAATTGAGGAAAATATCAAGGATGTTGTGGATTTATTGCAAAAGGTTCTTTCCAGCCTTGTTTCCAATATTGGTTTTGGGGTTGTGATGGCCAAGGTTTCCAAGGAAAGGGTGTATTCCAATTAATTCGAGATGGATGTGCATAACCTTGAAATTTTGAATTAGTTTCTTGCATCATAAAAATTTTACTAGGATTCCATGGTCCTATTTGACCTACATAAAATAGCTTCTTTGGTGAGTGACTTGCTCCATTGTCCTCTCAGTAAACTTACTTCAACCTTGGTAATGATGGAAAATATGATTCTGCATTGACAAAAAAAATATTAGCATCTTATTTTTGCTCATTTTTCATTCTTAAAATTTCTACTTGTTCACTAAATTGCTAATAATTTATGTTTTAAATTCATCAAACAAATTTCCAAGTTCAGCTCGACTTATAGATCTTGATGTTGAGTTACTTACTCTTGCCCTTCCCCTTGATATGCGCTTGCATGTTTCAAAAATTTCTTCAAATGATAATTAGTATATGTCTCCTCTAAGCATGAGATCAAGGAGATCAATACACTCATCCCTAGTCATTCTAAGTAATAGGGTTTTTAGTGTGTCAAATCCTAAATGATGTAATTTTCCCTCTTAACATTATACATGAATCTCTCTATTAGATCCTCAAGGCTCTCATATTGATTTTTATTCATTCTAAATATTTCTTCTTTAAGGTCATGATATTTAATATATTTTTATATAAACATATTTTGCATATCATTCCCTGACCTTATTGAATTAGTACCTAAACTCATGAACCATTTAAGAGCTTTATCCTTCAAAGTTTTCAGAAACAATCTCAACTTTTGAGTGTTTAGTAAGTAAGCATAGGATCTAAAAGTTATTTGAAATTGAAAGAGAAAGGTTTATGGATCCTTTGACCTCATACCATGGAATTTGGGAAGGAAAGATGGAGGGATGTTCTTAGAAAGATACACTGACATCAGTATCTGGAATGGTAAATCCACACTAGTACATATGGTCAATTTTATGACACTTTTGACATATTGTTGGAAAGTTCCATAATTTTTCTCAATTTTTTTAATCCCACCAACAAGCGCCGCTCTAGCGACATTTGGGGAGTATCATCGTAACAGCGACGTTTAGGAAAATCATCAAAATATCGACGTTTCAGGACAAAGAGTCGAAATTGGGACGTTTCAGAGCCAAGTGCTAGAATTGCAACGTTTAGGAACCAAGTGTGGGAATTGCGACGATAAGGAAAGGCGTCGAAATTGCGATGTTGTGGGAGTATGCATCAGAATTTCGACGTCTCGGAGCCAAGTGTTAGAATTGTAACCTTTAGGAGACAAGTGTTAGAATTGTGACACTAAGGAAAAGCATTGGAAATGCGTCATTTCAGGAGTTAGGGTTTAGGTTTTTGGAACAATGTTAGGGTTTAGGATTTAGCAACAAAATTAGGGTTTAGGGTTTAGGAACAATGTTTGAGAGTTAGATTTTATGGTTTAGGAACAATGTGTCTGGTCGTGTGATCGGTTTTAGGGTTTAGGAACAATGTGTCAGGTCATGTGATCGGGTCGTGTGAGGGCACCCAAGGAAACACGTTTGAGCTGGTCAGGTTGGTTCTAGTCGGGTCATCCCGTGTGAGGCCTCCCAAGGAAACGCATTTGTACGGGTTGGGTCAAGTCATGTGATGGTGCCTAATGAAACACGTTCAGGTCAGATCAGGTCGGGTCATGCTGTATTGTGAGGGTGCCCAAGGAAACACGTTCAGGCGGGTCGGGTCGAGTCTGGTCCAGTCAGGTCGTGTCGTGTGAGGCCACCCAAGGAAACACCTTTGGGCAGGTTGGGTCAATTCAGGTCGTGTGAGGGTGGTCATATAAAAAATGCTAAGTTGTGACTGCCAGTGTTGCTTGTTCACATTTGTGCGATCCGTTTTCTGTTTTCTCCCTCGTGCGCCCTTCCTTCGGGCGGTTCGAGTTGTGTCATGTGAGGGCGCCACAGGAAATGCATTTGGGTCAGATCATGTGTGGGAGGCCATATAAAAAATGATAAGTTGTGACCACCCATGTGCCTTGTGCACGTTTTTGCATCCCGTTTTTCAGTTTCTCCCTCGTGCCTTCGACCTTCGAACAGGTCGGGTCGAGTTGAGTCATGTGATGGCGCCCAAGGAAACATGTTCGTGTCGAGTCAGCCGGGTCATTTCGTATTGTGAGGGAACCCAAGGAAACGCATTCAGGCAGGTTGGGTCAGGTTGGGTCATGTGAGGGCACCCAAGGAACGTGTTCATCCGAGACAGATCATGTTGGGTCGTGTGAGGGTGCCCAGGTAAACACGTTCGAGTGGGTCAGGTCGAGTCATGTGATCACGCCCAAGGAAACATGTTTGGGTCGGGTTAGATCGGGTTATGTTGTGTTGTGAGGGTGCCCAAGGAAATGCGTTTAGGCGGGTTGGGTCGGGTTGAGTCCGGTCAGGTCATGTCGTGTGAGGCCGCCCAAGGAAACGCGTTTGGGCAGGTCCATTTTGGTCCAATCTAGTCAGGTCGTGTCGTGTGAGGACGCCTAAGGAAATGCGTTTGGGCAGGTTGGTTTGAGTCATGTGAGGGTGGTCATATAAAAAATGCTAAGTTGTGACATCTTGTGTTGCTTGTGCACGTTTGTGCAATCTGTTTTTTCGTTTTCTCCACTGTGCACCCTTCGTTTCGGCGGGTCAAGTCATGTCGTGTGAGGGCGCCACAAGAAACGTGTTCAGGTCAGATCGTGTGAGGGAGGTAATAACAAAAATTCTAAGTTATGACCGCTCGTGCTCCTTGTGCACATTCATGTGCCCTATTTATAGTTTTCTCCCTCATGCTTTTGATGTTCGACCAGGTTGGGTCGGGTCACGTTGTGTGATGGCACCCAAAGAAACGCATTCGGTTCAGGTCAAGTAGGGTTGGGTTGTGCCATACTGTAAGGGTGCCCAAGGAAACATGATCAGGAAGATCGGGTCAGGTCGGGTCATGGCAAGCTACCCAAGGAACGTGTCCAGCTAGGTCGGGTCATGTCGGGTCATCTAAAAGCACCCAAGGAAATGCGTTCGATAGATTGGGTCAAGTCTGGTCGGGTCGAGTCGGGTCGTTTGAAGCTGGCCGTATAAAAAATGCTAAGTTGTACTGACTTCCCGAGTACCTTGTACTGCACACTTTTGCAACCCGTTTTTTGTTTTCTCCCTCATGCTTTCAACATTCTGGTGGTTCAGGTCAGGTCAGGTCAGGTTCGGTGTGGTCAGGTCGTGTGAGGATGGTCATATCAAAAATACTAAGTTGTGACCGCATGTGTCGTGTCGGTTCACTTCTGGTCGTGTCGTGTGAGGCTACCCAAGGAAACGCATTTGGGCAGGTCAGCTTGGGTTGGGCAGGTCAGCTGTGATGGCACCCAGGAAAATGCGTTCGGGCGGGTCTGGTGGGGTTGGGTCTTATGAGGGAGCCCAAGGAAACACGTTCATGTGATTTGGGTCGGGTCATGTGAGGGAACCTAAGGAAATGCGTTCAGGTGGGTCAGGTCGGATCGTATCATGTGAGGGTACCCATGGAAATGCGTTTGGACGAGTCGGGGTGGGTCAGGTTAGGTCGTGTGAGGGCGCCCAGGGAAACGTGTTCGGGTGGGTCGAGTGGCCATATGAAAAATTCTAAGTTGTGATTGCCTATGTGCTTTGTACTGCATGTTCGTGCGACCCGTTTTTTGTTTTCTCTCTCATGCCTTCGATGTTTGGGCGGGTCGGGTCAGGTTAGATCGTGTGATGGCGTCCAAGGAAAATCATTTGGGTCAGGTCGGGTCAGATCGTGCCGTACTATGAGGCCGCCCAAGGAAACATGTTCGAGTGAATCGAGTTACGTCGGGTTGTGCCGTACTATGAGGGCACCCAAGGAAATGTGTTCGGGTGAATCGTGTCAGGTCAGGTCATGTGAGGGCGCCCAAGTAACGCGTCCTAATCGGGTCGTATCAGGTCGTGTGAGGGCACCCATGTTCCTTCTACACGTTTGTGCAATTTTTTTTTTTCTTTCTCGTGCACCCTTCATTCAGGTGAGTTAGGTCGTGCTCGCGACCTCGTGTGACCCATTTTCCATTTAGATTAGATTTTTAATTAATTTCTTTTATTTTCCCCTAGGAATTTTTTTTTAATTAATTAAACCACTGTTTAAAAAATAATAATAATAAATAATATATATATATTTAAAGATAGAAAGGTAAGCAATTAATTCACTTATTTTATTCAGTACTTATTTTATATTATATTTATAATGTAACAACAAGTTTTATTTTTCAGTATGTATCAGACTTGCAAGGAACGTGTTGGGTCGTTGGAAATGTCAGAATAGTGACGAAACCATGTGAGGGTCAGGTCGGTTCGAGTTAGGTCAGGTCGGGTCGGGTCAAGTCGGGTCTGGTCTGGTCGGGTTGTGTGAGGTTGGGTTGTGTGAGGGCGCCCAAGGAAACACATTCGGGCGGGTCGGTTCGAGTCGGTTCATGTGAGGGTGGTCGTATAAAAAATGTTAAGGTGTGACTGCATGTGTGCCTTCTGCATGTTTATGCAATACGCTTTCCATTTTCTCCCTCATGCCTTCGTTTGGATAGGCCAGGTCATGCTGTGTGAGGGCGCCACAGGAGACGCATTCAGGTCGTATTGTATGAGGAAGGAAGTATCAAGGGAGGGAGGCCTAGAGGGAAGACATCAAGATAAATTGATAGGGGAACCCCCAATAGTTGTGATAAGGTGATTATGGGCCCCATTAGCATAACCTGTAATCAATAAATGCCCTATCCCTTAACCCCAGAGCCACAATCCCTTAACCTCTACAATCATAAATCACAACCCATTAATCCCTTGATCCCTTAAACCCTAAGACACTAACCCCTTAACCCCTAACCCTTAACTTAGAATCCTTGAAGCCCCTAGGCCCTAACCCCTTATCATCTTAAACCTCAACCTTAACCCTTTATCCCTAAGCCCTAACCCCTTAAAATTTTGACACTTATATCCCATAACCCTTAAGCACTTAACCTCCTAAATCCCTAACCCCTAAGCCCATTGTGCTTAACCCTTGAAGCCCTTAACCATTTTCATTAGCCTCTAACCCATACACCCCGTAGAACTCAACCCCTTAACCCGTAAATTTCTTATGCCCTAACCCTTTACCCTTTACCATTAACCCCTGACGCTTAAACCCCTAAACCCCTTAACTCCTAGAACCCCTAAGAATTTCTCCCAAATCATAGGTGCTCAAACACTAATAATATTGGTCATATTAGGTTTGTGTCCACTAGCCCCTCAAATGCAACCTCCAAGCACTACTTGGGTCGAAGGAAAAGAGCCACAAGGTCCCCAAATTTGATCTACATTTTATGGACAATCACATTTCCCCCAATTATCCACCACACGTTTTCTTTCAAAGGGAAACAATATGGTCTTCTAATGTCCACAAATTCATCTAAGTTCATAGGAATAAATTAAGGTTCATCTCCATGCATGACTCAATATAATTCATGTCCCCTCAAAAGAAAAAAGAGGATATGAGGATGTCTCTTTACCTATCATCATCCTTTAACACTAGTCCATTCTCGTACCAAATGTAAGGGTAACAATCACATACAGGTCTACAATCTTTCTCAAAGGTTCTATCCACAGCATGCTCAAAACAACATTCAAATTCCCTTAGTTTGCTCCAAGTATATTTGAAACTGACATAAGCAGTCCTCAACTACATGAATTCTACATTCTCCAAACTATCCATATCTTAGTATAAAACAAAAAAAACTATAATTTATTAATTTATTTGAGTTACCTTTTCTTTGGGCTAAAATTTGTTACGGATTACCAAATTTATGTTGAAATATTATATTATCATCATTTAAATGTCGTGTAATTTTCATATTTCAAAAATGATTTATTTAAACCCATTTTAAGAATATAAGTATTTAAATAATAATACATAAATCTCTTTTTTCAATTAATTTAATTTCCATATGTAACATCTATACATAAAAAAAAATATTTCATGGTAAAAACATGTCATAAACTTATATAACTTTAAATTTCATTGTATAATTGCATAATTACCATGGTGTTGATTCGTTAATTTACAAACTTAGGTTAACGTTTGATTATATGAATTTATTCTAAGTTCAACTCATATATCATCGGTATATTTAGATGATCCATCTGGAAAATTCTTAGATGTGAGGACATCTGGCCACCTAAGAGCCGATGGATCTCTCCTCCATGATTAAACAATCGAGACTAAAGGAGTTCGTTGAGGTACCGAACCCTAACCCCAGGGTTGCATCCCAAGCTCATTTTGTCAATTCTAATGAGGTTTTGATGGCTCTACCTTCCCGTGATATGGTTCAGGAGGCCAAGGTTTTGTGTCTGATGATAATGCTTCTTGCACAGGTATTGAACCCAGATGATATGTCATCAATAGTTTTAAGTAATTTTTACCTCTAAGTTCTTTTACAATTCGAACTACACTAACACAGAGGTATTTGTGTAGGTTCTCACCCTGGGGTCTTTCGCTCCACGATCTGGTGTGACCTTTTTGACCTGCTACCTGTGGTTACCTTGGTAATACTTTACAATTCGGCAACTCAAGGTGTCTTAAGTCGGGAGTAACGACCTTCACTAATACCACATATATCAATTCAATTTC
Organism: Pinus albicaulis; assembly: GCA_034641835.2. NCBI lineage: Eukaryota > Viridiplantae > Streptophyta > Pinopsida > Pinales > Pinaceae > Pinus > Pinus albicaulis. Next base: position 286,641,258 of record CM076578.1, on the reverse strand, counting down.
TTTCATTTCCTAAGATTTTCTAATGTTCATTGGTCGCATTACCCCTTATTTTCTTTGATGCGAGTATGAAAATTTTTCTAGTTTTCCTCTGTACAGGGTTTTGGCTTGCATCAACACTTGTTTAAATTTTCACTCAAAACAGTCTCGGGAAGTTCTCTTTCGAAAAGTTGGGCTAATCCTGGAGGAATTCGCTACAGGTATTCTCTATTAAATATGTACAAATGTTACAGAGTTGATTCACATTTTTTCTCTATTGATTAATGGTTCTATTTTATTTTCTTTTTCTGGTGTTCCTTGCTTTCCAGTGGTTACGATTCCACTAAAAAATACAGATGGTGAAGCCATTACAGATTTCACCGATGTTGATAAGTTTCTTGGTCTCATGTTCTTAAACTCATTTATGGTATATTATTCTAGGGTTAATAGAGACCATTATATTCTGTGCAGGTTCTCCCACGACCCTAGTGCATGATTATCTAAGTGGGACTTGGGCCATACCCCTCAAGGGTTTCCCAACTCTTTTCCCCGTTTGTTATAAATACCTCACGGGACTTAATATTTTCCCTCAAATTAATTATTACACATTGCAGGAATAGAACTATTATCATTTTTTAACATTTTTGCATTCATCTTTGTGTTCCTCAGGAAATTCAAACTAGGGTTCCTCTAACTCTCCTGACAGGGTTCAATTATCATTCATAGCTGAATTTACTAGCCTATAAAGAGAAGACTATCCACATAGAATAGTATTTTTTAACATGATCCAAAAATAGGTAGAAGGGATATTTAATACTTCCATTTACCTATGAAAAATAAATATTCAAACCCAAGCCACATCACTAGAGATGCTTGAAGACTAATAATGTCACCACGAGTCTAATGTCTGGCTACATGATTCATTTATATTCTTGATCATAAAATTAACCTACTTATGTTTGGTAAGTTTCTGATAGAAGTCAAGCACCTTGGGGTATGATTGCATCTTATATGCATTAAATCATGTCAGCCTCAATCCATCCAAATGCTTTACGCAAGAAAGGGCTACATATACCACACCATAATCAAATTCACTACAAAGATTTGTCTCTAGTATCTCCAAAGACATCCCTTGGCACTTGTGCATGGTGACAGCCCATGCTAAAATTAATAACACATTTGTTATGGTATTCATCTCCTTCTCACCTTCATAAACACCCCAGGAATCTGGTGTGATCATATTTTCCACCTAGGATATAAATCTCACCTTTGGAAAGAGGCCTCTTGGCCAAATAGCTATAGGGTATTTGTAAGTGTCATCCCTAACAAAATCAACAATCTGGTCTATTGCACCATTCACCAGTCTGTTCTCTGTTTATAAATTCTTGATGAGCATCACCTATGCCCTTATGTAAAGACCAATATAATCAGGAGAAATTCCACTATTCAACTAACTTTTTTTTTCCTCTTCCCCTACATCTTTCACCCTAAAAGTAATGATTTCCTATCCCGGGGCCTTAAGTCTCTCATCATTCACCCTTCTAACATCATCATTTCTCGGATACAATCTAGTCTCTTAATCATCTGAGTTCATCGATGGACCATGACAGTTATTCAATTTGGCCAAGGTTTTTGGGTGAAACAAACCTCTTCTTATTTCTTGCAACATCTCTACTAGCTCACTATCTCACTGCCTAAATACATGCCTTAACTCAATCTGCTTGTCAAAACAGTGATTCCAGTAATATGCCTGGAAAGCGAAGAATTTGTTCGAGTTCTAAGGCCTCATTGGTGGAAGTTGAAATAAATCACTTGTCACCACAAGCTGCAACCCACCCCACACTACTTTCCCCTCCAATGGTTGCCTCAATTTATTGGAAACATAGTTTAATTAATCAAAAAACTCCCCATCAATCATACTTATCTCATCTATAATCAATGCCTTTGATTTTCTCCATCTCTTAACCTTTATCTTACTCTTTCTCACCATATCCAACAGTGTATACTTACTTGTAGAACATGGTGAAGCTCCAGGAAAGGAATGTAGAGTCATGCCATTCAAATGGCATGTTGCAATCCCTGTTGAGGTTGTTACAAATGTCTATTACTTGCCTACGCACTAGATAAATTTCAAGTTTCAGGTTATTAATTGAGGAGTTCCTACCCTCAAACCACATGTCCTTGCCCAGTATTGTCAAAGAGGATTCTTTCCCCTTCGCATCGATCAGATTCAATTGAGTGTTAATTGAACATTAGGTCCTAACACCCTCACTCAGGGTGTTGATACATAATTTTGATATTAACACATAAAGAATTGAGCAGGTGTTAATAAAAGGCCAACCTGGGCTCAAACAACTAAATACACAATTTCTTCAATAAATAGAAAGATTCTTTATCTTATGCTATTTGTAATAACTAAAAATAAATATTATTCGATTTCTCAAGTTATTCATCCATGTAGTCTCTATCGATACTATTAATGAAATTTTCAATGGCTTCTATGTAAGATTTCATCATAAATATTTTTAATTCTTAATGTCATAAATAGGTTAGCCTATCTTCTCTGTAAGATTATAATATAGAACTCCACAATACTTTTCATCTTACTTAGGTTAGTATAACTTCTCCACAAGTGTGAAATACATAAACATACAATGCTTTTAATCATAACGTGAATAGTAGATAGGATAATAACATATCATTCAACTTCCTTTTCATTTAAACAAAGATACATATCTACTATGAAATGCAACACTAAAATACTTATCTCAATACCAGAAGACTAATCTGGTCCACCCAATTAATGGAACCGATAGCTCTTAGACAAGATCATTGAAGCTTCTTCAATTCAAGAGTAGTATGTCCTTTTATGTACTATAGAATAGGAAGGTAAATCACAGAGTTACCTTCCTTTCCTTCTCTAATTAAAGTCTCTTCCTTTGCTGTGATAACACACTGTGATATATGAACCTTCTTTAGTCCTTAAACATGTACTGACTTCTATCCTGAAGTCCACACAAGATCTTATCCTTTTCCTGCACTTTATCTCGGAGATATTTTCATTTTAACCACTGTAAAATCTTCAGATAAGTGTGCACCTTTTTCTGTCCTTTATCCCACACTTATACAAAAATTTATCAGACAATATTTTGTCCTTTAACCTGCACTGAATTCTCCTTGAAATCCCGCAGTAATATTCAGAGAAATTTGCACCTTTTTCCTGTCCTGAGATCCTGCAACTCTGTCCGAAAAACTCAAACCAATCGAATATGTGTCACTATCTTTCTGCATAGTATACTAGTTTATATATTTTTGTTCATGTATATAAATGAGACGACTTTATAGCCAACTAGTAAGAAGACTTCATCACTATGTGTTAGGCTGACATCTAGTGCAATTATTCCATCGTTGAATATGGGTTGTCGTGAGGGATGTTATGAGCCATTCTTCCACAAGGTCTTCGAGCATTTTGGATGACTAGACTCTTCATATTTATGACCCTTAATTATATTTATGACTAGAAGACACAACCTAATAGATAGAAAGAATAATTCTATTGACCTACAATAAAACATTTCTCTTGAAACCCATGAAGCAAGCATAACAAAAATACATTTTATTATCTTTGACTTATATTTTACTACATAATTACATAGTCAATATGAAGATTGATCCTAGTTACACTTTTCAACATCCATCACTTTCCTTAGTAGCAGAAGACAGTCTCGAGTTCATACTGTTGCCATAAAATTTCTATCATCGATATTGTTTTTTATGATCATCATCATAATCACCATCTTCATATCGAGGGATGGGCATGCATATTAGACCAGTCAACATTTTGTAGGAATTTCGCTAAGTTAGTTTAAAACAAATATAATAGCATTTGGAATGGTGTAGGGTGGATCCCAAACCTAGGTATTTCTAGTTCTTTTAATATTATTTTACCATTTTCAATTGTCGATACATAGATAGTCTTTTGTTGTTTGAATTTTGTAGTAACATTTGTTTTTTTTCTTTGATTTATTTGCTAAAAATCCTATTTCTTATTTTTCATATTTGAAGTTCACATAGCAAGATCTTCCTTCTTGAAGACCATTTCTGACTCCAGCATGGGTGAGCCTAGACACCTTGCATGAAGTACCATGGCTATGTTGAAGATTAATGTTACGAGGGATTCAACTATATTACCTTTGATAAAATTCTTGTGTTTTAATTGCGTAGGTCATCTCACTATTTATGTTCATTGGTATAATATTCATCCCAATTGGATTTTCATGTCTCCTTGCATCATCCCAATTGGATTTTCATGTCTCCTTGCATCTCACAGTGTATAATGCTTTTAACCCTATAGTTAACTTGTCATGCATTCTTCTATGTTTGAATTACTGAAACCCTATGATGGTAGTCTATTTTGTTGTGACAATTTTGAATTATCCATACATTTTGTGAAAGAGACTAAAAATCACCTTCTATTTTTGGGTGATTGAAATTTTGGATCAATATGAGACTAAATGCATCCTGGAGGAATACAGGAGTAACAACATGGCCTACATTCAAAGTGATTCAAGTTCCAAGAATTGTACTAGAACCCTGAGGATGAGTTATATGTTTCATTATGAGATATGGAAAATATGAAAGAACAAAATATCAAATTACTAAAAATAAAGAAAAATACTCACGATACCTGCTCCAAGTAAAATAAATATCATAATAGTTTACACAGTGTACTGGATAGACGACATACTATCATCTTCTGAAAATTTTATAGAGAGACCCATTATGATTCAATATGACTTTCTTGCATGCATTGGATGTAATCAGCTCTTTGATAATTGTGTTGGAAATATTTTCATTGATGGCAAAGGAGAAAAAAGGAGAAGCACTTGAACTATCAAAAAGGAAAAGGAAGCAAAGGCAACTAAGAAGTAGAGGCAGCAGAGGCAACATAGGTAGCAAAGGAAGCTAAGGCAGACAAGGAAGTAGCAAGGAAGGCATGCAACAATGTAGTGAGTAAGGCATGCAACAAGAGTAATAATCAAAATTCGGAGTGAATAACAAATAGAAGAACAAGCTCAGGAGATATCAACGCATTTAGAAACTGAATAAATCTCAGGAGAGATCGGTGTGTTTAGAAACTGAATAAAGCTCAAGAAGGATAGCAGAGATTCAGAGTAGCGGTGGTCGCAGAAAAAAGAAAAATTGACTAAGGAAAAGAACACTTAGAATAATTCCAAGGGAGGCAAGTGGACGGTCAGGATTAGATCACAAAATGGAAGGCAAGAGATGAATGTATGAAATTACACCGCAAGATGAGTCGGGAAGGACAATCGGATTTGCAAGAAGTAGCAAGGACCATAGATCTGGTGCAGATCAACAGTGACAAGCACATTGCAACCATGAACATATCGCACATCGTAGGGTATAGTGTTTACGGTTAGGACTTTTCAAGTTAATATATTTAACATGCGATGTGAATTGGGTCGACAGGGAGAGAATCATGGACCGTCAGATCCAATGAAGACCAATGGCGAAGATTGAAAGCGTAAATCACAAATTTTAGCGCTTAAGTGCTAAGTCTATCATAGGGTAAGTTATTTTGTGTGCGATATGAAGTGGAGAAGGAGCCACATGTCAGGACTACACATTAAAGCACATCACAGATTTTATGGTTTAACGTTCGCACAATAAGTTATGTTGGATGCGATGCGATGAAAGGCAGGAGCCACGTGTTATCACTGTGCATTAGCACACATTGTGGATTTCATGTTTTGTGCTTAAGGTTCACATGGTAAGTTAAGTTGGATGCGATGTGATGTGATCGCATATCGCAAAAGATAGGAGATACATTATTGAAAAATGTTAAAAGTTGCGGGTAAGCGTAGTGCAATGTATTGTGATTGGTCAAGTGTTGTGGGACCTGATAACCCTTGTTCCGCATTCTGTTATATAAAATATGCATTGTTTGATCGCTAACGTATGTATGTGAAATAAACTACGATATTGTATTGTAATCCGTTGCATTAAAATGGAATTTATGTGCGCCATACCCCACAGGTCACAAAGAAAATACCTGAATTCATGACAAAGGACCAGGAGCCCGTGCAAAACAGTGTTGCGGCAGTGAGTGAAACAAAAAGGCTAAACGTGGAAGAAAAGACTCATGTAACAAAAGAAAAGTCTGAACATAGCAAGAAAATTCTTGGGTAAGAAAAAGGACCCAGAGCTCGTGCAGAACAATGCAACAGCATGGGTCGAGTCGATAAAAAAGGCGGGCATGCCACACAGTTGGAATATAACTGCAGAAACATAAAATACAAAGGGACAACAAGTAGAAGATGAAAAACACACAGTAAATCTAAGAAGCTGAAAGGATTGAATGAAATATTTGAATGTAAATATAAATGTATTATTTTTTTTTATATTTTTTGTGATGCAAAGGCAAGTCTCCCAGGCAAAGAAAAATTCCATATGATACCGTAATAATTGTATATATTTGCAAAATATTGAATATGCTAAGTGAGGAAATTAATGGGTGGAAGGAAAGAGTCATGCTTGTTCACTCCATATTCCCATATAGAATGCAAACAACCATGAATTGATCTCTATAAATGATGTTATTGTAATATGCATAAAGAGGTTAGAGAGAGTGGAAGAATGAGAGAGAGGAGATAGAGATGTTGTGCAAATCCAAAGTTGATATGAAGTAGATTTGAACACTGGAAGGGCAGCCTTGAAGAAGGAGTAAAACAGAGTTGATATCTAGGTAAATCAGCATATGATTTTATTGTAGTGTGAGGGAGTTAGTGCTTCCATATCAAGTTGTAGCTTGATAGATGTCCAGTTGGAGTTGGTTGAGGTTTGAGCCTCCTGTGGGTTGTAGCCTACAGAAAATAGAAGGGAGTTTGAGCTTCCTTGCAAGTTTTAGCTTGTAAAATTTGAGGTAGTAGCCTCCTGTAGTTTGGATCCTACAGAAAATTAGTGGTGAGAGGGAGTTGGAGCTTTCCTTTGCATCACAACAAGAATAAGATGTGGTTTTCTCCCTTATGGGTTTCCACTTATATCTGATGTCTATGTGCTTGATGATTATGTGTTGATGTGATGTTTTAATCTTCTTAATTACTTTCTCTACACACATTAAGTTTGTTGATTCATTATGTATTAAGTTTCTTATGAACTGAAGGTGTAATTGAGTTGAATGAAAAAAGTTTTAAATGTCCATGAATGTACTAAATCGATTCACCTCGCCCCCCCTCTTAGTTTAGCTAAGATTTCATCAATTGGTATCAAAGCCAATTCCTTTTGTATCAGTTTAACAATTGGAAGGAGATCCTAGGTCCCCAAAATGGCTAGACTAGAAGGATACTCAACAAATAAAGCCCCATTATTTACTGGTACAAACTTTTCTTTCTGGAAAATAAGAATGAGGACATACATAATGTCTCTAGGAATGTAGGTTTTAACCCTGAACAGAAATTATCTACACATGTATCTTATAACAGATAAACACAGATATTTTCCCTTGGATCCCAAATTGGGATGACCAGCTTGATTTTTCATTATATTCCTTTTAGTGTTACAACACATATATATATACATGCCGAAGCATACACAAACCCCAATCCATTAACCCTGGATTAGAACATAACTGTAGTTCCTTTGACCGGATCTACAAAATACCAGGGGCCGAAAACCATTGTACCCCAAAACCATGTGCAAACTCATGCACAAAACATGGGTGAGTCTGCCTATGAGTGAGACCACATACCAAAAACAAAAATTCGTCGAGGCGCTGCCCCGGACCCCAACAGTGGGGGCTACCTCCCCCCTGGTGCAACGTACAGCGCGTGGGGATAGTCGTGGAAAGAATGTAACACATACCCAACATTCTCCCACTTGATGTTTTCTTTCCACAGGGGGCCACAGGAGAGCTTAGTCATTGGGCCAATTCTTCAACACCCATTGTTTCTCTACACCAAGAGAACTTCTGAGTGCTCACAGACTTCGTCAATGCATCTGCAACATTCTTCAAAGTGTCCACCTTTACCAACAACACCCTTTTAGCCTCAACTATATCTCTAAAAAAGTGATATTGAACATCAATGTGCTTTGTCTTTGAATGATAAGAATGGTTCTTAGCCAAGAAAATTGCACTTTGGCTATCACAGTCTATCCTTATAGCTTGTTTTACCAACCCCATACTTGAACACAATCTCTGTAACCAAACTGCTTCCTTTCTTGCATGAGTGGCTGCTATGTATTCTGCCTCTGTAGTTGAAAGCGCCACTACAGATTGTATTTTACACATCCAACTAACTGCACCTCCAAAGAGGCTAAACACATACCCACTTGTAGATCTTCTTTGGTCCAGATCTCCAGCCCAGTATGCATCAACAAAACCACGAATGTCCAACATTATTTCCAATCTTGGTCTTCCCTGGTAGCACAAGCCATAATCACTAGTGCCATGTAAATATCTGAAAACCTGCTTCACTGCTGTCCAATGCTCCTTCCCTGGGTTTGACATAAACCTGCTCAATACTCCCACTTCATGTGCAATGTCTGGTCTAGTACAGACCATTGCATACATCAGGCTACCCACTGCACTTGCATATGGAACATGGGACATATCCTTCTCTTCTTCTTGTGTCTTGGGACACTGTTCAGCAGACAGCTTTGCACCTACAGGAATAGGAACACTCACCCATTTACTATCTTGAATATTAAACCTCTGCAATATAGTCTCGAAATACTTCCTCTAGTTTAACCAGAGCTTCCTCTTTGCCCAAACTCTCTTAATTTCCATGCCCAAAATATAGTTTGCAACACCAAGATCCTTCATGTCGAATTTGGAGAACAACTGGGTCTTCAAATCTTGGATAATTTATTTGTCATTTCCAATCAACAACATATCATCCACATACAAGACCAAATAAATAACATGGTCACCAATTAATTTAAAATAAACACAGTGATCCTCCTTGCTTCTGGTGAAGCCAAGTCCCCGTATATAGGTATCAAATTTCTGATACCACATCCTTGGTGACTATTTTAACCCATACAGAGACTTCTTCAACCTACATACTAGTTCTTTCTTACCCTTCACCATAAAGCCTTCAGGTTGCTTCATGTAGATCTCCTCTTCTAGATCCCCGTGAAGAAATGTTGTCTTCACATCCATTTGTTCTATCTCAAAATCAAATGCAGCAGCAACAGATAAAAGTAATCTAATATAAGTAACCTTGGCAACAAGAGAAAAAATATCACCAAAATCAATTCCAGGCACCTGGGAATAACCTTTCGCTACCAACCGAGCTTTGTATTTCTCCACCTTGCCTTCTACATTCATCTTCTTCTTAAACACCCATTTGCTCCCAATGGGCTTCCTTCCAGCCGGCAACTCCACCAGATCCCATGCATCGTTTTTGTGCAGGGATGCCATTTCATCAACCATGGCCTCCTTCCAGAGTTTTCCATCCTCTGAATCTACTGCCTCCCTGACAGTTCTGGGTTCATCATCAGTTATAGTTAAGGAAAAACCTGAACAGAAAGCAGATGGACTATACCTTTCTGGTTGCCTTCTTTCCCGAACTAATCTTCTCAAAGCTGGAGTTTGTGGCTCTTCATCTTCTGAGTCTTCTTCTATTGTAGAGTCTGATTCATCCTCCTTTAGCTCAAACTCTATCTTCTCGGGTTCCTTTGGTAGGACTTCATGTTTAACAACATCTTTCACTTCTCTAAACACCACATCTCGGCTATACACAACCTTCCTTGTTTCTGGGTTCCAAAGCTTGTAACCCTTTAAACCATCCTTATACCCAATAAAGATGCACCTTTCGGATTTATTATCCAACTTGGTCCTTTTCTCCTTTGGAACATGTACATATGCATCACATCCAAATACCCTTAGATGTGAAAGAGAGGGTTTCTTACCAGTCCATACCTCATGTGGAGTCTTATCCTCTAACGTTGATGAAGGTGATCTGTTAACTAAGTAACATGCAGTCTCCACTGCCTCTGCCCAGAATTCTTGTCCTAACCCGGTACCACTGAGCATGTTTCTTGCCTTTTCCATCAGTGTTCTATTCATTCTTTCTGCAACTCCATTTTGCTGAGGTGTGTATGGAGTAGTCTTCTGCTGTGCTATACCACACTTCTTACAGAACTCTTCAAATTCCTTCTTGCAGAACTCCCCACCATTATCTTTCCTCAATGCCTTTATCTTCTTCTCTGTCTGGTTTTCCACCAGAGCCTTAAATTCTTTAAATTTGTCAAAGACTTCAGATTTCTTCCTCAAGAAATATATCCTTGTATTCCTTGAGAAGTCATCTATGAATGAAACATAGTACACAGACTTTCCCAGTGATGGAACTGACACAGGTCCAAACACATCACTGTGCACAAGTTCTAATATCTTGTTCGCCCTCTTAGCACCAGAAGGAAAACTCACCCGATTCTGCTTCCCATATACACGATGTTCACAGAAATAAAAATCCAGAGAGAAATTAGACATACCTTCTACCATACCATTTCTATGCAGTATCTGAAGGCCCTTCTCTCCAATATGTCCAAGCCTTTGATGCCATAGCATGGTCTTTTCTCCAGAGACAACTAGGATTTCCGCTCCACTTTCAGGAACCACAGAAGCGTACACCCTTGATAGGTGTTCACCTTGTAAAAGCTTGTACGATTCCAATCCTAACTTCCGCATATTAACACGAGTGCTCCCTGAACCATCTTGAGACATCTTTCTCGAGACACTTTTTTTACACACACATCATCCATCTTGCTTACAGGAAATATGATTTTTGTGATAGGGAATATACGAGCCACAAGAAGTGTTCTAATCCTTCCACCTTGCAACTTCAGCTTGAATTTTCCATGTCTGACAATTTTGGCCTTCTTACCATCCCCTAAGAATACATCACCACCATCATGCTTCTCATACTCGAATAACCACTCCCTATGGGGAGTGAAGTGAAACGATGCACCCGAGTCAATCAACCATGCCTCATGATCTACATATGTATTTGAAGAAGAAGAAAAATACACATCCCCACCTTCATCTGAGGTGGGTTTTGCTTATGCAGAAGGATCATCATTAGATACCTTTCATTTCTCAGGAGCCTTAGATCTACAGTCATTTTTGAAGTGCCTTTCCTTTCCGCATTTCCAGCATACCTTTACAAAATTTCCAAGAGATTTAGATCTCCCTCTAGGTTTGGATCTCCCACTCGAAACCTTATTCTTGTTTCTATTTTGGGACCTTCCTCATACAGATAAGGCATCTCCATTCTGGCCCTCCATATTTCTCCATCTCATTTCCTCCGACAACAAGGTTGAGACAATGTCATCAAAATTCAAGGTAGTTGTATTGCTACCTGTTGCAATAACCAGATTGTCCCACGAGTCTGGTAGAGAACACAACAAACTAATTCACTTATCTTCATCTGATATTTTAATATCAATAGATGATAGCTAACTTACCACAATATTGAACGCCTTTAGATGCTCTGTCACCAAGTCTCCATCCTTCATCCTCAGGTTATACAGCTTTTTCCGTAGGAACAACTTATTCACCAGAGACTTAGATTGGTACAAAGTCCAGGGTTTTCCCACAAATTCTTCGTCTTAGCTTCCCCCGATACTACATTCAGCAATCTTGAGATACGGGACACACAAGCCGTATTATTGCTCTTAGCCTTAGATCCAGTTTCTTCCATTCTTCATCGACATTTTTCGTTGGTTTAGTACACCAGATCTCCCAGTGATCCCTACACTTTAGTCTTTATCCTGTGAGATCCTCCATCTTCGGGCTTCCCTGACTCAAACTCGACCATTAAATTTCTCAAGTCTCTATCTTCCGCCGCTCGCCATCTTCTTTCACAGCAAGAATCGATCCTGTAGATCTCCCACTGAACAGGGTCTACCTCAGGCCCAAGCAAAAAACCCTCAGCAGCAAAGGCGTCCCCTTGAAGCCGAAACAACTCCGATACCAAATGTAGGTTTTAACCCTGAACAGAAATTATCTACACACGAATCTTATAACAGATAAACACATATATTTTCCCCTGGATCCCAAATTGGGACGACTAGCTTGATTTTTCATTATATTCCTTTTAGTGTTACAACACATATATATACATGCCGAAGCATAAATAAACCTCAATCCATTAACCCTGGATTAGAACAAAACCGTAGTTCGTTTGACCGGATCTACAAAATACCAGGGGCCGAAAACCATCGTACCCCAAAACCATGTGCAAACTCATGCACAAAACATGGGTGGGTCCACCTATGAGTGGGACCGCATACCAAAAAAAAAATTCGTCGGGGCGCTGCCCCGGACCCCAACAGTGGGGGCTGCCTCCCCCCTTGTGACCCCCCTACTGCGCTCGGTGCAACGTATAGCACGTGGGGCTAGTCATGGAAATAATATAACACATACCCAAAAAGGAATAGAAGTTTTGGCATCTATGGAAGAAAGATATGCTCCAAAGGATACTGACACAGAGAAATAAGCCAAACAAGATTTCATAGCTAAAGCAAAAGCAATTAATGCACTCTTAAGCGGTCTATATGAGTCATAATTTATCAAATTAATGCACAGTAATACTACCAAAAGATATATGGGATACCTTAGAAAATATCAATGAGGGAGATAAAAAGGTGAAGATGGCCAAACTGCAAGCCTATAGAACTCAGTTTGAAAATTTAAAAATGAATGAAGATGAAGATGTAGCCAGTTTCTTCCTAAAGGTTACGGAAGTTGTGAATAACATGATAGCTCTAGGAGAAACCATTAAGGAATGTGTGATAGTGCAAAATATATTGAGATATTTACCATCCAGATTTAACTCTAAGGTTTCTGCCATAGAAGAAACAACAAACTCAGAAACCTTGACCATGAACCAACTACTTGGAAACTTGACAGCTTATGAGATGATACTTCCAAAGGGAAAGTCAAATTTCAGGGAGGCAACCTTTAAGGCAGAAAAGTGCATAAAATATAAGGAAGATACATGTTCATGCTCAGATTAAGAGGAGGCCAAATTCGTCATAAGATTGGATAGAGGCACCGGTAAGTAAAAAGGTAAACTTCCATTTAAGTGCTTTAATTGTGGAAGAGTGGGGCATTATGCTTCAAAATGTCCCCATAAGAGAGCAGAGAACCAACCAAAAGAGACAGAGAAAAACAAAATAAATAACTAGGAGAAAGGGAAGAGATTCAATAGAAAATCATTTTGTGCACAGCAAGATAGCAGTGCATCTGAAAGCTCAGATGAATCCTCAAATGAAGAAGGAACCTCTGGATTTGTGTTGAGGAAGAGCCTGAAGAATTCCTTCTGGAAGATGAGGAAGAAGGTGAGGTAGATCTTGAGGGGGAGCTAATGAGTGCCCTGGAGGAAATAGACAGACTTAAACTCAATTGCCGAAAATAGAACAGAATTATCTTGAAATATGTAAAGGAAGAGCCAAGTTCAGAAAACCTCATTCAGTTGAAAGTATAACTTGAAGAAGTTAAGAAGGTGGAATACATTCTACTAAAGCAAATAAAAGATAAAAATCAAGAGCAAGAGAAATTAGAAGAAGAAGTAGTATGCCTGAGAAAGAAATTAGAAAAGGCTAAAAGGGAATTATATACGAATACTCCATGGATGAAAATCTCTGAACAGTTGGAAAAAATAATAAATGCTCAAAGATCTCTTATAAAGATCGGGATAGACTATGAAGGGGAAAACAGTAAGTCCAAGGTTGAAGGTAACAAGAATATCACTTTTGTGAAAGTCGTAATAAAAGAAAATGATAACTCTTAGCAATTTGATATTATTGCAACTAGAAGACTGATAGAAGAAAGGAGAAGGTTGTGTAAGCAGCTCAGGGATGAGATTACCTCCATGGAAAACTCAGAGAAGGTAGAAATTTAGAAATAATATGAAGCAACCCAAAAGAGATCCAAATAATTAGAAGCCAGCAAGACCTTGATGGGTAATGAAGCAAACATAAACAAGCAACAACCTCAAATCACACAGAACAAAATGAAGAAACATTTAGCTGCAAAAGGCTCATACACTCCTGAATATGAATTGAATAAATTCAGAAGTTGTCAAAGGAGGTTCTTTTCTCATATGAGAAGTATCACTTGTTTTTCCTGCCACCAACTTGGGCATACTGCGGCATACTGTAAGATAAATAAAATCCATTCCAACCAACTAAACATGCAGCCAATGAAAAGACTACCTCAAGGAAACAAATGGAGAAAAAAATCTAGCACCAGGTACAGAAATCATTCCATGGCTACTGTTTTTCATGTGCTAAATTTGGACATAAATCTATTGAATGTAAATTGTGCTAAAAATGGGGAAAAAATTCCATACATCAACTCAAACTTACTTAGGTAAAATAAGATGTTATTCATGCCATAAGCTTGGTCACAAAGCAAAATACTGTAATTTTCCATATACATTAAATAACTCTAGAAAAATGACGGAATGCAATAAAATCAGACAAAATTGTGAATCAAAGAGAAGTACAAACATTATGAAGAACCCCAATAAATTATGGAAGGAAAAGAGAAAGGGGGAGCCTATTACCTCAATAACATAATGAATCCATCATAGTCTCAGGGGGAGCTGCTCTAGGAAGAAACACAAATATCCATCCAGTAATAGATAAGAAGCAACATCCCAGGGGAAGAGCAGTTCATAAATAGTCCCCATAAAAGTAGTCTAAGAAGAGCTCCTTAGAATAAGAACAACTAAAAGTTTAGGAAGGGAAAGGACAATTCCTCTGACAGAGAACTATAGAGGAAGAAGCATACCTGAAGCATTCAATAGCCAACAAGTTGATGGAAGGAGAGAAGGGAGAAATCAGATATGGTGTCAAAGGGAACATCATCCATGAGCATGTAAGCTAAGAAGACAACAGCACACTAAGTGATGAATGGTTAAAATCAAAAAAATTAAGTTTCAAGCTATAGAACTGAAAGATCCATAGAGGATGATCACACTGTGCATCACACTGCAAGAGTTAACAATGAAACAAAATTAAGAAGGATGAGTAAGAGAAATTTTTATCATCATTATATCATTGCATCATTCATAAATAGAAGGTCCCCTTGTAGGAAAGCAGTTAAATGAGTGATAAAACTATGAGTTGTCTGCCCTTTTAGATTCCGAGTAAAGAAATTGAAGATGTCTTCCTGAAGATCATTATGTTAGAATAGTTGAATTGTATATAGAGCAGCAATGATTCTAGAGCAGTCCTAGAAAGGAATATGCAGTGACATTCTTTTAAAACAGAATAACAGAATAGGAAAAAGGTTAATGATGCCAGAATCAGATTCTGTATATTGATGATTACTGTTGAGAATAGTGGAGAGCTCAATAGTAGAAACTACAAAGGTTGTCTTAACTATGGGTGTATGTGCGAGCTGAAGTGAAACTACTGCATGGATTATAAAATTAGTATCAATTGGTATTTGAAACAAGTAGCCTACCTATCAGCATAATATCAAGTGTTATCAGTGAAGCAGTGGTATAGTACAGGTCCTTAGGATTAGAGTATTATGGAAAAAGTATTTCAAGGTAGTATTCCCAGTGTTATCAACAGTATAGTATACGTGGTGTTAGAGTTGGTATCTTCATCCCTCCGTCAAAGATCAAATTTCTCTTGTTGCATTTCATTTTAGGTGTCTCACTCAGTTCAGTCAGCTGCATTCCATTAGTAGCATGGATCATCTGACATTAGGGTATTCTCACTCATGTTCCTCATGTCTCATACCTGCTGGCCTTGTTCTGTTCATCAAAATCATTTACAGTCATGTTTGGTCTCCTAGTTGGCAAAGAGTCATTTTAGAGTTTTTAGTCTCATTAGGTCTAGGGTTTAGTTAATTAGGTCTCAATATGCCTAATAATGGTCAGCAGGCACATGAGAAGGTTTCAAATAATCTTTTAGTGCAAAAATTTCATCATCATAATGCTTGATAATGATTTTTCTTCAAAACTCTGTTTTTAAGAAAAATTGTCTATTTTATCCTTATGTAATAAATGCAATATAATTTTCAAGTTCTTCAGTTGTAATAGTGCTCCATTCGCAGCCCTGGTCACCTTTGCAAAACTCCATGCCACCCATTCCATGCAAAACAGACAAGAAGCTCATCATTCAGTCCAAAAACCAAAAGCAAGCAAAACAGAGTTCTTTTGAAAGTGTCAAAGTTTTCAAACATTATAAAGTGGGTTTTCAAGAAGAAAAAATTAAAATATTTGGCATAAAATATATTTTCATGTTTCAAAGATTCATTTGCATGCCAAGAGACCAAGTGAGCCAAGAAAAATAGTGGAGGAGTGAAGAAATAATTTTGGAGGGCGGACTGTGCTGAATTTGGTTGCGCGGTGCACTGGGTAGGTGTCGCGACGCATAGGCTGAGCACGGCGCATTGGGTCGCTCCTCTGTGTGTTAGTTTGTTCCATAGCAGCGCATAAGAAGGGCGTGGCACACTACGTTGGCTGCGCGGCGCATTGGGCCAGAACACAAAATTTTCACCATTTCTTCAAAAACTCTAAATCGGCTTGCTCTCCCTTGCTCCAAGTAAGTCTATGTGACCTTTGAATTGCCAATGAAAATTTATTGAGTGTTGTTTATAAGGATTTGAACAATATAAAAACAAAACCCTATTATCTTGTTGAGAAGGGCCTCCTTTGGGTTTTGCAAATAATTTTGGTGTCAATCATTCCATCTCCCCACCTTGTTTTTTTCCCCCATCTCCCATCACTGTTATTTCATCACTACAGTCCATCCTCCATCCTCTTACATCCCTAAAGGAACTCATTCCTAAGCCTATTCCCCTATCCCTAAAGTCATTTCATTTCCTATAATTCTCATTTTTCCATCTCACTTGCAAAATTTCCCAAACCCCAAGTTTTCCCAAGAAGTCAAGTGGTTGTCCTTATACCTCAAATTTCACTTGATTAAAATCATTTATTCCCACTACCCTATTTCTCCACAGTCCATCCCATACTACCATACATTTGGCACAAAAACAAAAGCACTAAAATTCTCATTTTCATCTATCCAATACAACATAGACCTTGCATAGACCTTGGACATTATGGAGACAGATACTGATACATCATATGACCGAGATAGTGATTCCACCACTGAGTTACATGCACCTAGAAGGCCTCATAAAAGTGGCAGACATGTGAGAGAAGAGCCCACTTCATTGGCTAAATTGCAGGCTTGCTCACTTTCCATGGCATGTTTCCAACAACAGTCATGTTTGCAATTTTGTGAAATGATTGCTATGATACATTATCATCAGGAGTTGGCTCGTTTGTTTGTATTGCATTTACATGATGGTCAGGTAACTCTTGCTGGTGTAAATTTCACTTTGACACCGGAAACTATCTCTCAAGCAACTGGAATACCGAATGTGGGAGAATAGTGGAACAAAAGACAACAGGTGGATAGAGTGCATTATGAACCATATATCAGGCCTAGCTTTGTGAAACAACTCAGCAGAGTGTTTCCTTTCCAGTTCTTGAAGGATTCCTATGCGCCTCTGATGAAACTTATTATCATATATTTCAGTTGTGGGGGCCGCTTTTCACGCCTCTATGCCTATCATATCAGGTTATTGATTCATTTCACCAGGGTGAGGATGATGAACATCCCTTATTTCATGTGCCGGAATATTGAGAGAATGACCACTCTCATGCAGAGGAAAACTCCCGAGCAGCAGTACAACAGTATTTATCACTATGCACTCATCAAGATCGTGGTTGTGCATCAGCTCGGCTTGTAGGGTATTTCATGGGAAGATTTCATTTCCAATGATTTCTTCACAGCTCCTCAGGCTCCTCAGGATATTGTTCATGATGCAGGTGAACCTTCATATCATCATGGAGGTCAGGGGATAGAGACTACTAGTGTGCCGATGTATGTCACTTATCAGAGAGGCACTAGAGGATTATTTGCAGCAGCCCGGCGAGTATTATCTCCACCTGGGGTGGAAGGGGTCTCGCTTCCGTCATCAGCAGCACAGGTACAAGTAAAAGACAGAGGTAAGAGGCCTATGCAGGATGAGGGGCCTTCAGGAGGCCAAGACACAGGTTTCATACTCATTGATGAGGATTTGAGCTCTCCAAGCTCAAAGTTGAGAGAGACTATTCAGGAGCAGAAGGAGGAGATCGACACATTGACCGTCAAGTTGCAGAGATCCCAATGGATTATAAACTACCTTGAGCAGTGAAACAAATAGTTAGAAGATCAGCAAACAATCATGGAGTTGCAAAACATCCGTGAGAACCGGCAAGTTGCCCAAAGAAGCAAAACCGAGATGACATCTATTGAGTGAGAGATTGAGGCCAATAGAGAGACTTGGCTTGAGAGGGTCAATATTCATCTAGGTAAGTTGTTGGAGAAGTCTAACAAGGAAAATAACATGCTAAGGCACATGAAGAATCATTATTGGGCGAGGAATCATGTTTGCAAGGCGCGAATCAAGATCCTGAAGGCAAAGCTAAAGAGGGCGTTAAGGCGTCGCAAAAGGCATGATAGACTCCAAATTTTGGCTGAAGCTTCTTTGGCTTAGCATAGTGCTTGATGGTGGACATTTAGCCCAAATTTCAGCAAATTTGGGAAAGTTTTTGTCAATTTTGAATTTTTTGGCCTTTACACAGATTTTCCTACCTGACGCGTCGCGCCACTTGGCGCGCGCTTATAATTGGCACCTCCTATTGAATAAAACTTTACATTTCTAGATTTTTTATCAAAATTTATGCATTCAAACCCATTACCTAAGGATTTTGACAAGTTTTGGGTTGCCTGAAGGGTCAAAAACACCTTAAAAATGGCCTTTCTGCCACTTTTTGGACACACAGGAAGCAGTGTTGGGAGATTTGATCTTTGGAGTGTAAAATGGCAACCAAATTAAGAAATTTTACTTGGGTTGGAAATTATACAGGTAGAGCTTTCCAACGAGCTATCCTGCACTCAATTTGGACTCTGGGAAGGCCCTCAAAATTGGCTCCAAAGTGGCATGATGCATAGAGATTTCAAGCGCGACGTATTGGGAATTTTGGCTCCTTTTTCACTCAGTAACTCTGTTTTTCGCCTAGTTTTGGCTAGTTTGACTTTTTTCTCTCCAAATGTAAGGCTCTTGATGTAATTTTATGTAATTCCATGACTTTTGATGTAATTTTGACAAATTTTAACTCATGTAAGTAGATTCATTCACCAAAAAGTGAATTGTAACTGAATGAATCAGTTTCCTATCTTATAGAGGCAAGCTGTTCCACTACCTATTTTCTAGTTCTTAGTTTAGATCTTGTTGAAATAGCTCCTAGACTAGTGAGCTCGACCCCTAGAGGCATGGTGATGAGTTATGCTTGTCTATATCTTGTATTTTCTCAATCATTTTTAGGGTTGGACACTTGGGATTGCTTGGAGCTTCATTGTACATTTCATCTCTGCATTTTGGCAAAGGAATAGACCAGGTTTTGCAGCACTCTTTGGGATCCATGTGGCTCTATGTTTTGATGGTGTGTTCCTCTATGTGATTGTAAGTTTACTGAAGTTTCATGTGTATCATTTCCCTTCTCATTTCTTCTTAAATTAAACAAACAAGTAATAAAGGTGGAATCCATTAGATTTGCGGTGCTCTGCCTTGAGTTTTGTTTAATTTTCCATGTTTTCAACTGTCTGAAGAGGATTCTTGAATGCCTCTTTCCCTCTTCAACTCCTCACCGTTCTAATCTATCCATTTCATTCAATTTCTAAGCATCAAAACAATTTCCTTCCTTGCCCCATTCAGCTCTCTGCAAAACTGATCATTTCCCGGACCAAAAACTGCCTTCCCTTTTATTCCAACAAAAACCCCCAAAATAAAATCAAACCCTTTCACATTTATACTTAGCCTAAAATCAGCCTTTATTTTAATTCATCTCAAGCCTCACCGATTATTTTTGTTGAGATTGACAAGGAGAGAGCCCTCTCCCGATCTGGTAGGGCTAGCTACCAAATTAAGCGTGGTTTGATGTTACCCTAGACTCTGCCTTCCTTCAACCTGAGGTAGATTTAGGAAATAACATAGTGGCAACCATACTGGGGAATCTAAAATGGTTTTCTTCTTAGTGTTATTTTTTTTATAAGCTACAAACGGAGCCTGAAGTTATGCCAGGTAGCCTTCGAAATGCTCTTGCTTTGCATTAGCGAAAGTAGATAAATGTTGCTTCAGTAAATCTCTGGTCTAGTTTGTAAACGTAACATCTGACTTGTAAATTGCCCCAGTACATCAGATCATTCTAGACTTTGGATGATGAGTTTGGAATTTTATAGGCTGAACAATTTGGTTTTGTCCCTTTGATTTTTGTAAATAATTCAACACACTGGCTTCCAGACGACATACCAGAGAAAATCCAGATCCTGATCCACCTCCTGTATATGAAAATCCCAATCTTATTTCGAGAATCCTTCATCAAGAAAGTCCTATAATTCCTTTGTTTAAATCTCATTCATGTCCCGCTATTTTTGAGTATCTTGAAGATCTTGAGTTTGACGAAAAATTTGAGTTGTCGTTGTTTGAGACTAAGTCTGAAAGTGCTATTGATTCTACTTTCCAAAATCCAGATTTTATCAAGTATCTTGACATTGAACAGACTAACAGATCCATTGACAATTATATTTTGAATATTCAGAATTCCATTGTGGCAACAAACATCCCTGAGTTCATAGAGTCTGCATCTGGAACTCTTGAGTCATCCGCAATTACATCTGGTTCACAAATTCCTACTGAGCCTCCTTTCATTCCTACTATTCCCATGCAACCATCTATCTCTGATCAACAATCTGCAGTAATCTCACCTCCATCCACACCACATACACCTCATACATCAACTGCTCCGACTCCTCCTATATCCCCAAGACCGGTTGTAAATCCACCTAGAGCAATGGCTGCCCGATTTGCACCTCTCGTGTTGCCTCAAAACTTAGATGACATGCTTGTAGATTATCAAAGAAAATTTCCATTCTTTGATGGCACTCCTCAAAGTGTCACTGCTTAGCAACATATGGATAGAATGGAAGATTTCTTTGACCTTCATGAGATTGATGCGGAAAATGTGACAATGAGATTGTTTGTACAAACCTTTGGAGGAGAAGTGAGAAAGTGATTCAGAGCTTTGCCGCCTAGAAGTATTGCTACATTGGCTAATCTTTAGAGACAATTCTTGGATCGATGGGAAGTGCAGAAAGATCCTCTTTCAATCCTTTCCGAGTATGATAATATCAAGCGAAATGTTGGTGAGTCTGTTCAAGATTATTGTATTAGATTCAATTCTGTTTATAATGCAATTCCTGATGATATAAAGCCACCTAGGGGGTCTGCTTTGATTAAATTTCTGGATGGATTCGATCCTGACATGGCTTATCAATTGAGAGAAACAAGTTCGTCTACTTTAGAAGATATGCAGAAAATTGCAGTCAGTGTTGAAGCTAATTTGAATGCCAGGAGAGCTAGAATGAGAGCTGAAAAGAAAGTAGCAATAAAGGAAGAGGTTTCCACATCAGACAAAATGCTTCGAAAAATGGATAAGATGTTCGAAATATTAACACTTGATAACCCTGAACCGCAGATCAGAAATCCTAACTTATGTGGCCAGCAGCAACAGCAATTTAGAATCAAGCAAAGAGAGCAGCGAGCACAAGAACCGGTAGCACAACAGCAAGTGAAGACACCCTTATAGCAGAATTTGTTGGTCCGAAATCAGATGATGAAGAGAATGTAATAGGAGAAGAGAATCATTTCTTTACACTTGATGATATACCAACTTTTATCACTGAAGATGAGGAGTATTCAGAAAGTTCAGCTGTACAAAAGGACGAGGATTTCATCTTGCCAAATGAGACAGCTCTTGAAGAAGAGTCTGATGAGTATCAGAGGGGATACATGAATGCCTTGACCGCCCAGCAGCAACAATATTCACTCAGAAACAGAGATGTCCCTATTAATCCAATCCAAAAGAGAAAGGAAGTTTCAGCACCAAAGAATGATTCACCTATTGTGCAGAAGAAGGGAAAAGAGATAGCTGATCCCACTACTAGAAAATATCCATCAGCAAATGAAAGATCCAATCAACCATTTGTATCAAAGGAGAAAACTGAAAAGAAGGATGTCCCAGCCAAAGAGGTAGAGAAAAATTCAGTTTTTAACTTAGAAAATGAAATTGCTAAGTTGAAAGTATCCATTCCTTTGACTGAATTAATGAAGAACAACATCTATAAGGGTCAGGTGTCTAAGATTTTGAATTTAGATCCATTTTATAATATGGTAAATGTGGAAGATGATCAACCTGAGTTGATTTTTGGTCCAGCATTGGATGGTGAGTCTCCAGCTAGTGATGTACCTCATTTTTATATCAGCCTTAGATTGCACGATTTTGTGTTACACAATGCTATGTTTGATTTCGGAGCATCTCATAATCTCATGCCAAGGGAAATAATGGAGAAATTGGGATTGGATATCACTAGAAAGTATCATGATATTTATTCTTTCAATTCAAGTAGATTAAGATGCATTAGGCTTATCAAATATTTAGTGGTCAGTTTGGATCATATTCCTACTAAAAATGTTTTGATGGACGTGGTTGTGGCGGATATTCCTCCTAGATTTGGCATGCTTATTTCCAGATCTTGGGGAGCGAAACTTAAAGGAACATTGTAGCTTGATTTCTCCTATGCTACTATTCCTGTGTTCGGTTAGATGAGGAAATTATATCAGGAGCAAAAGATGAAGTATATGATCACTAGCAAGGAGAAACCGGTAAATCATCCAATCAACTATGTACATACATATTTAGAATCATTTATTTTTTATTCAGATAGTTTCAATGATGTAAATAGCCAATTACTTGAAGTCGAAGACATTCCGGAAATCACTGAGAATTTCATAGAGGTCTTAAAGAAAGAGAGACAAAAACTTGAAAGTTCCGCTAAGCAATCAGCCTTCTGACAGCAGCAGAAAGTTGATGGACAACAAGCAGAAATAACAGAGCAAACAGAATTTCAGCACTTGGAAGAGGATGAAGATGGTTTGTGGACCATGGATTTTGATGGTGCAGTAGGAAATGACGGTGCTGGAATTGCCATTTGGGTACGCAGCCCCTTTTCCGCCCCAAACAAAGTGCCGAGTAATGTAAGAGTCTGTTCTTATAAATTGGATTTTGATTGTTCAAATAACGAGGCTGAATACGAAGCTTTAATTACTGGTCTGAAAATTCTTAAAAATTTGAATGCTAGGAGGATAGCAGTGTATGGAGACTCCGAGTTAGTTATCAAGAAAATGAAAGGTGAATACCAAGCTAAGAATCCTTGAATGTGGGCTTACCAAAATGCTGTTCTAGATATCTTGAGATTGTTTTTAGACTATACTTTGACTTGTGTCCCTCGTATTCAGAATGGTATTGCAGATGCACTTGCAAAGGCAGCAAGTAATTTGAAAATTCCGATGAACTCAAGTAAAAAATTTGAAATTCATTTGAAGCATCGTCCGACTATCCCGAACAATCAAAGGTATTGGCAAGTGTTTCAAGATGACAAAGAAATTGACGAATTTCTGCAAAATAAAGGTAAATTCAAAGACACTTCTATTGATGTGGAGCATGATGATGGTGGAGCTGATGTGCAAGTAATTTAGATGGAAGTATTGCAGCTGAAGGATAATGTCATTCCTAAAGTTCTAATACCTTTAGAGGAGCTTTTCAATCAAGATGACGTAGCTCGAAAACCAACCTTGCGGCCAACCGAAAAGGGAGTTGAATATGTGAACATTGGATCAGCTGAGAATCCAAAGATGGTGAAATTGTCCAAAGCATTGCCACCACAGGTAAAAGCAAAGTATATCATTTTATTGTCTTCTTTTGCTGATGTATTTTCTTGGGACTATTCAGATTTGAAGACATACGATACAAACATAATTCAGCACACTATTCCGATCAAGCCAAATCAAAAGCCCTTCAAGAAGAAGTTGAGAAGAATAAATCCAAAGTTACTGCCCTCAATAGAGAAGGAAGTGAATCGATTGTACAAGGGCTGGCTAAGCTAATGGCTGAGTCAAATTTACATGCCTTGGACATTAATCTCATTGCTGCTATGTCCGAGGAAAATGAAGAAAGTTCGCTAATTCAGGTATCAGAAATCTTTTTTCTTTCTCCTTGGTATTCAGATATTGTATATGTGCTCCAAAATTTGTCACCACTGCGAGGCATGGCTAAAAAAAAAAGTAGAACTTTGAAATTTAAGGCTACCAAGTTTTGTATTATGAATAATGCACTCTATTGGAAAGATCCCGGTGGTGTTTTGCTAAACTGTTTGGTGGAAGAAGAAGCAAAGCAGGTTATGGAGGATTTTCATAAGGGAGATTGCAGAGGTCACCTTTTCTGGAAAACAACGGCCAAAAAAATTTTGAGAGTAGGATATTATTGGCTGACTCTCTTTGTTGATGTGTACAAAATTGTTAAAAGCTGTCATGAATGTCAGATTTTTGAAGGGAGGAAGAAATTGCAGCCTTTTCCGCTTAAGCCCATTGAAGTAAGTGCTCCTTTTCAGCAGTGGGGTTTGGATTTCATTGGCGAGATCCATCCTGCTTCTTCAGCTCAGCATAAGTGGATCCTCATAGCGACAGATTATTTCACGAACTGGATTGAAGCAATTCCCACCAGGCAAGCCACATACTCGGTAATAATTTCATTTCTTGAGAATAATATTTTGTCTCGCTTTGGTTGCCCTAATAAGTTAATTATTGATAATGCAACAACTTTCAAATCTAAAAGAATGATTGATTTTTGTAATAAGTATCAAATCACTTTGGGGCACTCAATTGCTTATCATCCACAAGGCAACGGATTGGCCGAATCCTCAAATAAATCTTTGGTCAACATTATCAAAAAGCTGCTGGAAATAACAAGAAAGGTTGGCATAAGAAATTGGTTAATGCACTTTGGGCAGACAGAGTGAGTTAAAAGAAATCTATTGGCATGTCTGCTTTCGAGCTCGTATATGGTGTTGACACGGTATTCCCTACCTCTCTCGCAGTTCCAGTGGTTAAACTTCTGCAGGAAGCTGGCAGTGAAGATGATCATATGCAATGGAGAATAAATCAAATGATCCATTTACAGCAGACTAGAGAGGAGGTTTTTCATAACACTTTCAAGCTGCAAGAGAGAATCAAGAAAATATATGATCGAAAGGCAAAGGCGGACAAGTTTCAATTAGAAGAAGTGGTGCTGAAATGGGATGCAAGAAATGAAGATAAAGGTAAGCATGGTAAGTTCGAGAATCTTTGGAAAGGACCCTTCAGAATTGCTGCATATCGAGGCCAAAATGCTTTCCTTTTGAAAGAAATGAATGGAGAAGATTGTCCAGGAGGGCCGGTCAATGGTCGGCTGCTCAAGCTGTATCATTTTTGAAATGTTTTCTGCTGTTATACATTATCACTGTACATACCAGTTTGTTTAAGTTTCATTGCAAGTGTGTGCTGTCATCATTCTTTCAGTTTGGGGCCCGAGGTGAAGGCTATAAAACTGAAGGTTGATTTCAGCTTTGGTTTGGTTTATTGAGTCAGGTCTTTCAGTCATTTTGGTTTCAAAATTGAGTTGGTTTGAGTCAATTTTCAGTCATGAAAATGAGTCAAGAGTCTTGTTTTGGTTTGTCGAAGTTATTGACTCCATAGCCCAATAGACCAAGGCACTGCCTACTTTCCCAGAGATCTGTAGTTCTTGGCACCTCCAAGGAGCTACCATCCCCATTGGAGCCAATGTTAGAGTTGGTATCTTCATCCCTCCGTCAGAGATCAAATTTCTCTTGTTGCATTTCATTTTAGGTGTCTCACTCAGTTTAGTCAGCTGCATTCCATTAGGAGCATGGATCATCTGACAGTAGGGTCTTCTCACTCATGTTCCTCATGTCTCATACCTGCTGGCCTTGTTCTGTTCATCAAAATCATTTACAGTCATGTTTGGTCTCCTAGTTGGCAAAGATTCATTTTAGAGTTTTTAGTCTCATTAGGTCCAGGGTTTAGTTAATTAGGTCTCAAAATGCCTAATAATGGTTAGCAGGCACATGAGGAGGTTTCAAATAAGGTTTCATTGCAAAAATTTCATCATCATAATGCTTGATAATGATTTTTCTTCAAAACTCTGTTTTGAAGAAACATTGTCTATTTTATCCTTATGTAATAAATGCAATATAATTTTCAAGTTCTTCAGTTGTAATAGTGCTCCATTCGCAGCCCTGGTCACCTTTGCCAAACTCCATGCCACCCATTCCCTGAAAAACAGACAAGAAGCTCATCATTCAGTCCAAAAACCAAAAGCAAGCAAAACAGAGTTCTTTTGAAAGTGTCAAAGTTTTCAAACATTACAAAGTGGGTTTTCAAGAAGAAACAATTAAAATCTTTGGCATAAAATATATTTTCATGTTTCAAAGATTCATTTGCATGCCAAGAGACCAAGTGAGCCAAGAAAAATTGTGGAGGAGTGAAGAAAGAAGTTTGGATGGCAGATTGTGTTGAATTTGGTTACACAGTGCACTGGGCAGGGGTCGCGATGCATAGGCTGAGTGCAGTGCATTGGGTCACTCCTATGTGTGTTAGTTTGTTCTAGCACGGCACATAAGAAGGGCGCGGCGCACTGGGTTGGCTGCACGGCACATTGGGCCGAAACACAAAATTTTTGCCATTTCTTCAAAAACTCTAAATCGGCTTACTCTCCCTTGCTCCAAGTAAGTCTATGTGACCTTTGAATTGCCAATGAAAATGTATTGATTGTTGTTTATAAGGATTTGAACAATATAAAAACAAAACCCTATTATCTTGTTGAGAAGGGCCTCCTTTGGGTTTTGCAAATAATTTTGGTGTTAATCATTCCATCTCCCCACCTTCTTTTTTCCCCCATTTCTCATCACTGTTCATTTTATCACTACAACCCATTCCCCATCCTCTTACATCCCTAAAGTCACTCATTCCTAAGCCTATTTCTCTATCCCTAAAGTCATTTCATTTCCTAACATTCTCATTTCCCTATCTCACTTGCAAAATTTCCCAAACCCCAAGTTTTCCCAAGAAGTCAAGTGGTTGTCCTTACATTTCAAATTTCACTTGATTAAACTTCATTATTCCCACTGCCCTATTTCACTACAGTCCATCCCATACTACCATACATTTGGCACTAAGACAAAAGCAAAAAAATTCTCATTTTCATCTACCCAATACAACATAGACCTTGCATAGACCTTGGACACCATGGAGACAAATATTGATACATCATATGACCGAGATAGTGATTCCACCACTGAGTTACATGCACCTAGAAGGCCTCGTAAAAGTGGCAGACATGTGAGAGAAGAGCCCACCTCATTGGCTGAATTGCAGGCTTTCCCACTTGCCATGGCATGTTTCCAACAACATTCATGTTTTCAATTTTTTGAAATGATTACTAGGATACATTATCATCAGGAGTTGCCTCGTTTGTTTGTATTGCATTTACATGATGGTCAGGTCACCCTTGCTGGTGTAACATTCACATTGACACCGGAAACTATCTCTCAAGAAACTGGAATACCAAATGTGGGAGAACAGTGGAACAAAATACAACAGGTGGACAGAGTACATTATGAATCATATATCAGTCCTAGCTTTGTGAAACAACTCAGAAGAGTGTTTCCTTTCTAGTTCCTAAAGGATTCCTATGTGCCTCTGATGAAACTAATTATCAGATATTTCAGTTGTGAGGGTCGGTTTTCATGCCTCTATGCCTACCATATCAGGTTATTGATGCATTTCACTAGGGTGAGGATGATGAACATCCCTTATTTCATGTGCCGGAATATTGAGAGAATGACCACTCTCATGCAGAGGAAAACTCCCGAGCAGCAGTACAACAGTATTTATCACTATGCACTCATTAACATCGTGGTTGTGCATCAGCTCGGCTTGCAGGGTATTTCAAGGGAAGATTTCATTTCCAGTGATTTCTTCACAGCTCCTCAGGTTCCTCAGGAGATTTTTCATGATGTAGGTGAACCTTCATATTAGCATGGAGGTTAGGAGACAGAGACTACTAGTGTGCCGATGTATGTCACTTATTAGAGAGGCACTAGAGGATTATTTGCAGCAGCCCGACGAGTATTATCTCCACCTAGGGTGGAAGGGGTCTCGCTTCCTTCATCAAAAACAAAGGTACAGGTACAGGACAGAGGTAAGAGTCCTATGCTGGATGAGGGGCCTTCAGGAGGCCAAGACATAGGTTTCATACTCATTTATGAGGATTTGAGCTCTCCAAGCTCAAAGTTGAGAGAGACTATTCAGAAGCAGAAGGCGGAGATCGACACATTAACCATCAAGTTGCAAAGAGCCTAATGGATTATAAACTACCTTGAGCAGTGACACAAACAGTTAGAAGATTAGCAAACAATCATGGAGTTGCAAAACATCTGTGAGAACCGGCAAGCTGCCCAAAGAAGCCAAACCGAGATGACATCCATTAAGCGAGAGATTGAGGCTGATAGAGAGACTTGGCTTGAGAGGGTGAAAATTCATCTGGAGAAGCTGTTGGAGAAGGCCAACAAGGAAAATAACATGCTAAGGCACATGAAGAATCATTATTTGGCGAGGAATCATGTTTGCAAGGCACGAATCAAGATCCTGAAGGCAAAGCTAAAGAGGGTGTTAAGGCGTCGCAAAAGGCATGATAGACTCCAAATTTTTTCCGAAGCTTCTTTGGCTCAGAATAGCACTTTATTGTGGAAATTTAGCCCAAATTTCAGAAAATTTGGGAAAATTTTTGTCAATTTTGAATTTTTTGGCCTTTACACAGATTTTCCTACCCGACGCGTCGTGCCACTTGGTGCACGCTTATAATTGGCAGCTCCTCTTGAATAAAACTTTTCATTTTTGGATTTTTCATCAAAATTTATGCATTCCTACCCATTACCTAATGATTTTGACAAGTTTTTGGTTTCCTGAAGGGTCAAAAACACCTTCAAATGGCCTTTCTGCCACTTTTTGGACACACAGGAAGCAGTGTTGGGAGATTTTCTTTTTTGTGAGGAAAATTGAAACCAAATTCAGAAATTATACTTGATTTGGAATTTAGATAGGTATAGCGTTCCAACGAGCTATCCTGAACTCAATTTGGACTCCAGGAAGGCCCTAAAAATTGTCCCCAAAGTGGCTTGACACATAGAGATTTCAGGCGCGATGCATTGGGAATTTTGGCTCCTTTTTCACTCAGTAACTCTGTTTTTCGCCTAGTTTTGGCCAGTTTTATTTTTTTATCTCCAAATGTAAGGCTATTGATGTAAATTGATGTAATTCCATGACTTTTTATGTAATTTTGACAAATTTTAACTCATGTAAGTAGATTCATTCACCAAAAAGTGAATTGTAACTGAATGAATCAGTTTCCTATCTTATAGAGGCAAGCTGTTCCACTACCTATTTTCTAGTTCTTAGTTTAGATCTTGTTGAAATAGCTCCTAAACTAGTGAGCTCGACCCCTAGAGGCGTGAGGATGAGTTATGCTTGTCTATATCTTGTATTTTCTCAGTCATTTTCAGGGTTGGACACTTGTGATTGCTTGGAGCTTCATTGTACATTTCATCTCTGCATTTTGGCAAAGGAATAGACCAGGGTTTGTAGCACTCTTTGGGATCCATGTGGCTCTATGTTTTGATGGTGTTTTCCTCTCTGTGATTGTAAGTTTACTGAAGTTTCATGTGTATCATTTCCCTTCTCATTTCTTCTTAAATTAAACAAACAAGTAATAAAGGTGGAATCCATTAGATTTGTGGTGCTATGCTTTGAGTTTTGTTTAATTTTCCATGTTTTCAATTGTCTAAAGAGGATTCTTGAATGCCTCTTGCCCTCTTCAACTCCTCACCGGTCTGATCTATCCATTTCATTCAATTTCGAAGCATCAAAACAATTGCCTTCCTTGCCCCATTCAACTCTCTGCAAAACTGATCATTTCCCATACCCAAAACTGCCTTCCCTTTGATTCCAAAAAAAAACCCCCAAAATCAAATCAAACCCTTTCACATTTATACCTAGCCTAAAATCAGCCTTTATTTTAAGTCATCTCAAGCCTCACCGATTATTTTTGCTGAGATTGACAAGGAGAGAGCCCTCTCCCGATCTGGTAGGGCTAGCTACCAGATTAAGCATGGTTTGATGTTACCTTAGACTCTACCTTCCTTTAGCCTGAGGTAGATTTAGGAAATAACACGTGGATTAAGCTATGGTTGCTCTGATTGTTGCAATGTATTTTCTAATTGTAAATATTGGAGAATGTCAAGCTGCATTATTAAAGCATGAAAAGGTCAAAGGATCATTATCTTATTTACATTTGAAGTATTATATTGAGCATTAAAGAAGTATCTATTTCTAGATATAACTGCATGCCTTATGTTATCACACTCAAAATTTTCAAAATTTGTTTTGATAAGGTCACCATAGGCTTCATGTTGTGTTATGTTGGGTCATGCTTTTGATGAATAATTTATAAAATCATGTTTATCCTAAGTCTAAAACCCATCATGAGTCATGCCATGTCAGTCATATACACTCCATGTCCTTTTGTTTTTGCACCCATGCCTTCAAATTACAAAAATGAGCCACTTGTCAGTTCTTCACAATTTCGTAGCGAATATAATGGAAAAACAAAAGATTTAGCTATGAAACTACCTGATAATTCCATAGAAAATCTGCCAAAATAAAATCAATGACTTGTCATTTTCTATTATTTTTATGGAAAGGTGAGATCACCTAGTAGGTTATGAGCGTTATCCAAATGTGAAATCATAAGTGCTTGTCATCATCTCACCTTCATCACTCCATTTATCATTTTACCTCTCATACTTTAATTCAATATTTTTAAACAAATCACCCAAGCTCCTCTTTGTCATTAAACCTTCAGCCTTTTCATGTAAATCATCTTAGTGTCATCCTTGAAAAGTTTAGCTTTGTGGCAAGCAGTTTGTTGTCTAATCTGCTTTTTACAGGTGTCACATTTTTAAGGCAGCTTGGTTATAAAGAGAGATGGCCATGAATAATAAATCGTACAAAGGAGGATTTGTGGTTAGATAGAAGCTCACAGACCTTAAGCTATTCATGGAGGAACCTAGCTTTTCTGAAGCATTCACTAATTCAGGTTGCTTGAATTTTTGCTGGAGCTACAAGAAAATTTTCTTTGTCTTTGGACTGTGTGAGAAGTAAATTTAAACAGAAGCTTATGGATGAACAAAGATGAATTCAGTAATACTTAGAGAGGTTATTGTCAAGAACATAACAATTAAAAATAACCTCATTCACTTTTCTCATAGGTGCTACCAGTTTGGAGATTCGAATATGTCTCTCGGACCTATTTTCAGAATCCAGAATTTTCCTGTTTTATACATGTTTTTCTAAAGAAAATTCTAGACAGTTGGCGATGGTTTTCAAAAACGAAATAGAGTTTTTTATTTATAACATTATGATTAAAAAATAACTCCTCCCGTCTTGCAACAACTATCAAGGATATGGAGATAGGGGCTCATATTTGAACCCTATTGTTTCAGAGCAAATAGAGTCATTTTATTGGTAAATTAACTTGCTAAAGGTGAAAATGATGCTTTTTGAAGAGGGTAAGAGACATTTTGAACAAATTTTGCCTTATCATATTTCATCATATCAATTTTCAGAACCACAGGTGAAATTTTAATGAAAAAGGGATAATTTTGAATTTTCTCCATAATCAGGTAGTTTTGTAGTGGGTTCTAGGCTTGAAGGCCAAAAGACGCTACGAAATTGATGAAGAATGCTTTTTGTCTTTAAATTTAGTTTTATGGAGAACTAAGGAGAGATTTTGATATCATTTAGATATTTTGACCTAACAAATAGTTTTGGGCCAGCAGAGGTGGCAAAAGTAAAGTTTAAAAGACAAAAATAAGCTCGCTACTAAACTACACTACGAAACTGCCTAAAGATGCTCTGTTTTGCAGCAAGGTATTTTTTAAGGGCTTTTGAAGGTTCAAAAGGCATATGGAAGACCAGAAAGCCATGTGGAGGTATCTAAATAGATAATTAGACATCTCATCAAATATTCATCACTTGGCATGTGTGTCATTCATACAAAACAACATGAAGACAAAATTATAGTTAATGTTGATCCTTTCCTAGAAAATATGACAGTTGTTGCTAAATTTTTGGAAAGTAAATTTATGTCTTATGTCATGGAGAATTCCATTCAAGCATATAATCTCTCTCTATGTAATGTTCCAACTATTAGAGAAGTGGAGGAAATAAATGTAATTAGAGTCCCTTAGGAGAGAAACTCTTAAATAAATAGGTGTCTTTTTATGTTCCAGAAATAGAATTGTCAGTTATGATTAGCTATCAGAGTCAAGGTTAGATGATATAGCATCGTATTTAATGTAAAAAGATAGTATTTATAGACATAACATAGAATATCAAAGGGTTGGGAGATGATGACTTGACACTACCACTGTTGTAATTTTTAATCAGAAATATACAGTTGTAGCAGCCTATTTCAGACCTGAGATTATGCTTTGTATTCTTATGTATGTTTCTTCTATCAGTATTTTAATTTCTCTCCAGTGTTATAGTTGTATAATCACTTTGAATTCATGATTACATGCTCCAAATTCATTTATACACCTAGTATGTTGTTTTGTCATGTTTTATTAGTTTGCTAATGTATAATCACCTGGAATTCATTGTGACATGCTCCAACTTCCTGTATGCATATAGCTTGTTGTTTTATCCTCCATGTATGGTTTAGTAAGAATACAATTGCCTCTGCTTCCATGAGATAAGTTGACTTGTGACTTAGTTTTCATATTGACTCCATATCCAATGGTAGTTACTAGTTTACATCTTTCACCTATACAAAAACATCACATTAAATCCAATTCAGAGTTAGCCATATGCTTTCAAGTTATTCATTGAATCTCATTTATCCTTTTGAGAGAGCCCTCTCAGACTGGAAAGGCTAATTTCCACTTACAAGTTGGTTTGAAATAGTTACTCCAAGTTGACCATTGAAGCAGCCCAACAGGATACAATTTGGTGATGACACATTCCTCAAGTCAGCACAAATATATATTCAAGGCCTTTTTCTTAAGATCATTCATAAAACTATGTGAAGTTTTTTTGTTGAGATTTCAATTAAACAACTTGAATATGTTTTGTTGAAGATAATCATGATATAACAGTTAAAGTATCTGAAGTATGAAGGACTAGTTGTGTTAATCTTACTATTTGAAGCTCAAGAGTCTTTTATTGTTTCATCTAAAGCCTATTTCAGTAGAAATTAATTGTTTTTATTTCACCATTATAGAGAGGTTGATCTTTGACATACATACCCCCATTATTTTATAAATAAAATTGTATAGTTGATAAGTGAGACTCACCAATGAATTGAATGTATCTAGCCTCAAGGATTTTTTTTGAAAATACACTATACATTATTAAAGTCATTGGGTATTTTAGATTGAAAGATAGGCTATTTTTACAACAAGTTGTAAGGATTCTTGAGATTCATTTTCCACATTAGTATCAAGGGCCTTTCGGTTGTTACTGTAATATCCCTATGAGAGGTCTAGCACATATCACCAACAACAGGCAGTAAAGGTGAACCACAGCTACAAAAGATATATTGGCATCATCATATTTGAAAAAATGTGTATTGTAGATGTATATTGAAAAAGAATACATATTCCATCTACAAGCTTCCTCAACAGATATGTATCTGAGATCAATATCATAATATAGACTGAAGTATATTTGGAGCAGAATTTACATGTCGTATGGAGCATTCTCAGTTTTTTAGTATTATTCCAATTATGCATCTCTGATTATATAAGTCTGGTACAATTTGTTCTATGAAGTGTCCTTATCATCAATTTCATCTTTATACAAGTGCAATGAGTCGGTGCTTTGGGATGGTATCAGTTTACTTTGTATATACATACAATTTCAATGATTTTCAAAGTGTTCTCCCAAAAACTATTATACATGAGCCTAGAGCAGCAAAGTTTAAAGTTAGAAGAAGAAGGCCTATACACAACTCAGAGAGAAGTAATGCAAGGATAGAAACTGCAATGGGAAATGCGCAACCCTTTTCCATTGATGTCAAAGGGGGAGGAAAGGAAAGAAGAAGAAGAAAGGCTCTTCTGAAAAGCAAGTAGAGGAAGAAAGACACATGTCATATTGAAAAGGGGAGGAAGTCTTGGAGGAAGTATTGGAGTGTTGGAGGAAGTGTTTTCATCAATGCCAAAGGGGAGACTATTGGAAATATTGTCATTGATGGAAAAGGAGCACAAAGGAGTAGCTCCTGAACTATCAAAAAGGAAAATGAAACAAATGCAGCTAAGAATAAGAGGTAGCATAGGTTGCAAAGGCAGCAAAGAAAGATAAGGTAGACAAGGCAATAGTAAGTAAGGTGTGCAACAATGTAGTGAGTAAGGCGTGCAACAAGAGTAATAATCCCAAGTTGGAGTGAATAAAAAATAGAAGAACAAGTTCAGAAGAGATAAACGCATTTAGAAACTGAATAAAGCTCAGGAGAGATCAGTGCGTTTAGAAACTGAATAAAGCTTAGGAAGGATAGTGGAGATTTAGAGTAGCGGTGGTCGTAGAAAGAAGAAAAAGCAACTAAGGCAGAGAAAACTTAGAATAATTCCAAGGGAGGCGAGCGAATGGTCAGGATTAGATCGCAGAAGGGAAGGTGAGAGATGAACGGATGAGATTACCCCGCAAGATTAGTTGGGAAGGACAATCAGATTTTCAAGTAGCAACGAGGACCGTAGATCTGGTGCAGATCAACGGTGACAATCACATTGCAACCATGAACATATCGCACATCGCAGGGTACAATGTTTACGCTTAGGACTTCGCAAGTTAAGATATTTAACATGCGATTCGAAGTGGATCGGCAAGGATATAATCATGGACCGTCAGATCCAATGAAGACCAGCAGCGGAGATCTAAAGTGGAAATTGCAAAGTTTAGCACTTAAGTGCTAAGGCCGTTGCAGGGTAAGCCATTTTGTGTGTGATGTGAAGTGGAGAAGGACCCATGTGTCAACACTACGCATTAGTGCACATCGCAGATTATATGGTTTAAGGTTCGAACAGTAAGTTATGTTGGACGCGATGTGGTGAAAGGCATGAGCCACGTGTCGGCATCGTCCATTAGTGCACATCGCAGATTTCATGTTTTTTACTTAAGGTTTGCATGGTAAGTTAAGTTGGATGTGATGCGTTGCGATAGCATATCGCACAAGATAGGATATACGTTATTGCAAAACGTTAAAAGTTGCGGGCAAGTGCAGTGTGATGTATTGTGATTGGTCAAGTGTTGTGGGACCCGATAACCCATGTTTCGTGTTCTCTTATATAAAATATGTGTTGTTTGATCGCTAACGTATGTATGTGGAATAAAATATGATATTTTATTGTAATCCATTGCATTAAAATGGATTTTATGTGGGCCATACCCCATAGTTCACAAATAAAAGACATGAACACATGACAAAGGACCAGGAGCCTATGCAAAACAATGTTGTGGAAGTGAGTCAAACGAAAAGGTTGAATGCAAAAGAAAAGACTCAGCTAACAAAAGAAAAGTCTAAAAACAACAATAAAATTCTCTGGTGAGAAAAAGGACTCGGATCTCGTGAAAAATAGTTCAAAAACATGGGTCGAGTCAGGCAAAAAGGCGATCATGTAGCACAGTTGGAATATAACTGCAGAAACATAAAAGACAAAGGGACAGCAAGCAGAAGAGGAAAAACACACAACAAATCTAAGACGTTGAAAGGGATGAATGAAATATTTGAATGTAACTGTAAATTTATTATTTGTTTTATATTTTTTTTTATGCAAAGGCAAGTCTCCTAGGCAAAGCAAAACTCCATTTGATAATGTAATAATTGTATATAAGTGTAACATCTTGAATATGCTAAGTGAGGAAATGAATGGGTGGAAGGCAAGAGTCATGCCTGTTCACTTCATATTCCCATATAGAATGCAAAAAGCCATGAAGAGATCTCTATAAATTATGTTATTGTAATATGCATAAAGAGGTTAGAGAGAGTGGAAGAATGAGAGAGAGGAGATAGAGATGTTGTGCAGATCTTGAGTTGATATGAAGCAGATTTGAAGGTTGGAAGGGCAACATTGAAGAAGGAGTAAAAGAGAGTTGATATCCAGGTAAATCAGCATATGATTATTGTAGTGTGAGGGATTTGGTGCTCTCATATCAATTTTTAGCTTTATATATGTCCATTTGGAGCTGGTTGAGGTATGAGCCTCTTGTGGATTTTAGCCTAAAGAAAATAGATGGGAGTTGGAGCTTCCTTGCAAGTTTTAGCTTGCATAATTTGAGGTAGTAGCATCCAGTAGGTGGGAGCCTACATAAAATCAGTGATGAGAGGGATTTGGAGCTTTCCTTTGCATCACAACAACAATAAGATGTGGTTTTATCCCTTATGGGTTTCCACTTATATATTTTTTCTATGTGCTTGATGATTACCTGTTGATGTGATTTTTTAATCTACTTAATTACTTTCTCTACACACATTAAGTATGTTGATTCATTATGTATTAAGTGACTTATGAACTGAAGGTGTAATTGAGTTGAATGAAAAGAGTTTTAAATGTCCATGAATGCACTAAACCTATTCACCCCACCCCCCCCCCCCCCCCCACCTCAGTTTAGCTAAGAGTTCATCAAACTGAATAATTTCCAACTTGCTAAACTCCTGGACAAATTTGCATATGTTATATAGTTTAAGAAGGAATATATAGTATGGTAGAGTGGTGCTATTTACAAGATAATATTCCTTTACAATTCAATTAATAAATAGCCATTTTTTGTGGAATAATTTAATGGTTAATTACCTTGTGCTTGAAAGCTTCAAATAAATGGTACATTCATCAATATAACTACCTAAATTACCTTCTAAAGTCAAGATATATTTTCTTTTTTTCTAAAGAAATTTCCCAAAAAATTATTAATATCATTGACATAAAATGATCAAATGGTTAAGACTTACTATAGATTGCTGAGATGGTTTAGTTCTAAGAATTTTTTCTGCTGAGAAACAAGTAATGAGGGAAATTCAGTCTGTCAAAATCACCAAAGACTTGTATGTTTCATCAAGATTAAAATGCCTAGTTGATGTTCACCCATCTTCTTGTTGACAGTGTTGTGAGTTGTTTATGGGAAATCTTTAAATTTTTGCACCAAACTGAGGTCTCCTTTTAGGTTAAGGATGCTTTATCGACTCCAGTAGTTACATAACATTTTTAAAGAATGCTTATCCCCAAAGAGGCATTTCTATATTATGCTTCTTAAAACAAAAAAGACTGTTGCAATCATGTCTATCAGCCAGAGTAAGAGAGGCAGCAAAGAAAATAACTAACAAACATAGATTGAGGATCTTCTATCCTACTAACAATGCATCATGGATTTTCTAGTTCCTACAAAAAACTCACCTTCTGTAAAGAACTACTAAGATAAAAACTGGAAGGAGTATACTTGATACCATCCAGTAGTGGTGGTTATTGAGTGCAAGTCTATGCATTTGCAAGTCATTATTAAAATATCCGAAAGTTCATCATTTGACTACTAAAAGAGGATTGACATATTCAAGCATAAGAAGAGAGATGAGGAATTTCACTTACCTTCCAAGATCTGTAGGACTTGATAATATCTGTTACCCAAATGAACTGATCCTTGAGGAAAAGGTGATTTTTGGGCTATATAAATCATTGTTAAGTGACTAAATAGAACACATTTAATTATCAATCCAGGGACGTCTATTTATTCCAATGATATTTGCACTGTCTGTGCCGATACACCAACCAGAAACAATTCCAAAGAAAAGAAATCATTGCTGAAGCAAATGCTGGAAATATATCACTCATGCAGAAGTAAAAGAATCTACAAGATTGGAATCACACTTCAATTAATTTGTCTGGCGCGCCACACAAGTACCCAACTGGTGTTTCTAATATCATATGTGTAACAGCATATAAAATATTGAAATCGAAGTGGATATATTCTCATTTGAACAACAACAACAACACTCTATTGATACATAAACTGAAATACAATTACATACACACAACTACTTTAATCATTACAATCCCTGCTAAGAAGGAGGGATCTTCCTCCATAGCAGGGCGTAGGTAAAGGAAGAAATTAATAGAAACTAAATAGAATAATTCATGTAACAACAATAATAGGATAATTTGTATTAATCTGAACACAATTACAGAGCCAAAATAATGTTGTTCTCCACTAACCTTTTGATCTCTAGGGTTAAGAACTATATAGTGGTTACATCAAAAAATAAGGGATAGATCAGTCATGAGAATCTTATGATTCTCATGTTGATCAAAATAGAACACATATAGTTATAACCATTTTATAATAAGGTTCTGACTAGAAAATAAAAGATTACAATCAAAACTGCCCTTGGGCTGTTATCCCAAAAATACAATGCTAAACAACTTCTACAACTATCTTAATAGAATCACAGTTGTAGTGTAACAACCAGAGGACAGATCAACAACAAGTGTTGACAGGATCAGTCAATGGTACAACTGTATCAGTAGTTTGCCAATGAGTTTGTAACAGTAAAATGTAACAACAATTTGTCTACGGGTCTGTAACAGCAAGGTGTAATAGCATCACTTTGTTGTAACAACACCCTCTTAACTGCTTATGTGAAATTCGTGCTCGGGATCTTTGGTGCTATAAATGACATCTGAAAAGACAACACAAAGACCATTGATCTTCTCCAAACATTCACCATCAATTAGTCATAAAAAATTATAATATCTCAAAATAATTGGTGAATTGGCAAAGTAATAAAAACAAGGTGAAACGGCACAAGTTAGGGTAGAAAGGTAGGAGAAAGAGGTAAAGATACTCCCATTGGTTATGGTTATGAGGAAAAATAAGGAAGACAAGTGTAGGAAAAATGTACAAAACTAGCACCCAACATCTCCCCCCAACTGAAATACTTGCATGTCCTCATGCAAACTCATATCTCATCGGAATATATTCCGTGCAGGTCGGTGATATCATAAGCACCAGTTGTGTCTTTTTTTGTAGACCTGTATCCCTGATTGGCCATCAATTGTCATACCCAGTATTCTGACTCATACTTACTCAATTCATAATTCATATGTTAATCCTCAATTGGGAACCAGATCAAAGGAAACTTGAATCTCAATCCTAGCCACAAAGCACCAAGGGATTATACAATCTATGCATAGGCTAGTACATGTGTAACAACCACAATGAAATTCTAGAATGAGAATGGATCACCCTTCAATAGTTCAGCATTGATGGCTTCTGTGCATTTCAAGCACCCTGTCAAAGCTCAACTCTTCATCATTGAGAACGGATTGAGGCAGAAGTTAACATTTCTTCTTCTATAAGTGGCAGCTGGTTCTTTAATCCCAGGGGTACTCAGAATTCTCATGAATTCTTGTCTCAACTCAGCAGCTCGTCCTAGTTCTGCCCGAACCCACAATGTCGTCTTCTCCTCATTAGTCTCCATAGATTTAATGGCCATATGCCATTCAATCTGATTTTTCATGAAGGACACAAACGCCCTCAATTGAATATCTCCCATATAGGAGAACACTGTCATAACCATCTGTGTACTCACATGTTCATAAATAATATTGTGTAATAATAACTCACACAGCAAGCTTTTCTCATCAAAATTGGAGGCACGAAAAACATATAGAAATGTACAAGTGGAAGAACATAAATAAGGTCTATCCTCCATAATAGCTTTCAATTGAAATAAGAAGTAAAGTTCCCACATAAAAGTAGGATAGGATGGAGAAGGTCGCCTACAACCCAGCAAGTTGAGGGCAAGGTCATGAAGCTTTTGCTTGTCTATGGTGACGTCTTGAACTTGTTGCTGTAACAACAACATCTATTCTTCCTATTTCTTCATATTTTCCTTCTTCTTGTAATTCTCCCAACCTTTCTTCAATTTTTCTTTCATCCATATTTCATGTAAAGTATCTATTTCTCTTTGATGTTCCTTTATCGAAATCGTCCCCTCCCGAAGGGAGATTACTTCTTGTTTCCACTTTAGTAACTCAGAAATTAGAAAGATTTTCTCAGAACTCCATCCTGAAATGGGACTCAGTGTTCTCCTGCATTCAATATCTTCATCAAAAATGGGTGTACCAGCCTCTATTCCATGGGGTTTTTCCACCTCTACTGATGGTTCTTGTGTAACAGCAGCCTCCTTGGGGGGTTCCTGTCTGTTAGCCCCTTTGTTTCCACCTAGAGTAGCCTATGTGTCCATTGTTGTTTCTTCTACAATAGGAGTGTCCTCCAAAAGTTCTTGTGGGTCGACTTCTAGGTAAATTATTATAGGAAGCTTTGCTTTAACTGTTGGTTCTTGTGTAACAACAGTGTCATCAGCAGGTTCTTGTGTAACAACCTCTTGCTATTCTGTTTCTGTTTCTATTTGGCTAATATTTTCTCTACGGACCTTATATCCCACTGCTGTTAAGTCTTGAAAACATGTCACATATATAGACACTAGGATTTCCTTCCCCTCAGATAATTTTTGCTTTAATTCTTCATTTTCCTTTCTTAGACTTTCAATTTCTAAAAACAAGGCATTGGTTTCGTCCTTACCTGATGAGGAGGGTTGCCTTTCTTCTTCTAAAACTTATGCTTCCGTCTTCTTTTCAGCCATTAGAAAAGGTTATGCAAGTATGTTGACTTTCACTCTTTTTTTTGGTCTTATATCCCCAATTGGTTCATCAATAGGCTTTTTCCCAATCCTAACTCCAGCAGGCCGAGTCTGGGTTTCCACCTCTTCTTGACTTCCTCCTGAAGTTGTGGTTTGTTTCCCCTAGCTTGTCCTCGGCCTCTTTTGCTTGAATTCTTCCCAATTTTTTCCTTGTTGGCCTAGGGCATCTAGCACAATTAGCTTAATGAGTCAGGGTGTGTTGTTGTTTTCACTGTTGCCGCCATATTCTTGATGTTCCCTAACAAATAGAATGGAATATTGATTCTTTGCTGGTGTTGCAGGTGATTAAGTAAAGGAAGTGATAATTGAACACTATCATGGATCTTCCCTCATAAGTGATATATTTAAGTAAGCCCAGGGCAACATCTTCCCAAGGATGAGGAACTGACAATCTGTCAATTTCTCTCCCTTTCTTCTCTAGTTTTTATTCCCCCACTAGGAAGTCTTCTTTCAAGGAGGGGTCATTGATTTTTCTATTAAACCACCTTCGCCCCTCCACTGGCAATGAATTTACCCGGGAAATTACCTCTTCAGTCACCTCCACTTGCATGCCCCTTACTCAGGTTTGATTATTGTTCAATGTATGAGTAAATTCAATTGCCACCGCCTCATCTGAGCCTTCAAGCTTCTGGAAAAACTCAATCCATTCAGCATCTCTGAATATATGGTAGACTTCTAGACAATTCTGCAGAGCATCCATAGAATCTGGTTCATGCCTGATCGTTGCTCCACCCATCTCTGTTGTTTGTTTCTAAATTTTCTTCTTGTTGTTCAACCACACTGTAATATCACTGCGTTTATGAATTCACTTCTTTGTTGTTTAGCCCCACTGTAACATCACTGTGTCTCTGAATTCTCTGCTTCTCATCATCTCTTCTTATCCCAATTGACAAGTTTAAAATGAGGATGCAAGGTTTCAGTCAAGGAGATTGATGGAAGGTGACGGCTTTTACGGATTTATCGAATCCTACCTCACACTAATATTCATAAATGGCTCATTATGGAAAGTAATGGGATTTCGTACACACGTTTTCCAATTGGATTCAGTCATCATTGGCAATTCTGTTATTGATTAGGTGCATGCGGATTTGGACAGATTTTTGTAATGATTTCAAGTCATATCCCTTCCCCCACCTTAATGGTGACGGTCACCCCCATAACAAGAGTATCAATAATTTTTCAATTAATCACTGAATCATCAATGACAGCGTTTACCTTTTTAATTACATACCTGAGGTGGCGTGGAGGGAGACTTTGTATTGGTGGAATCTCGCTTGCAGCACTCGTGTTATTGCTTTTGGTGGACACAATTATTTCTTTTTATGGACTGAATCATAAAAAAAAATAGTATTCGTGGCTGTCGGTTGTTACATGTGTAACAGCCAAGACATCCCTTAGATTATTCTCAGAAAAACATAATAATCAGAATAAATTGGTACAGAAAAGGAAATTGCATGAATACCATCATTCTATAAAATAGATCAGAAAGGGAAGATGATGTTTCAGGAAGAAAAACATGGGTGTAACAGCCACCACAAGAGTGGTTTTTAGTTGTTACTAATTTTCTGACTGCGCCCCAAAAAGGAGTTTTCACAGTTAGATTTATTTTTGTTTTTCTTTTTATTTTGTTATATTTTCTTTTTCTTTTTTTCTTTTTTTCTTTTTTTTAAACAGGTGTAACAGCTACCACAAAGGTGGTTTTCAATTTCTGCACTTATTGTAATTTTATTTTTAATGTTTCACGGGATAATGTTCCTCTGCTATCGTAACATGAAGATCAAATTCCGCGACATTGTTGAAAAATGATTCCTTCGAAGTGGGTTGATGATATAACCTTAGACAGTGCCCATTAACCAGTAAATGCATCTTAGCACTATCAATGGTGACCAATTGTACAACCCCATTATCAAATATTGTATCCACTTCGTAAGGACCTAGCCATCCAGTGTAGATCTTGCCTTTGAAATCTTTAAATTTTGAATCGTACAAAAGAGCCCAATTGATCTAGGAGGATCTTGATCAGTACAAGATCGACAGAGTTCCAAGTACAATTGACATCCAGTTCAGTCTCCAATTTTCCAGTTTCGTCAATGTCGTCCTCAAATTGATCATGGTTCAATTTCACCAATGAAAGGTTCTTCAAATCTTATGGTTGTCATGTGGATGAGAAGGTGAAATTTTGGGTTAAAATGATGATGTAATTCTCCTAAGTGCTAAGACCTAAATCCTAAGGTCTAATCCTAGTACTAAGGATCTAAACATTATGTAAAATACCCTAAGTCTATCTCCTAAGACATTAAAACCTATCTCTAAAATCTAAGTGATAGCCTAAGTCTTAAAACCTAAGCGTTATGATAAAGTCCTATTCCTAAGTCATATCCTATGTTAAAACCTAGTCTAAATATCATCTTAGCGCAAAAATATTCATATATCCAAACCCTATTAAAAACATTACCATAAACCTTTGTAAACAAGGTTCGGATGTTTGGAGTGAAAACATGGTGTAAAACCTTATTATAAGGTAGCATGGTTATGTTATAAATTCTTTGTAAATGATGCAGGAGTTTTAAAAACATTATAATTAAACATAATAAAAAACCCACAGAGTTAGACCGAAGCAAACCGTGTCGAAGATTGCATATGTGATAGGCCTTTAAACAATGACGTAAATGTTGTGTGGATAGTTGTTACAACATAGAACCATCAAGCGGATAAACCACAGATGGCCGGTTGCAGTAATACCACTGTCTATTCACATGTGCGATTAACCTTTCTCCACACCACCAGACTGATTGCTAGCACTCAGGGCATATCCAAAGTTCAAAAATGGGTTTTTGAATTTATATCAGCGCTTATGTCAAAGGATATTTTATCCATAGGTTTTAGGTTCATGAATAGGAGATAGGGTTCGAGATCTCTTATCACAAATGTCACTCAACAACAATCTAAACTTGGTATTCAGAGGTTCGAGGGCAGATTATAAAGCCATGGAAAATCTTCATGAATTCATCTTTGATTGTTGTGAAGACATAGTGTAGTTTCAGAAGTTGAGAGGCGATTTTGTTTGCAGCATTGCTCAGCCGTCGGTGGTCGAAATTGAGCACAGAGATAGGCGTCGGAACGACGAGGAAGATTACTTTCTATTTACCGGGTTTAGAAGTGCCTGTGAGCACATTCATTCTATTCTATTTCAGTGTAAATATTCCTCATGATCAATCCTAATAAAAACGGATGCCCACTTAAAAGTGGACCCGGAGATGCAGTCATCATCATCTTCTTCTTCTTCTACTTCTAGTTCTGAATCAGAAAAAGAAAAGAAACCTAAGAGTCCACTTTTGAAACTTGATGTTAAGTTTGAATTACCTGTGTATGATGGTGAAATGAACCCTGAGAAACTAGATAATTGGGTAAAACAATTAGAATTCTATTGTCGTATTCAAAATATTATTGATGATAAGACAAAGATCCAATTAGCTACTCTTAGAATGGGGCGTACTGCTTTGATCTGGTGGGAGAGTAAGACACAGATAGATTTAAAGCGTAAAGGAAAATTTATCACCTGATGGACTAAGTTCATAACGGCTCTAAAGAAACAATTCTATCCGTTGGGTCACACACAACAATCTGTAATGGATTGGTGGCACTTGCGACAAGGTAA
The DNA here is from genome assembly GCA_034641835.2 of Pinus albicaulis. Taxonomy (NCBI): domain Eukaryota; kingdom Viridiplantae; phylum Streptophyta; class Pinopsida; order Pinales; family Pinaceae; genus Pinus; species Pinus albicaulis. The sequence continues at coordinate 286,596,768 of CM076578.1, read as the reverse complement.
GGGACAGAGTGTTCAAGAGTTCACACAGGAATTCAGAAAGAAGGAATTAGCACTTGGTATTTCTTTGGACACAAGAGAAACTTTTTTGAAGTATATAGGAAGTTTGCATTCATATTTGCAGCATACATTATTAATGTTCAATCCTGATGATTTTGATGAATTTTGTGTTCAAGCTATTCATGTTGAGTCAGGTGGTAGACCTTTCAATTTTACTCCAAAGACATCCACACAAATGGAAACTGAAGATAGAAAAAATAAGGGCAAGTCAAAGGGAAGGAAGACTACCACAGCTCAAAAGGGAGATGATAGACCTACTTGTACACATTACCAAAAGATCGGCCACGATGAAGCGAGGTGTTGGAAAATTCATCTGGAACTAAAGCCAAAGAAGTTCCAAACGAGAAAGGGTGAAAATAAAGTTGAAACAACAATCCAGAAATGCTTGGATTTGGGATCTAATTCAGGTGATGAAGGTCAAATCACCATTATGGCTACAACAGGTAAAATTTCTGAAGCTAGTATTTTTGCTTCTCCTAATATCACACAGTTGAATGAAGGAAAAAGGATCAAGTTATTTCATATAAGGGTAACTTCAAAGCATACTAATATAGATACATTGTTCGATACAGGATCACATGCAAATTTTATTTCTGAGTCATTGGTTAAACAATTGGGTTTGAAAACAAATAATCATCCAAAGCCATATCCTTTAGGGTGGTTAAAGGAAAAATCTCAAATTCATGTTACCAAACAGTGTGGGTTAAAATTTGCAATCACATCTAACTATATTGATTAATTAGATATGGATGTTATAGAGTTAGACATTTGTGGAATTGTCTTAGGTAGCCCTTATCTCTATGACCGTGAGGCAGTATTTTATAGAAAGGAACATATGTATCATCTCATAAAATATGGGATTAAGTACATCGTTCGGGCACATAAAACTCAAAATCACTTGAATTTAATTAATGCTAATCAGATGAAGCGCTAAATTATTTCAAGTAAGAGGTACATACTCATGTCGATAAAAGAGAAACATAAGGATCTTAAGGATACTTGTTCAGGTTGTGAATTTCAGTATGAAGGTAATTTGGTTAAAAAGTTAGATTCATTTAGTTAAGGAACCAAAACATGTACTTCATAATAAGGAAATATCACATGAGATGCAGTTGATGCCTGATGCCTCTAATAAGGGAATGTGTCACAAGTCAGTTGTAGAGCATAAATAAATAAAGCAATTAAAAATATTTGTAATCATGTGTGTAAAGGAACAACATAAGAATTGACCATATGTTAGTTCAAGTTATGAGTCCCAGTTTAAAGATAGTTTGATTAAAGGAAAAAAACATCTTAATCATAAGCAAGGAATACAACATTCATTACAGATGATGCCTAGATCTCTTCTTCCTAATGTTAGAATGAATCAAATCAGTTTAAGTTTGAAACTTAACAGATGCAGGGATACAAGTCAGTATTGGGGAAAGTCAGTGTTTGATTTCTCTTATATTATGTCACCATTAGAAGCCTCTTTTCAAGTGGAGAGGAAATATTTTTTTTTCATATCAAAGCCTTTCTAAAAGCAGTGTCAAAGTATTCAGTTTATGCATCAGGGGAAAGTGCTAATCAATGGAAACATCAAATAGTGATGTCAAAAATGTCTTTAATAGTCTCTGTCATTCCGCAAAATAGATTGTTAATACAAGTCAATGGTATTGAAAAATATCCTATAGATACTGTTTTCAAAGATTTTGAATCACTAACTCATGGTATCTTGTGGAAATAAGTCAATTTCCATGTTTATAACAGGTTGTTTCACCATCATCGCAAGTTGTACATACTGCAGAAATGTGGAACAGGTCACTAGTTCAAAAAGTGCCATGGTCAGCATCAGGGTCAACACTTGCAATTGATTGATCGAATGTATTGGTACATCATCAAAGTCAAGATGAAAGTGAGAGAGTTACATTCTCCCTTATTTTCAGTTTAAAATCAAGCTTTTTTGGTCCAAAAGATTTTTAAGTGGAGAGGATTGATCCAGGAGGATCTTGATCAGTACAAGATCAGTAGAGTTCCAAGTACAATCGACGTCCAGTTCAGTCTCCAATCTTCCAGTTTCATCAGTGTCATCCTCAAATTGATCATGGTTCAGTTTCATCAGTGAAAGGTTCTTCAAATCTTATGGTTGTCATGTGGATGAGAAGGTGAATTTTTGGGTTAAAATGATAATGTAATTCTCCTAAGTGCTAAGACCTAAATCCTAAGGTCTAATCCTGGTACTAAGGATCTAAATATTATGTAAAAGACCCTAAGTCTATATCCTAAGACATTAAAACCTATCTCTAAAAGCTAAGTGATAGCCTAAGTATTAAAACCTAAGCTCTAGGATAAATTCCTATTCCTAAGTCATATCCTATGTTAAAACCTAGTCTAAATATCATCCTAGTGCAAAAATATTCATATATCCAAACCCTATTAAAAACATTACCATAAACCTTTGTAAACAAGGTTCGGATGTTTGGAGTGAAAACATGGTGTAAAACCTTATTATAAGGTAGCACGGTTATGTTATAAATTCTTTGTAAATGATGCGGGAGTTTTAAAAACATTATAATTAAACATAATTAAAAAAATCCATAGAGTTAGACCGCAGCAAACCGTGTCAGAGATTGCATATGTGACAAGTCTTTAAACTGCAGTGGGAATGTTTTGTGGACAGTTGTTACAACACAGAACCATCAGGCAGATAAACCACAGGTGGCCGGTTGCAGTAATACCACCACCTATTCACATGCATGGTTAACCTTTCTCCGCACCGCCAGACTGACCTCCAACAGTCAGGGCATATCCAAAGTTCAAAAATGGGTTTTCAAATTTATATCAGCGCTTATGTCAAAGGATATTTTATCCCTAGGTTTTATGTTCATGAATAGGAGATAGGGTTCGAGATATATTATCAAAATTTCACTCAACAACAATCTAAATTTGGTATTCAGAGGTTTGAGGGCAGATTATAAGTGCATGGAAAATCTTCTTGAATTCATCTTTGATTTTTGTGAAGACAGTGTGTAGTTTCAGAAGTTGAGAGGCGATTTTTTTTGCAGCATTGCTCAGCCGTTGGTGGTTGGAATTGAGCACGGATACAGGCATCAGAAAGGCAAGGAAGAGTACTTTCTATTTAACAAGTTCAGAAGTTCCTGCGAGCATAGTCATTCTATTCTATTTCAGTGTAAATATTCCTCACGATCAATCCTAATGAAAACAGAGGCCCACTTAAAAGCGGACCCGGAGATGTAATCCAGGAGGGACGAACTCCGTCATAAAATTGTTTTCCTCTTATTCTCTCTGATTATTTTTGTTATTTAATTCATTTATGCTTCTGGTTTATGTCCTTTTCATTAAATCATACTTCAGTTAACAATCAATCTAAAGGACAAACTAATCAAACTAGCTCAACACTTTATTCGATCAATTTCCGCATTTTCATAACATGAGTATTAACTTATATTAATTCTAAAGAAAGAGTCTGTAAAGGTCCAGGTAGCCTCTGGATCTCATCCTTTTATCAAAGGTGACATATCTAGTAAATTCCCCTACAGCCAATCTCTGTAATAGATTTAAGAAGTTAATCGTTCATTTTCAGATCACCAATCTTCTTTCTGGAAATTTTTCTTCTTAATAAGCCCATCATGCCATCTGGCTCTTTGCTGCTGAATGATCTCTGTCTATTGAATGGAAGCCAACCATTTCTCTTCCAACTCATTGAGCTAGTTCAATCTTTGAGTCTGTGCTGTACTCAAATCCAGATCGACCTACAATCCTATTCTTAATGTCTTTATTTCAAATTCTATGGGAAATAAGAGATTCTTACCATACACCAATTCATATGTTGAGAACCCTGTATTATTTCTCCATGTTGTCCTGTAAGCCCACAGTACCTCTAGAATTTTCTCGGCCCAGTTTATTCGGTGGCTGGCTACTGTCTTTGTTAATATTCCCTCAGTGACTTTATTGGTGCATTCTACTTGACCATTTTCTTGTGGGTGATATGGTGTAGTGATTCTGTGATGGATTCCATAATTTTCAACCAACTTCTTGATCAAATGAGATGTGAATTGAGGACCCCCATCTGTCACTTTCTCTCTGGGTATCCCAAAGCGAACAAAAATATCTTGAAACAGGAAGTCTGAAACAGTGTGCTATGTTTCTCTAATTAGCTCCTTTTCTTCGACCAATTTTGTGACATAATCGGTGCAGACAAATATGTATTATTTTTGCTATGATGAAGGATTAATTAGCCCCACAAATTCTAGGGCCCATTTCTCAAATGTTTCTATTACTATCTGAGGTTGTAACGGAATCTCATCTGATTTCAAAGGTTGGCCCATCCTTTGGTAGCTATCACATCCTTTCACAAAATTCTTGGAATCTTGGAATATGGTTCACCAATAGTACTCTATTGAGAGTACTTTATGTCCTATCCTCTTGTTAGCGAATTTTCCTCCACAAGGTTTTTCATGACAAGCCTTTAAGATCTCAAATACCTCATCTTCTCTAACACATCGTCTAATCTGAAAATTTGGCCCAATGTGATAGATATTTCCTTTTATCCAGGAGTAGGTAGCACTATGTTGTATAATCCTCCTTCTTTCTATGGAAGACAATTGGTGTGGGAATTTTCCATTAGTAACAGGATTTTTCATTAAAAATTGAATTGCAGCATGGTTAGTGTGTACAAATACTTGGTACCCTGTGATGTAGTGCCAGAATTTGTTGATAGCATGCACTACTGCTAGGAATTCCTTCTCAGTAACAGTGTATTTGAGTTGTGCTGGAGTTAAGTTCTTGCTGATGTAATAAATGGCATAAGGTTTCTTCTCCTCCAGTAGCCCAAAAATAGCACCCATAGCTATGTTAGATGCATCTGTAGCAATATGAAACGGAAATTCCTAGTTTGGTCCTTGTAAAACAGGTGATGTTGTTACACAGTTCTTCAATTTTAAAAAGGCCTGCTCACACTTCCCTGTCCACACAAATTCCACATCTTTCATAAGTAATGAAAATAACGGGGATGCAATCTTTGAAAAATTCTCTATAAACCTCCTATAGTATCCTGCATGTCCCAAAAAACTCTGTACCTCTTTTGGAGTCTTAGGGGTCGAGATTTTTGAGATTACCTCAATATTTTTAGGATCTACCTTGATTCCATCTTCTTAAATGAAATTTCCCAGCACAATCCCCTCCATCGTCATCATGTGGCATTTCTCTGTGCTAAGAGCACGATTAGTTTGTTCACAGCGTTCTGGCACTTTTTCCAAGCTAGCTATGTTGTCTCAAAGGAATCCCCGTAGGGTGTAAAATCATCCATAAAAATTTCAAGACATTCATTCAAAATATCAGAAGAAATACCCAATATTTCCCTTTGAAAGGTTGCTGGTGCATTACAGAGGCCAAAGGGAAGGAATTTGTATGCAAAAGTACCCTATGGATAAGTAAAGGTTGCCTTGTCTTGGTCTTCTGGGGAAATCTGTATTTGATTATAGCCACTAAACCCATCTAGAAATCAAAATAATTTTTTTCCAGAAAGAGTGTCCAAGACCTGATCAATGAATGGTAAAGGAAAATGGTCCTTTTGAGTGGCCTTGTTAAGTTCTCTATAGTAAACACAGACTCTCCATTTTCCATTCTTCTTTGGAAATTTGACAAGTGGAGACACCCACTGACTGTTAGAAATGGGGTAGATGAAATTAGCATTAAGGAGTTTCTCCAATTCTTCTTTCACTATCTCATTAAGTGCGAGGTTCATTCAGCACTAAGGTTGTCTAACTAGTTTGCAATCTTCTTTAAGGTAAATGCAATGTGTTCATAGGCCAGGATGGATTCCTTTCATATCAATATAGTCCCATGAAAATGCCTTTTTTTTATTTCTGTAACAGTTGTATTAGCAATCTGTTTTGTTCAGCAGTCAGGTTAGGATTTAATTTTAAACATTTTCCAAGTTCAATTTCAACGGGACTGCTGCTAGTAAGTGGTGTTGTTTTCAAATGCTCAATAATTGCATCATCTTCCTCACCTTCTTCTCCCAAATCTCTAATGGAGGCAACATGGAGTGAATTACTAATAAAACCATTAATGATATCGTCCTCTGTTTCATCCTTAAAGTATTGTGCTTTTCCAAGCATGAGAAGAGGTAGGGAAAGATCAGATTCAGGTGCAAATTCGTCCCACCAGGGACTACTCGAATCCATATGAGGTTTTGCTGGGGGATAAAGGTTCAAGTTTTGAGCGGCATGTCCATCTAAAATCACCATAGATCTAGACCTACATCTGATATATGCATCTACAGTGGCTAGACATGGTCTTCCCAAGATTAAAGGATGACACCCCAATTTGGATTTGGTTTGTAAAATGAGAAAGTCAGCCGGATAATTCCCAGAAGACACAGTGATAACCACATCTTTGATTACTCCCTCAGGCTTGACACATGACCTATCCGCTAATTCAAGCACTGTAGGTGCAGTTCTAAGTCCATGGAGTCCCAAAGAGATGAAGAGGTCTTTAGTCATAACATTAATAGTTTCCCTTAGATAAATCAAAGTATTGGTTATGGGATGATTTTCAATATGGACAGTCACTGAAGGGTTCCCTGGGTCATTATATTTAGTCAACAAAGGCTGATCAGTCATAAGATCAAACAATTTTCCCATGACATGAATAGTAGCAAGGTCTTTAAGTTTCATTCCAGGCCTTTTAACGCATATATCCCTTACTTTTTTAGTGTAGATAGGGACTTTTTAAAGGGCTTGTAATAGCAGAATCCGCACATAAAAATTTTGCAGCTCCTTGAGGAATTCAGATTCAGGTTGTGAGACAAGCCTAGTTTCAGTTAATTGTTGAGAGTATGGGTGTTTTGAATACTAACAACTGAGTCAGCTATCACAGATGTACCAACCTTACTCAGCTTGGCTGTTGTAGGAACAACAGACCCTCCCGAGCTGGTTGTTATAGATGTAATAGCAAGTGGTGTATCAACTACTACATGTGTAACAGCTGCCTCAGAATCATCCATATCTTTCCTGGGTGATTCACTTTCTTCAGTAATAATGAGGGCATGTTTATCTGATTATTTTCCCTAATCGAAGACAAACCTCATTAAGTCTGATAGGAGTAATAAGATAAGTCTGGAGGGTAACCAGAGCATCCATGCTTTGGGCCGCCTTATTATTCAGATTGGGGTTAGGTTGCATAGGTAATTGCGGTCGGACATAAGGTGTAGGATTTTGAATAGAAGGCAGTTGTAATTGTTTATGCTTAATTGGTATTGGATGGGGTACTATACCTTGGCCATTTCTTCTCCAGTTCTGACCCCAAGGATTGGGTTGTGATGGAGGGAATTGCATTGGTGGAGGAGATGGCCACTAGTTCCATGGTGAGGGAAATTGTGTTGAGGAAGGAGTAGGATACTGCCATAGGTATTTCTAACTACTATAGACATTATTCCAAGGATAAAAAGAGGAAAAATATAAAGGCATACCTGTAGGTCACAGCTACCACAGTCTCTTGGATCCGATGAAATAAGAAGATTGAACATCCTCGCTTGATTCTTGAAGTACCACCTTCAGTCTGGGAAACTTAGGACACTGATTCATAGAGTGCATCAACTCATAGATGTTGCACTGGATGACACTGTTTAGTCCACATTCTCTTTCCAAATGTTTCTTTTTGCATTGGGGACATAATATTGCTAAGGGTGCTTCAGCTTATGCTTTTTCTTTCTTGACTTGTACCATAGTGATTTGGGCAAAGAGAGTGCTAAGGAGGTCAGTTTTAAAATCCTCAAATAAGCTCATGATCTTTGTTCTGGTTACTCCTCCACTTGTGGACTTTTGTATTCGAAGTGAAGGACCCCAAACTAAAACTCTTCCCTTGACCGATCCTCTTGAGCTACGCAGACAAAGCTTCATTATCTCATCAAACGTCTCTTGTGATATGTCTCTTTTTCCTATTATGTTCAGATGCTCCAGAAAATTATCTCTTAAACCTATTAAGAATATTGGCTTCAAAATTTCTGGATCTAAATTACTGAATTTAGACCTCTGTAAATTGTAGTGAAATCTCTCCAGATAGTCTTCCAGGATTTCCTCCTCCTTCTGTGCAATTCTGAAAATCTATTCCTTCAAGTCCCTGGTTCGAAGTAGTCCTGATACTTAAAGAGGAAGGCCTCTCTCATGTCATTCCAGGTTTGAATCATGCCAACACCCAATCTCATGAACCATCTTAATACTGCTCCTTTCAAAGAAGCAGGGAATAATTTTAGCTTCTAGGCATCTGAAGTGTAGTCATAACCTCTACACAACACATCGAATTCAAACAGAAAGGTATCAGGACCTTCAACAACCATCCCCTAAAAGGATGGTAGGCATGATAAAGGGATATTCTTCATAGGACCATCATCTCATGTTACTACTATTGGGAATTAAAAAGTAACAGAGCTATCTATCTTGCCATTCTTTTCCCCTATGGTTGATTCTTCTTGATGGGATGAATTGACCTCAGAGTGTACTAGATATTGACAAATAGAAGGATCAGGCTACTCCATGACCAAATTTTTAACAACACTACTAGTGTCTAATTGATGATCAACCGAATGTTGTTCCTCAGGTCCCTGATGTTCCCCACTAGTCTCTTCGTGTCCTTCAATTCTCAGATCTTGATCAATGATTTTCCATTGCTGTTTTGAATCTGGAGTTTTGATATCGAGAGTGGATATGTTGTTTGAAATATGGTGAGGTCTAGACACGGAAGAAACTGATGGTCCTGGCCTTGATATGGTAGTTTCTTTCTGTGGTCTTGTCTTCCTATTATCTTTGTATGACGTGGACTATTCCTTTTCTACCTTTGAAATCAAATCTCCAAATAATGTTTTCCTTCCCAAATCTGCACCCTTCTTTTCCTTCTTACAACCCGTCTTTCCTATAGTCAATAGAGTGGAGGGTGTTTGTAGATGTTGATGTTTTCCTAACAGCACACATAGGCCCTACGTGTATCAATTCATCCTACAAGTGCTTCAGTTTCTACAACAGTGAGCCTGCCCAAGTTTGTTAGAGTGATGTGCAGGTTCTTACCTCTCGTCTTACCGCCCAATGACTATATAGATGAAGGCACACTAAAAAAAGCCCAAAATTCAACTCCTAAGTGTCCCAGCGAGACATTGGTGAGCCCGCTCAAGTTTGTTAGAGCGATGCGCGGGTTCTTACCTCTCGTCTTACCGCCTAGCAATTGTGTCGCTGGAGACACTCTATGAAAACACATGAAAATTGCACTTCTAAGAAACAACTCTGATTGATTGGATCATCACTGCCATCCACGAAAACGGCGCCAAAATGTTGGGATATATAAATCACTTTTAAATGAATAAAAATCACACATTTAATTATCAATCCAGGGACATCTGTTTATTCCAATGACAGTTTCATTGTCTGTGCCGATACACCAACCAGAAGCAATTCCAAAGAAAAGAAACCGTTGTTGAAGTTAATGCTGGAAATAAATCACTCATGCAGAAGTAAAAGGCTCTACAAGATTGGAATCGCACTTCAATTAATCTATCTGGTGTGCCACACAACAAGTACCCAGCTGGTGTTTCTAATATCATATGTGTAATAACATATAAAATGTTGAAATCGAAGTGGATATATTCTCAGCTGAACAACAGCAACAACACTCTATTGATACATAAAATGAAAGACAATTACATACACACAACTACTTTAATCACTGCAATCCCTGCTAAGAAGGAGGGCCCTTCCTCCCTAGTAGGGCACAGGTAGAGGAATAAATTAATGGAAACTAAATAGAATTATGCATCTAACAGCAATAACAGGATAATTTGTATTAATCTGAACACAATTATAGAGCCAAAATAATGTTGTTCTCCGCTAACCTTTCAACCTCTAGGGTCGAGAACTATATAGTGGTTACATCAGAAAATTAAGGGATAGACCAGTCATTAGAATCTTATGATTCTCATGTTGATCGAAATAGAACACATATAGTTATAACCACTTCCTAATAAAGTTCTGACTAGAAAATAAAATATTACAATCAAAACTGCCATTAGGTTGTTATCCCAAAAATACAATGCTAAACAACTTCTACATCTATCGTAATAGAATCACAGCTATAGTGTAATAGCCAGAGGACAGATCAGCAACAAGTGTTGACAAGATCAGTCAATGGTACAACTATATCAGTAGTTATCCAACGAGTCTATAACAACAAAATGTAACAAAAGTTTGTTGGCGGGTCTGTAACAACAAGGTGTAATAGCATCGCTTTGTTGTAACAACACCCTCCTAACTGCTTCTGTGAACTTCGTGCTCAGGATCTTTGGTGCTATAAATGAAATCTTAAAAGACAACACAAAGACCATCGATATTCTCCAAACATTCACCATCAATTAGTCATAAAAAGGTATAATATATCATAATAATTGGTGAATTGGCAAAGTAATAAAAACAAGGTGAAATAGCACAAGTTAGGGTAGAAAGGTAGGAGAAAGAGGTAAAGATACTCCCATTAGATATGGTTACGAAGCAAAATAAGGAAGAAAAGTGTAGGAAAAATGTACAAAACTAGCACCCAACAATGATGGCATCCTCTTGCCCATAATATTTTTTCCCATTTTAAAATGATTAGATGTGAAATTCTCTTCCTAGCATAAAAGACCTAACACAAGACTTAATATTTTTTTAAATAATTTTTTGTTGTCATCGATATTCCAACGTTTAGTTTTTTTTTAAATAATGTTTTGTTTCCGTCAGTATTCTGACGTTTAGAAACATCGGTTGGGGCATTGTGTAGCGTCGGGCTAGCGACGCTTGTCTTGGTCAGAAGAGAAATGCTTAGAAGCGTCAGTTGGGGCATTGTGTAGCATCGGACTAATGACGCTTGTGTTCATTGGAAGAGAGACGCTTTTGTTCTTCAGAAGAGAAAAGTTTCTAACATCGGTTATGGTGTTTTTTGACGTTGGAATTGTGATTATTGTAAACGTAGGAAGAGCGACAAAGTGTGAAACGTTAGAAGAGTGACGACCAATTTGAAACGTTGGAATTGTGACACCACCAAAAAACATCAAAATTAGCATCACTCTACTAACAGATAATTCAAGTGTCGGAATTCCGACTTTAGGAGAACCAATTTTTTCCCCACCTCAAATTTTCACTCTTGGGACACCTATGTCTTGTAAGAGCGAATTTTGGCTATCACAAATTGGGCCAAATGTGCTAGTGCCAAGAATATCTTCTTCATTGTCATTGTTGTACCTTAAGAAATAATTCTTTTGCTGTGAAAAAGAATCTGTGCTTAAGACATTATCTAACTCTGTCACAAATGATTATATTCTGTCTCTGTATTAAAAACCCATAAACATCTATCTTGTAACCATCAAATATCAAACCAATACACGTTTCTGCAATGCCATATCCCACTTATGCTGAAATTAATGAATGGAAGAAAACGAGAAGAGGATCTTAAAATGACATGCTATTTAGAGCAGAATCTACCATTTTAAAACCCAGAAGAATTATGTAAAGATAAAGTTAAAATAGAGGAGCGCATATTAAGGTTTTTTTAACTCTTAAATGCACATGCATAAAGAGACCTGCTGCTCAAATTACTCTATTTCATTCACAGACATGAAAACATTATGTAAACTGGAAAAACTTTCAGTATAAACAGGATGATGGAAACTTGCATACTTCTTTCATTGATTTGCAATTTCTTAGTACAAAATTTTTCTTTCAGGCTCCCAAAACTTGGAACCTTCATATTTCTTGAAATTGTCTTTAAATACAGCATCACAAGACAGTTTCCAGTAATGAAACTGATTCTAACTTCTCTAACTAACTCTAACTGCTTAAACTACTGACTGTTATGGATGCACATGCCTCAAAAGAGTCCTATTACATTTACATAATTTTGAGAAATAACATAATGAGAATTTGAAAACTTCTAGTCTATGATAACAGCTGGTCCTGAAGCGGTTGCTGAATCAACGGCTACTTTTGATTGAGCCACTGGGACCTTTTTTGTTGAGTCCATTGAAAATGTCTTGCACTTCTTCCATAGCTCATTTCGAGTTCTCGAGGAATTTTTGAAACTTTATATTCTATCCTGAATGCCACAACTTGACTGTATGTAGGTTTTCCTATAAAGAGATTCTTCACCATCCATAGCAAATTGAAATGCCTATGCAAAAAGTTAAACACAGTTTCTCCTTTCAATATCTGTGTCTTTTCGTGCCTATTATCTGCCTTACTTTTTGCAAATTTTAACTATTCTTCATAAAATTTCCATGACATGATATTTCCTTTCTCAGTCAAGCATGAAGGTAAACCTGTTCTGGTCAATTTGTCAAATGATATATCAAACTTCTTTACTGTCTCCTTTATTCCCAGTAACCTTTTCTCTGCAACCTTCCGAAGATCATTCTTAATTATCATCTTATTAATTTCCTCAGCATAAAAATATCTGTCTTGTATTCCAATATCTTCTAATTCTTCGTCTGATTTGGAATTGATAAAATTTATAAACTTCTTAGCCCAATTTTCTCTTTTAATGGTCGTCTGCTTTTCAGATAATATCTCCTCTTCATGTTCTGAGATGAGGTTTTTCTTTTGAGCAACTATATTTAGGGAATTCCAATTTGACTTCATCTCTGAAATAATCTCACCCCAAATGATATCTTTAGCTTTTAAAAGTGAGATATTACCCTTTAACTTCTCCTTGAGATCTTTAATTTCATCCTCAGCCTTTTGTAGTTTCTGCTTGTTTTCATTCAATTTATCTTCCCATGCTCGCATGATCTTGGTAGCCATTTCCAACTCTGATTGAGCCTGCTTACGATCTCATTCTGCCATCTTCAATTCTGTGTTGATCTGAACAATCTGTACTTGAGGGTCTTCATCACCTGTAGGAAAAAAAAATGTACAAGTATGATTTTCAATATGGTTTTGTAATGAAATAGCAGTTTGCTTTACTTTAGTTAATTCTTCCTCTTTCCGCAACAATTTTTGACGCAGTTCTTCTTTTTCTTTTTCCACCTCTGCTACTTCTACAGCCATTGAATGCTCTGCAGCTGGTAACTTTAGCTTTTTCCTCAATGAGGATATCTCTATTTCTGCACTTTTCATGAGCTTTTGAATCGCAGCTTTATCATTAGGATCTACACCAATTTTCATAATGATCTTCTTTAATTCTTCATTTTGAATTGACAAGGCCCTTGAATTAGCCTTCCCCATCTTGAACTGTTTAATAACTTTTGCAAGCATGTTCTTAGCCTTAACTACTATGGAATTAGTCTTGGTTAAATCATTTACAATTAACTGCCCAGTCTGCATATGAAGATTCATTTTATCCCACAGTGGGATCTTTTTAACATCCATAGTTATGTTTACCTCATTAAAACTGCTCGAAGATCCAAGGGACATCCCAGTTGGATGTTTCAGAGCCATTCTAAATTGATTCTTTTCAAGGTCCATTACAGTCAATAACCTAGTCTGATCTACAGCTATGTGATGCTCTGCCTGAGCTTCTACATTAGATTTTATCCTCTGATTTCTTTCTTCAATCTGTGTAAATATTTGTTTGACTGAAGGCATCTTCTCTAAGTAAAGTTCATGTCCTCTAGGAGAAGAGGGGACATTTTGTTCTTCATTGATATGAAAGGTAAAACCAGGCGAGTTGGAAGAATGATCTTCAGCCAATTTGGTTCTCTTTTCTTCCCTGGGCTCTTCATCATCTACTTCAACAACATCTTCCCTACCTCTTTTGTTTGCCCTTTCAGTTATAACAGGTGTTTGAATGTTTGTTTTTGATGTATCTAATTCGCCTGGGTTTGCCAGCTTCTCCTAATCAGGTCTTCTTACATGAGAAAATGCATAATATCCATTCTCAATTTGTCTCTGGGAAATTACTCCATGCAGATCATAAGACCATTTTTCCCCTAGTAGCAAATGTGTCTCTTCCAACATTTTAGAAACTTCATCAAAAGCTTGTCTCATATTGACCACGAAAGGTCCCACACTCATAAGCAATTTATACATAAAACCTTTCTTCATGGGAAGAAAGTGTACCTGATCCACATTAAGGCTCTGTCTTATGAATTCCAAGGTGAAAAGCTGCATGGGTAAAAAAGTTGGGAGCCTATAGGGCTCGATGCTAGCTCCATAAAACCTTATCTCTAAATACTCTTCAAACACAAACCAATCTCCGAATCTACAACTGGGTCCTTGCTGTAGGAACTCCTGGGCTTTTGGTAAAAAACATGGAGGAGTAACTCCATTCAAAATTCTATAAGCAATAGACAAATAATGACTAGCAAACTCAAATAGCCCTGCTTTATTTCCTTCTTTTCTAGTCATGTTAGTCCAAAATAAAACTGATTGCTTTTGTTTGTTGACATCAACTATATTCAATCGCAAACTCATAAATTCTTCGACATTCTGATATAAAAATAAATAAACAATCAAATACGGGAATCTAAAGAAACCTGTAAGAGGAAATGCCATCAACTGAGAATTTACAATCTCCTGCTAGAAAGATTGAATGTCGAGAACAACCCCTGGTTTCATCATCAGCGCATACATTCCCAATACTGCTTTATCAACTGTCTGGTCATTGTCTTTTCCTAAAATATCCGCAATGCAACTCAGAATCGGCCTATACTCAGCATCGAACACTTCCAAACTAAATTCTTCTCCTTCTAGTTGAGCTTCCTTAGAATTTGACCTCAAGTATGACATACATCGACCAAATTATTCATTTGAAAGGTCCTCAAAATAACGAGCCAATGAAATTACTCCATGCGGATCATAAGACCATTTTTCCCCTAGTAGCAAATGTGTCTCTTCCAACATTTTAGAAACTTCATCAAAAGCTTGTCTCATATTGACCACGAAAGGTCCCACACTCATAAGAAATTTATACATAAAACCTTTCTTCATGGGAAGAAAGTGTACCTGATCCACATTAAGGCTCTGTCTTATGAATTCCAAGGCAAAAATCCGCATGGGTACAAAAGTTGGGAGCCTATAGGGCTCGATGCTAGCTCATACAACCTTATCTTTGAATACTCTTCAAACACAAACCAATCTCTGAATATGCAACTGGGTCCTAGCTGTAGGAACTCCCAGGCTTTTGGTAAAAAACATGGAGGAGGAACTCCATTCAAAATTCTATAAGCAATAGACATATAATGATTAGCAAAATCAAATAGCCCTGCTTTTTTTCCTTCTTTTCTATTCATGTCAGTCCAAAATAAAACTGATTGCTTTTTTTTGTTGACATCAACTATATTCAATCCCAAACTCATAAATTCTTCGACATTCTGATATAAAAATAAATAAACAATCAAATACGGGAATCTAAAGAAACCTATAAGAGGAAATTCCATCAACTGAGAATTTACAATCTTCTTCCAGAAAGATGGAATGTCGAGAACAACCCCTGGTTTCATCATCAGCGCATACATTCCCAATACTGCTTTATCAACTGTCTGGTCATTTTCTTTGCCTAAAATATCTGCAATGCAACTTGGAATCGGCCTATACTTAGCATCGAACACTTCCAAACTAAATTCTTCTCCTTCTAGTTGAGTTTCCTTAGAATTTGACCTCAAGTATGACATACATCGACCAAATTCTTCATTTGAAAGGTCCTCAAAATAACGAGCCAATGAATCTTCATAGAATTGCAGTGGTGACTCATTTTCGGGAAAGCACAATGCTTGGCGAATTAATTTCGTCGATACCTGCAGAACATTTTCTCCCTGCGAGTTCATTATGAAACACTTACCAGGGTACATTGAAGAGACCAGCCATGAGATGAACTCGGGAAAAAAGTGGGCTTTTGGGATACAGGCGGACAAGACACCGGAATTATTCATCACGGAAAATACTGGGGATTCCTCATCGTTTAGGGTCACTTGGTGATACAACAAGGGATGGTTGACAGAAGACAAGGTATCCTGGACGTCTTTTTCACTGTCCATGAGGGAATTGAGGCTTGATGAACCAGCTTGAGAGACTCGTTTTGCCATGGCTGACAAACAATGGAAACAATTTGAGGGGCAGTGAACAATGAAAAGGTGGCGAGAAGGAAAAGAAAACCAATCACAAATAAAATGGGAACGAGACAAAAGAACCATTTAACAGTTGCAAAACCCATAATCAATGTCGAAATGACGTGTAAAAAATCCGTTGAAAGAGGATGACAGCTGTTCTTCCACCTCGCTTGATGACGTCACCGCGGGGGGTCCTGGAGTACGGCAGAGAACCTCGACCTATGCCCCCCGCAAAGAATCCAGGCCGTCGATCTTCGTTTTCCTCACGGTCAACAAGTCAACTGCAGGGGTGCAGGATTGAATAACGCGCGAGATTTTTTCGCCCACGTATTTGATCACCCAGTTATAATCCTCAACACTTTGACACTTCCGCTTCAAAATTTGCTCGATACTTAAACATCAAATTATAATACGAAGCCAAATAAAGTTTAATAATAAACTTAATTGGTAACTCACTTTTGTTAAATATTCCCTTTTTTGTTTATGCTATAGTATAAAACATTATACCATAACATATACTTTTTGCGAATTTCAGATTTTTTGTTATTTTGTGATATTCAAAATAAAAATAGAAAAGGATATGCAGATGATCCACAAAATCTGGCTCCACCTAGGGATAGTGTTTTTGCCACGAAACACTAAGAACCTACAAATTAGTGCCTTCACTTCGGGCATGGAGTCAAAAATTGCTTAATGGAAAATGTACAGTGATCACACTGAATATATACAATGATGACGAAATAGTCCCTTAGTGCTGGAAATAATGCTTTAGATATTGCCCATTCACAGGCATATCTAGTACTTCTCCTTCAAGATTTTCCAGCATGAAAGTGTTATTCATCCTGACTTCATTGATTTTGAACGGACCATACCACAAGGGATCAAATTTGTCATGTTTCCCTTTGTCTTCTCTTCAGGTATCCCACCTCAATACTAGGTCTCCCTTCTGAAACATGATCTCCTTTGCTTTCCTGTCAAATATGGTCTTCATTTTCTGCTGATAAGCAAGCAAATTCTCCCGAACTTTATCTCTGTTTTCACTTAGCTCCATTACATTATTCATTCTCCTAATCATGGAATTGGGTTCTGCTTGAGCATCTTGAAGGAAGGAAATCATAGGTTTCACCAACTGGGTGGGAAACAATGCATGAGTCCCATATACGAGCTCATAGGAGACTTACCAGTGGACCTCCTAGTGGTCATCCTTGTTGCCCATAGTGCAAAAACTAGCTTTGAATCCCAGTTCTTTTGGTTTTCATTTATTTTCTTCTTCAGAATTCTTACCAATGTTTTATTAGAAGATTCTGCCAATCCATTCCCTTGTGGATGATAGGCTATAGAATGAGACAATATCACATTGTAAGTCTGACAGAAATTAATAAACCTGAGTGAGCTGAAAACTTGGGCATTATCTGTCACAATATTTACTGGACAAGCGAACCTGCTAAAGATATTTTCTTCTAGAAACTTCATAACAACCAAATCATTTGCCTTCCTAGTAGGGATTACCTCCACCCACTTTGTAAAATAATCTGTAGCAGTAAGGATCCACTTAAATTGCCCACTAGATGGTGGATTGATTTCTCCAATAAAATCCAATCCCCATTGTCTTAAAGGTTCTTCAATAAAAACAGGAAGAAGAGGTAAAGGGGCTAACCTTTTCTTTTCTGCAAACACCTGGCATTTTTGACAACTTTTGACTTCTTTATAGACATCAGCAAACACAGATGGCCAATAGAATCCTGATTTAAAATTTTTATGAACAATTACCTTCCAACTGTAATGACCCCTGCACAAGCATTCATGATATTCTTTGATTACTTCTGGAACTTCCTCCTCTATCAAACATAACAATAACACACCAGCAAGATCTTTCCAATACAGCTTTGCTTCAATGATAACATAAGGTTGAGCCTTGAGTTTTAAAGCTCTGTATTTAGCTATGTTTATTGAAGGAGGACAAGAAAGAAAGCATAAATAATGAACAATATCTTTGTACCAATCTGAGCACAGAAATTTATACTTAATTGCTGACTTCGACTGAACATCACATGTTTCTTCATCGACTTCCTCTAAAGGTGCCAATAAATTAATTCCCAGTGCTTGGAAATTTGACTCTGTTAATAATTTTTCCAGCCCTAATCCTTTAATCAACTTTGTTGGTTTAACATCTAGGTCATATTCTTGGATTTTTGCAATCCATTTGCCCCTTTTCCTGTCCACATCACTCTGTACTAAAACCTCTTTTATAGCAGAATTAGGAACATATGCTAAAATTTTGGAATGAAGAACATAAGTTCTAAATGCTTTTAATGCTTTCACTAGAGCATATACCTGTTTCTCCAATATATTATACTTCAATTCTGCATCTCGGAGCACCTTACTGAAACATGCTACAGGTTGTTCACATTTTTCTTCATTTCTCTGTAATAACACAACAGCAATTGTTGAGGAAGATGCAAATGAGAAAATTTGGAATGGCTTCAGATAATCTGGACTTATTAAAATGGGTGCTTCCTTCAGGGCTTCTTTAATTCTTTGAAAATATTCTCTCGCTTCTTTTTCCCACTTCACCTCTGCATCCTTTTTCAACATGTCTGTTATTTTCTTGACAATCTCTGCGTAATTAGGAACAAATCTTCTCAGAAAATTAATTTTCCAAAGGAATCTCTGAATATATTTCTTAATTCTGGGCAATGGAATTGACTTTATTGCTTCGACTCTCTCTAGATCAATCTTCACTCCTTGTTTAGAAACAATATGTCCCAGCAGTTTACCCTCCTCCAGAGCGAACAAAGATTTTTTAGGATTCAACGATAAACCATATTTCCTACACTTCAAGAAGGCTTTCTGCAAATGTTGTAGATGTTCTTCATTAGAATCTGAAAAAATTGTGACATCATCCAGATAAACAACCACAAAGTTATCTCCTACAAACGCAATATCCATTGCTCTTTGGAATGTAGCCCCTGCATTCATTAAGCCAAAAGGCATCTTGGCATACATGAACGTTCCCCAAGGTGTAGTGAAAGCAGTCTTCTTTTGATCTTACTTCTCCACAGCAACCTGGTTATATCCTAAAAAACCATCTACCATTGATAACCTGTACGCTCCAGTCACTTTTTGCAAGACAAAATCCATCTTCGGAAAAGGATAATTATCCTTCAATGAGGCCCTATTCAAGTTCCTGAAATCCACACACAGCCTTATCTCTCCATTTTTCTTTCTGACTAGTACAAGATTGGAGACCCAATCTGAATATCTGAGAGGAAAAATTATTTTGGCCTGCAGCAATTTCTTTACCTCCTTTTCAATCGGAGCCAACAATAATGGATTGATTTGTCTGAGCTTCTGTTTATGAAATTTGACTCCATATTTCCGTGGGATTTTATGCTGTATGATACTCTTATCATACGTCTTCAAATCATCATAATACCAAGCAAATACATCTTTGAACTGTTTGAACAGATCTATTTACCTCTTTTTATAGTCCTTCAGGACTCCTTTGAATAATTTGATCATTTTAGGCTCCTGTTGAATTCCTAAATTGCAATCTTCCAAATTCTCATCTTGATGTGCTTTCTTCTGATTCACTACCACATCATTTGTATCAAACAGTCTTTCGAGAGGCACCAAGCCTCTTGGAAAAACATTGTCTTTCAACTGAATAATCTCCTAATCACCAATCTTCTTTTTCAGAGTGCTAGACATATCAGCCAAGTCATCTTCATCAGTTTCCAAATAAATCTGATGATCTTCAAAATCTTCAATCATCAACAAAAACTTCTTAATCTGTTCATCATCCTCAAAGACCTGCCAGTGTTTGATATTATCTGGGATCGAAGGCCTATGTCTCATTTCAATTTCATGTCTTAGTCTTGGATTGATTGGAGGTTTGAATGTACTAGCTGCAACTGCTAAAGAATCAGTCATTCTATTCTCTTTCCTTGGAACAAACTGTAGGTTGAAAGCTTCAAAGTAATTTTCAATTAGATCCCAGACCTCATTCTGATATGCTCTTAACCTGGGATGTTTAGTTTGACACAAATTCTTAATCTATCTTATAATTAATTCAGAATCCCCAAACACGGTCATAGAATGAATTCCCATTTTCTTAGATGTCTGCAGACTAATGATTAATGCTTCATATTCCGCTACATTGTTAGTGGACTCAAACTCCAATTTGAAAGAAAAAGTTACAAGGTTGCCCTCCGGAGATACAAAAATGAAACCAGCTCTAGTGCCTTCTTTAGAAAACACGCCATCAAAATAACACTTCCAAAGTCTGTTCGAATGCGACTCCTTATGTACAATAGCTGAAGGGAGCTGCCTTTGTGTTTCTTCAGAAAATTCTGCATCTTCATGCAACATGAAACAAGAGAGGTCATCCTTCTCTTGGCAATAAATAGGTGAATTACCTGCATCTTTCTTGGTAGCGGTTTTTTGAAACCTAGTTTCTCTGTACAACCTCCTTTCTTCCCCATTAAAAACAGGAATGATAGCATATGTAAAATCTAGCTTAAAAACTCCTCCAATCTTTTCCCCCCAAGATCTTGATAATAACATACCAAATCTAGCTGGAATGTCTGCTACTACCACATCCATCATAATTCTCTTGGTTGGGATTTGAGCCAATGAAACAACCATATCCTTAATAAGACCCACACACTTCACCCTTTTTGAATCAAAAGAATAAAGATCTCGGTATGGCTTAGTGATTTGCAAATTCAACTCTTTCATCACACACAATGGCATCAAACTGTGGGATGCGCCAGAATCTAGCATACAATTATGCAAAACAAAATCATGTAACAAAATTGATATATAAAAAGGAGGGACAGATGAATCTACCTCTTCAACATGAGGCCCAAATGTAACCACTGGTCTTTCTTCTTGTAGATTTACTATATCACCCACTTCATCAGACTGAGATAAATTGATAAATTCAGCAATCTCCTTCTTATAACCAGGTGTTTTCATCAACTCAAGAAGAGGTACTTGGATTTTTAATTTCTCCAACTCTTTCGACAAACTGAAAGTTTGATTTTGTTTTGTCAACTTTTCAGGTTCTTCTTGATTTTTATTGGATTTTAGACCTTGATTTGAAACAGTAACAACTTTCTCCAAAATATTGGGGTCCTTAATCTTTGTTTGAGAAGCCCCAACCTGCTGTTTTTCTTCATTCATGGGCTATTTCCCCTTATCTGATTTCTTAATCTGATTTTTCTGTAATGGAGTCGCCATCGGAGCAGGTACTATTTCTGGTTCCTTTTCCTCATCATCTTGAGTTCTTAACCTCTTTTTTGACCTCAAATCGTATTTTTTATGTAATTATGATTGCATGAAGTCCGTGAACTATCTGCAATAGTCATCCATCTCTTCTTGATCGAATGAAAGGTCAGTTTCTTCATTTTCTTCCATTCCTTCTTCCTCTGTTTCTTCTTCTGTTTCCTCATCTTCCATGTAGATAGCAGAAATTCGAGCGTCATCTTCTTTTTCATCATCATCATCCGCTGAACGGGATGGAGCTGCCTCTATATACAAAGGTGCTTGCACCTGATCTTGATCTTTTCTCTCTCTTTGTAGAATCTGCAAGGGCTGTTTTTTAAACTGGGGATTAAAAACCCCTCTATTCTGTCTTGCAGGCTTATTATTGTCTATTTCCAACTTCACCAACTTATTAGACAATTTTTTTATGACCTTAGTCATATCGTCAATTCTCTGGTCATGAGTTGAGGCTTCTTCTTTAGCTTTTCCTTTATCTTGAACTTTACCAGCGATAGACATATTAGCCTCAATCTCCAGAGCATCAGTTTGAATCTGCTCCAAAGTAGGAGACCTTCTTTCTCTCAATGTAAAACTGAACTTTGGTTCAAATGCACCAGCAAAAATGACCCTTGCTCCAATAGAAGGGGGTTTTATTTCAACAGGCAAACAATTATACAATTTATTAAATCTCTTCACAAAATCTTTCATGTTTTCATCAGATTTCTTCTTTATTGCATTGAATTCTGTCAAAGAATAACCATGGTCCCTTTTTTCACCCCATATCTCGGTGAAACGCGTTTCTAGGGCATCCCAATCATTTATGGTACCATTGGGAAATCCTTTAAACCATTTCCTTGCCTCTCCACTTAGAGACTGAACAAAAAGTCTCATTACAATGTCCAAATGTTCAACATTTAAATTCTCGGCAAATGTGCAAAATAGGGGCAAGTGCTGTTCTGCAGTTATTTCATCTTCACCAGTAAATCTAGGGAGTAACTTGAGATACTCCTGAGGCATATCATGCAGTGGTTGAGGTAGATTTAATGGTGCATATCTATTCATCAAGAAAGCAGGGGCTGTAGGAACTGCCATGTTTACGCCCGGGTTAACTGCTCCTTGAGCGGGGTTAAAATGAATAACAGTTGTAGGTGGGGGTGAATGAGGTGGCACAACTGATATAGGAGTTGGTGTATGAACGATTGCAGAAGAGCTGGCAACTATATGAGGTTGAGTTTCTGTAAAATGGAAAGACACAAACTCCAAAGATTGCTCTTCTAATGTAGGTTCTTGAAAACAAATGGGTGATGATGAGGATTCTTTTTCCGGGAAAGTGAGTTTCCTGGAAATATTCTTGGATGAGGGAGTGCATGAACTGCTGCCTGGTGTGAGCAGTGTAGCTTCTGGTGTATCAAATATTTTTGATTTCTGGCCCCTCTTTGAAACAAGCTTCTCAGGATCAGACAAAACAGGAACTTTTTGCTGAGAGGTATCTGACCTTGTGTGAGGTTTCTTTGGAGCCAGAGCTATTTTAAAACAAACACAGCTTATTATATCCTCCTCTCTGAACAACCAGAGGAAATATCAAACAAAACCCAAGGAAAATCTTCGAATCTTCATCCCCGGCAACGGCGCCAATTTATGTTGCACCTTAAGAAACAATTCTTTTGTTGTGAAAAAGAATGTGTGCTTAAGACATTATCTAACTCTGTCACAAATGATTATATTCTGTCTCTGTATTAAAAACCTATAAACATCTATCTTGTAACCATCAAATATCAAACCAATACATGTTTCTGCAATGCCATATCCCACTTATGCTGAAATGAATGAATGGAAGAAAACGAGAAGAGGATCTTAAAATGACATGTTGTTTAGAGCAGAATCTACCATTTTAAAACCCAGAAGAATTATGTAAAGATAAAGTTAAAATAGAGGAGCGCATATTAAGGTTTGTTTAGCTCTTAAATGCACATGCATAAAGAGACCTGCTGCTCAAATTACTCTATTTCATTCACAGACATGAAAACATTATGTAAACTGGAAAAACTTTCAGTATAAACAGGATGATGGAAACTTGCATACTTCTTTCATTGATTTGCAATTTCTTAGTACAAAATTTTTCTTTCAGACTCCCAAAACTTGGAACCTTCATCTTTCTTTAAATTGTCTTTAAATACAATATCACAAGACAGTTTCCAGTAATGAAACTGATTCTAACTACTCTAACTAACTCTAACTGCTTAAACTACTGAATGTTATGGAGGCACACGCCTCGAAAGAGTCCTATTACATTTACATAATATTGAGAAATAACATAATGAGAATTTTAAAACTTCTAGTCTATGATAACAGCTGGTCCTGAAGTGGTTGTTGAATCAACGACTACTTTTGATTGAGCCGCTGGGACCTCTTTTGTTGAGTCCATTGAAAATGTCTTGCACTTCTTCCATAGCTCATTTCGAGTTGTTGAGGAATTTTTGAAACTTTGATATTCTATCCTGAACGCCACAACTTGACTGTATGTAGGTTTTCCTGTAAAGAGAGTCTTCACCATCCATAGCAAATTGAAATGCCTATGCAAAAATTTAAACACAGTTTCTCCTTTCAAGATTTGTGTCTTTTCGTGCCTATTATCTGCCCTACTTTTTGCAAATATTAACTGTTCTTCATAAAATTTCCATGACATGATATTTCCTTTCTCACTCCAGCATGAAGGTAAACCTGTTCTGGTCAATTTGTCAAATGATATATCAAAATTCTTTACTGTCTCCTTGATTCCCAGTAACCTTTTCTCTGCAACCTTCCGAAGATCATTCTTAATTATCATCTTATTAATTTCCTCAGCATAAAAATATCTTTCTTGTATTCCAATATCTTCTAATTCTTCGTCTGATTTGGAATTGATAAAATTTATAAACTTCTTAGCCCAATTTTCTCTTTTAATGGCCGTCTGCTTTTCAGATAATATCTCCTCTTCATGTTCTGAGATGAGGTTTTTTTTTTGAGCAACTATATTCAGGGAATTCCAATTTGACTTCATCTCTAAAATAATCTCACCCCAAATGATATCTTTAGCTTTTATAAGTGAGATATTACCCTTTAACTTCTCCTTGATATCTTTAATTTCATCCTCAGCCTTTTGTAGTTTCTTCTTGTTTTCATTCGCTTTATCTTCCCATGCTCGCATGATCTTGGTAGCCATTTCCAACTCTGATTGAGCCTGCTTACGATCTCGTTCTGCCATCTTCAATTCTGTGCTGAGCTGAACAATCTGTGCTTGAGGGTCTTCATCACCTGTTAGAAAAACAAATGTACAAGTATGATTTTCAATATGGTTTTGTAATGAAATAGCAGTCTACTTTGCTTTAGTTAATTCTTCCTCTTTCCGCAACAATTGTTGACGCAGTTCTTCTTTTTCTTTTTCCACCTCTGCTACTTCTACAGCCATTGAATGCTCTGCAGCTGGTAAATTTAGCTTTTTCCTCAATGAGGATATCTCTATTTCTGCACTTTTTATGAGATTTTGAATTACAACTTTATCATTAGGATCTACACCAATTTTCATAATGATCTTCTTTAATTCTTCATTTTGAATTGACAAGGCCCTTGAATTAGCCTTCTCCATCTTGAACTGTTTAATAACTTTTGCAAGCATGTTCTTAGCCTTAACTGTTGTGGCATTTTTCTTGGTTAAATCATTTACAATTAACTGCCCAGTCTGCATATGAAGATTCATTTTATCGCACAGTGGGATCTTTTTAACATCCATAGTTATGTTTACCTCATTAAAACTGCTCGAAGATCCAAGGGACATCCCAGTTGGATGTGTCAGAGCCATTCTAAATTGATCCTTTTCAAGGTCCATTACAGTCAATAACCTGGTCTGATCTACAGTTATGTGATGCTCTGCTTGAGCTTCTACATTAGCTTTTATCCTCTGATTTCTTTCTTCAATCTGAGTAAATATTTGTTTGACTGAAGGCATCTTCTCTGAGTAAAGTTCATGTCCTCTAGGAGAAGAGGGGACATTTTGTTCTTCATTGATATGAAAGGTAAAACCAGGCGAGTTGGAAGAATAATCTTCAGCCAATTTGGTTCTCTTTTCTTCCCTGGGCTCTTCATCATCTACTTCAACAACATCTTCCCTACCTCTTTTGTTTGCCCTTTCAGTTATAACAGGTGTTTGAATGTTTGTTTTTGATGTATCTAATTCGCCTGGGTTTGCCAGCTTCTCCTGATCAGGTCTGCTTACATGAGAAAACGAAGAATATCCATTCTCAATTCATCTCTGGGAAATTACTCCATGCGGATCATAAGACCATTTTTCCCCTAGTAGAAAATGTGTCTCTTCCAACATTTTAGAAACTTCATCAAAAGCTTGTCTCATATTGACCACGAAAGGTCCCACACTCATAAGAAATTTATACATAAAACCTTTCTTCATGGGAAGAAAGTGTACCTGATCCACATTAAGGCTCTGTCTTATGAATTCCAAGGCAAAAATCCGCATGGGTACAAAAGTTGGGAGCCTATAGGGCTCGATGCTAGCTCATACAACCTTATCTTTGAATACTCTTCAAACACAAACCAATCTCTGAATATGCAACTGGGTCCTAGCTGTAGGAACTCCCAGGCTTTTGGTAAAAAACATGGAGGAGGAACTCCATTCAAAATTCTATAAGCAATAGACATATAATGATTAGCAAAATCAAATAGCCCTGCTTTTTTTCCTTCTTTTCTATTCATGTCAGTCCAAAATAAAACTGATTGCTTTTTTTTGTTGACATCAACTATATTCAATCCCAAACTCATAAATTCTTCGACATTCTGATATAAAAATAAATAAACAATCAAATACGGGAATCTAAAGAAACCTATAAGAGGAAATTCCATCAACTGAGAATTTACAATCTTCTTCCAGAAAGATGGAATGTCGAGAACAACCCCTGGTTTCATCATCAGCGCATACATTCCCAATACTGCTTTATCAACTGTCTGGTCATTTTCTTTGCCTAAAATATCTGCAATGCAACTTGGAATCGGCCTATACTTAGCATCGAACACTTCCAAACTAAATTCTTCTCCTTCTAGTTGAGTTTCCTTAGAATTTGACCTCAAGTATGACATACATCGACCAAATTCTTCATTTGAAAGGTCCTCAAAATAACGAGCCAATGAATCTTCAGAGAATTGCAGTGGTGACTCATTTTCGAGAAAGCACAATGCTTGGCGAATTAATTTCGTCGATACCTGCAGAACATTTTCTCCCTGCGAGTTCATTATGAAACACTTACCAGGGTACAGTGAAGAGACCAGCCATGAGATGAACTCGGGAAAAAAATGGGCTTTTGGAATACAGGCAGACAAGACATGAGAATTCTTCATGGCGGAAAATACTGGGTATTCCTCAGCGTTTAGGGTCACTTGGTGGTACAACAAGGGATGGTTGACAAAAGACAAGGTATCATGGACGTCTTTTTCACTGTCCATGAGGGAATTGAGGCTTGATGAACCAGCTTGAGAGACTCGTTTTGCCGTGGCTGACAGACAATGGAAACAATTCGAGGGGCAATGAACAATGAAAAGGTGGCAAGAAGGAAAAGAAAACCAATCACAAATAAAATGGGAACGATACAAAAGAACCATTTAATAGCTGCAAAACCCGTAATAAATGTTGAAATGACGTGTAAAAAAGCCGTTGAAAGAGGATGACAGCTGTTCTTCCTCCTCGCTTGATGACGTCACTGCTGGGGGTCCTGGAGTACGGCGGAGAACCTCGACCTATGCCCCCGCAAAGAATCCAGGTCGTCGATCTTCGTTTTCCTCACGGTCAACAAGTCAACTGCGGGGGTGCCGGATTGAATAATGCGCGAGCTTTTTGCGCCCCCGTATTTGATCACCCAATTATGATCCTCAACACTTTGATGCTTTCACTTCAAAATTTGCTCGATACTTAAACAACAAATTATAATACGAAGCCAAATAAAGTTTAATAATAAACTTAATTGGTAACTCACTTTTGTTAAATATTCCCTTTTTTGTTTATGCTATAGTATAAAACATTATACCATAACATATACTTTTTGCGAATTTCAAATTTTTTGTTATTTTGTGATATTCAAAATAAAAATGGAAAAGGATATGCAGATGATCCACAACAGTCATCATCTTGATTCATTGTCTTCTACCTTATTTTCCACATATATCAAAGACCCCTTTGTATCTAAATTTAACACTGCATATGGATTCAGAGAAGGGGGTCTTTTTTATTTTAATGGAGGAGTATTAGTAAATGCTCTACTAAGCTCTCTTTCAGAATATAAACATTCTTTCTTCTTATGTGCATAATATTTGTACTAAAAATAGGGTCATTCCAAGAGTTTATTTTAACTGTTTTTCAAACGATAATTCCATGAAAAACATTGAAAACATGAAATCATCAAACACTAAATGGAAAGATGCATTAAACAACAATACACAATCCATTGTTGAAGGATTTCACCCCTCCTGGGCTACATCTCCTTGAATCAGCTCTCAAGGCATGATTCATATTCATTATGCTTCAAAGTTTCAATATGAAGAGTACATCAAAGTGTTGGACTGAAATGGTAAGCTTCTCCTACAACATTTCTTTTACCATGCACTTTTTGACCTACAGTCAAGCATGAAACTTTCAGCAACACATGGGCATCTTGCATCAAGATCCCTTACTCCAATTTGAAAGAGCATCAACATGTAATAAAACACTTCAAGTACATAGCCAGTCTTTTTCTCTAAAACACATAAAGAGAAAATATGAGAAATAGCTACAACACTACTGCAAAAATATGGAGGCCAGAACACCCCTACAAGATCATCTCCATCTCAAAATTGTCCAAGAACTGGTTCAACACGCTTCTTTTCCATAGCACCCATAGGCTTCACTTGTTAGAAACCCATCCAGAAATGTTCAAATGGTTCTAAAAATTGTTCCAATGAGCTCATAATGGCCAAGAATGGATATCTAGCCTCTTCTTGCTCTTCAATTGGTCTCTAGGTGAAGTAGATATGGCCTAACCCTCTAGTTTCCCTCGACATCCTTAAACTTAAAGTTGGAAAAATCCCATCTATAATTGCTCCATTTCTTCTAAAACCTACACCATTGAGTCAAGAAGACCCAAAAATGGTAATCTATCCTCTTTCTGAGACTGATTTGCTCGAAAACTTCCTTAGTTATGACTTCTGCCAGTTTCACCTAGAAAAACTCCACTAAATCTGGCAAACTACAACTAAATTGGCAGTCTCTACCAAATTTAGAGGGTCTGCCAAGTTAATCTTCCATTATTGTTAAGTGGGATTTTAGTTCTAGTTAAGCGCACTTAAGCGCTAAATCTGTGCTTAAGTTAATATGCACTTAAGATTAGATTATGCACTAATTAAATATGTTTAAGGGTTAAGTAATCATGGTTTAGTTCTAAAATCTGCATTAGTTTGAAGCTTCCGTTGGTGGTCATGACATAACCATCATGTGGACTGGGGCTAGCCCTTCGGGGTTGGCTCCACATTACCCCCACCATTACAATGGTTTGAATTTAAATATAATTCGAAGCCTATGACTATTAAGAACTAACATGTAGTGGAGGCGCTAAGGCTTGGTGCTGGAAGTGGGGAGGTTGTGGGGTCAAACCCCGACACCTCCACCTAAAATTTTGACCAACGACCATGAAGGCACATGTCGGCCTTTAGGCTTGCCACGTGTCGTGACCTCATTGGTCCAATCTCAATGCCAATAAACAAATCTGATGCCGACATTTGTCATCCATTCATTGGTTCACCTATGGGAATATTTCAAGTAGTATTCCTTGGAATATACCTTTTTTTGACTCGACTGTATAGATGCCTAGTCAGCATCCCTGTCATACCTGCAGAAAATTTGTCTATTTAGCAAAGCGAACAAATTGCATTTCCGGGAGCATATGTACACCATTTTTCGTGAAATGAAGTGTGCTGGATTTAGAAGGGCGAGCACTACACGATTGTTTAGGTTCCAAGCCAATATAAGAACTTTGATTTTTGAGCTAAAATTTGAGCTCCTGATCATAATTGTATTAGAGATCCTTTGTCTCTAAATTTAACACTGCAGATGGATTCAAAGAAGGGGGTCTCTAAATCCATCTGTAGTGTTAAAATTTAGAGACAAAAGAGTATTCATAATTTTAACACTATAGATGGATTCAGAGACCCTTTTGTCTCTAAATTTTAACATTGTCAATGGATTCAAAGACCCTTGTAGTGAAATGTAACACTTCAGTATCAAAATTGCAATTTTCCATTTCCAGAGTGACATAATTAAAAATTAATAACATAAATGAGTAATTCATATACATGTTGTACTTGTTATTTGGTCATATTTTTATTCTTGGACTATAATAGTTATTTAAGTTAATCATTATTACTTTTATCACTTATTATCTAGTCATATAATTTAGTCCTGGACTAAATCAGTTATTTAAGTTAGTCACTTTTAGTTTGGTCACTTATTATCTAGTCGTATATTTTATCCCTCGACTAAATTAGTTGTTTAAGTTAGTCATTTTTAGTTTGGTCACTTAAAATTGCTCAAATTTAGTAGCAATTTGCTTGAAATAATTGTAGTGACTAGCTTTTTTAGACAACTAGTCACTAATTTCATAATTTTCTATTAGTGATGGGAAATAAATTTAAGCATTTTTTTTCTTTATATTTTTTATAGGTTTCTATTACCTAATCATTTTTCTCTCTTGCAAGGAGAGTGTTTCTATTTTCCACCATCAATTTATTGTGGAGTGGGGATTGATTCACACAACTAGTGGTATATTTGCAGGTACGTGTAACAAATTACACCTCATTTTATTTTTCTTTCAAAATTTTGATTAGTTTTTCAAGCCTATCAATTTCCCCTCTTTTTTTCTTAACATTTAATGGGCAATGAGAGATCTATCATTTGTGCATAATCTAGATTTGTATTTTTTATGCAATATTTTTGTATTTTGAATATTCAAGGTTTATTTTTCTATTTTTTTGCCTTAGGTTTAATCATTACTTTGAAGATTGGAAATACTAAGAAATTTGGACCATATGTGGGAATATGGTGAACCCAAGTGGGGCTTTAATAGAAAAAATTTGAATTGCAATTTGTGCGGAAAGGAACTGATGGGGAAGAGGGGCGCATAAATTTTGAGACATGAAGTCACTATTTTCCCAAATACAAGCCTAGAAATAATTATATTTCCAACAAATAATTTCATGACTTGAAAGTAAATAGAGAAACTAGGGAAGATGTAAAAGCTTAGTTTGGAAGGGGAGGAGTTGCAAGATCTGAGGAGAAAGAAATGACAATGTTTATTTTATCTCGCCTTCAACGATGTCTTCAATGACTTCATATTTTCTTGTTCCTAAAATCGTACCTACTATAAAACCTTCTATCAAGTTAATTGTTAAATTAAAGGAGTAGCAAGATGTTGAAAAACTTGTGGGGAAACATTTTATATGGAATGACATTTATTTTAGTGCTGCCAAAAAAACACATTAATCAACCTATGTTTGATGCTTTTACTATTGTTTTCCGAAGGTATAAGGCCCCTAAAATCATAAGTTGAGACAACCTATCCTTCAAAATTAATACGCAAATTGAACTAGCATATTGGCAAAAATTAAGGCATTATGGGAAATCACTAGATGCATTGTGATGTCACATAGTTGGATTGGTGAAAAGGGTAGGACCCTTATTAACTTCTTGGTTAATGGTTCCAAGGGGAAAATGTTTATTAAATTTTTTGATGCATCTATACATGTTAAAGGCGCAACATTATTTTATGTGAGTTATTGGGTGGGTTCATTCATAAGGTGAATCAATAGAATATTGTCTAATGTTTAATTATATGTAATATTTGAAAATCAACTTGCAGCTAATTGGAATATTGAATTTTGTTTTTATCACCAAGGAGATGAATAAATGGGTAAGGAGGCCCATGTATATTAAAAATATGAATAAAATACCTCATAGTATGAAAAGGGATCATCAGAGGAGCTGGATTTCACATCCTCATGTGTGAAAAGGGACTTTTGCATGTGGACAAGGTCAAGTTTGACCAAGTCAATAGCGTTGGGATAGAAGGTGGAGATCACTTTGAGAGGCAACGCAGTGTGAATGGGAGGAAGATTCCTTGGTGGAGGAAACCCTAATGAGTGGGACCCATGGTGAGAGGGCTTCCACTTGTTTAAAAGGAGGGCAAGGCAGCCATTTCTATGCATGTTATTAATTATTGATTTTATGTATGTATGGCTATTTTTCATTCTCTTATTGTTTAGCAGAGTTGTAGTGCTTCCTAGCACAAGGCTGTAATGTCCAAAATGAGGAAAATAGGCTCAGAAGGGAATATCTTAAGATATTCCACTATGGAATCACAGCAGCATGTAAAACACACCAGAAACTTCTAAACCATAGATAGACTAGTAGGGCATTTACTGGTTATATCACCTCTAAGGAGAGGATGAAAACCAGAGGCTTCCTGGCCCGTTCTAGACTCTGTCTATAGAATACTGATGAAACACAACAAGTGTGGGAATGAAAAACTCCTCTTGCAGTTTTTTTCCCTTGGGAACCTTATATCTACAGATCTAAATAATGGATCCAAAGAGAAGCAAAAACCAAATAAGTGAGAAGCGAGAAATTCCACTCTCAGGAAAATCTGCAATAGGCTCAAGGAGGATGTTGTATAAGCAAGACAGTGTAAAAATAACACATACCAGGGCTAGGTTACCTTATTTTAGGTTATTTGGAACCTCCATGCAAATTTTCAGCAAAAAAAAAAGAGTTTAGAGGGCTTAAACAGATCTCCCACAATCAACACTAGCTGAAAATCAGCGAAAGGAGAGAGTTGGTTTAATAGAGAAACCCTCCTTCAGGAATTGCGCAGTTTCTGCTGGAAGACACTGGAAATAATTCATTAAGCTCATATTACATTATGGCAGCAATAAATCAGATCCATAATGAAGTTCCCTTGTAGAAGCATTAAGTTTACATGAAGCAAGAGTAAGAATCCTTCAGAAATCATAGCAGTAATGCATGGAAAAGCTGCAAAAAGACTTGAGAGCGTCCTATATGAGGAGCTTCAGCTGTTGTAGGTTAAAAATCAGATCTAAAACTGATAAATGGCTGAAACATCAGATCCATACCAGATCTGGAAACTACTCATCCTTCTTAATAAGACCCCCTTGGGGTTTTATCAAAATAATGCATAACAATTTGTAGATCTAGCTTTTAACACACTGAACTGCAGAAAACTTCAGAGATTTCTGAAAATGGATTTCATTACATTATATATCATATCTGAATGTGAGTATATCAGCAAACTACTTTACAAATCTTCAAGGGAGAGGCAAGCCTCAATCACCAGGAAGCAAGTACAATGAGAAATCTAAGCAATAGTGAAACATGTACATAGAAATAACGCAGTTCCCTAAGGAGACAGCGCAGTAGCTTAAATGAAATGTTACAGCAGATAAAATTACAGATATGAAATCAAAATGAGAGTGAGATCCTCTTCTGGGTGGTCACAAGACACCCCCCCAGAGAGAAATCTCCTCTAAACAACTAGATCTTGCAGATCTAGTTCCTCCACTTATTGCAACTCACAAGCACCTGCAAAACCCTCAATAGGACCAGCGCTGCTATAGAGACGAAGCTTGGCCATAATGCCAGATAGTGGAGAGATTCATCACAATCCCCTCCAAAGAGCTACTCCATGGAAGGAGAGAGGATTCCTAAACAGGAAATCCTCTTCCCTTAGGCTAAACAGCCAAGAGACTTGAGTTGTTGCAACAACTTCTCAAAATTCTTCAACAACCTTTACTTGTTGCCTCTCCTTCTTTTTATAACATGAGGGCTTGCCAAAACCCTAAACCACCTTCTTCAACTTATCCTCTTTCACACATGAAATCCTCTTCTAGAAGTACGTTGTGCTTGATGGATAAGCTTCCCTTCAATCTACGTTGTAGGTGAAGTCAAGGTTGACCCATTCAAATGAGTTTCCTCTTTTCACACTTAGGGGTGTTAAAAATAATAGCCCAAATTTATCCTCTTTTACATTGCCATGTATTTATTCTCAACTTAGGAGTTTAATAAACCTCCTTCACATAATTTTATTCATGAATAAGGAAAATTGAAGTTAAAATGCAATGTTCCCATTAGCTGCAAAAATTGGGGACATTATAGTCTCCCCCAGCAAAAGGTTTCTTGCCCTCAAGAAACTCTTATTGTAGATGTAGACCATCCATTCCCTCCAAATGGCATCCACATAAGGAAGGCTTCTCCCATTTGTTGCAATAATTTATGTATGTTTGGTTCCAAATTTGTCTTCTACCAATGCATGAGATGAATTCCAACTGTGAGGTTAGATTTCCTCTCCTCAACATGAAGCACAAGATGACAAATACATGATTTCCAACACCATCACAAACACATGAGAGACATAAAGTAAGGTAGCTCTTCCCGTAAAGGAAAATAGTCATCATGTAGAACATTCCTCCATCCCATGTTTGTGAATCTTGAATAAGCATTGTATGCCTCCATTCTTAGCCTTGTTGGCCTTGTTGGACCCAAACTCCATCATTCCAGTGTTATGCAAAAGAAGAAGGAAAGGAGTAATATGGGTAAACAAAAGATGTCAAACCATATTCTCCCAAAATAAACCACCATTGAAAGGCCCTTTGATGCCATCCTCCATCTCCTCCATGTAATATGGACAAGCCATGCTTCCCAAAAGATGATGTGCATGCCTTCTTTGTTGCAAGTTATCTTTGTTACATAAGGCATGAACCAGAAAATTATGAGTCATGGGGTGGTCACCATACTCATTCAAAAGCATCAAAGCAAAAAGGGATCTTTCTGCCCTCTTTCCTCCTCATGTGCATCATGAAACCAAGCCATGCTGATGGACATATGATATGTCACATCAGCCCAATACCAAGTACCATCATCAATGCACATCTTGAGATGATCATGCCAAGTTTCACACCATGCAAAACACATAGACATAGGAGATGTCATGTGGTGGCCATACCTTCTCAAGTGAAACAAAATTGTACATGCCTTATTTTTCTGCAACATAACAATGAAGTCCAAGGCATGATTCAGAAAATAATGAGCTATTGGGTAGCAACCATACTCACCCAAAATCATCCATAGCAACAAGGACTTTGCAGCCTTCTTGCCTCATCAACATGTGGATCTTGGAGCAACAACACAATGATGAACATGTCAAATGCATTATCAACACAGTACAATCAAGCTCCTCATACCACATCATGTGGGAGTCATTCCTCCTCCCAAGCTAAGTTCATGCATTAAATATACCTCCAACATAAATGCATGTGGACATATGAGACATACTTCAAGCATAGGTGAATACATGGACATAAGATTTAACTTGTGATGTCCAACTTTCCCTCTAACAATCACATCATCCATGCTTCCTCTTCATATGATCTACTAATGATGTACCAAGCATGAGATAAGAGAATGAGAATCCTTGGGTAGAGATCATGCTTACCCCAAGGCAACCAACATTTCCATGCCTCCTTATTCATCTCATGACCATTCTTCAAGGCCTAGATCAGAAAAACAGGTACCTTTGGAGAGTGATAGGAGTCTCCCAAAGGAAACCAGTGTAACCAAGCTTGCTGGTCCATATATGTATGCAAGTGATCATGTGACCCCTTGCTCACCATCCTCATCCATTCACTCAAATATGGAAGTTGAGTGATGTGATGCAAAATCATAGCATTCTGAATTTGCAGAATACCATCTCCTTGAACCCACTGAAGAAATTTGCATCTCATGAAATACCGAAATGCATCTTTGTTGAGATCTCTTAGTGAGACCTTCCTCTCATGTATGATCTTCCAAAACCAGTGAAGCTTTGGATCTGCAGGAATACCTCCAACATGCTCCAAGAATGATGAAGCCTCTTTGTCACAGCCACTAAGTGACAGTGCTGTAGATCTGCAAAGTGATGCACGCACTGCCTCAAAGCAAGTGTCATTGCTGATCTCACAATCAACCATTGAACATAGGATAGTACTAATCCCTTTTCTTGAGACCCTACATATCAACCCAAGAGATTGAATTCATCTCAACAATGATGCATAGGGATAGCTTCCAGTCTCCTCCTTGATTAGATCAAGGGTTCTCTGCACTGTGATATGTCTTTGCTTCAAATCATCACTTTGATCTAACCCTTGGCTATGCATAGATCTTGAAATAATATGTTCTGAAATCTTATGCATACCTTGGATCAACTGATATGTGGGAACCTCTTGACAAAACACAAAAGTTCCTCCATCTGGGCCAATGATGCCTCCAACTACTGGTAAGAATGATAGCCTCCTTTCTTCAGGTACACCAGTGCTGGAACCTTTCTTCTTCTCCTCATGAATCTTTAGATTAATGCATGGAATCCCATATGATAAGAACTCAAGACTACCTTGCAAATATGCAAGTGCCTCTTCTCTAGATGCAAGCTCCTTAGTAGCAGGTAGTGAAAATGGAGATCTCTTGCCCAACGTGACAAGATTGACATCCTCCTTTGTTTCCTTGGGAGATGTCTCTTTGTAGCTCTTCTTTTTCCTCTTCTCTTCAAAATACTTGAGATTTTATTCAATACTCTTCAATTCTTGAAAAAGAAGCAATGAGATCTCTTCTTCAGTCATTATTTCTGCCTTGTGATAACAGGAGGTGTATAGCTCTTCCTCTCCATCTTGAAACCCTTTAGGAGTTTCTTTGCATATATTTTCTTCATTGCCATAAATCTCACCTTATTCAAAGAAAGTGAGCATAGTGGATCTATGAGGAGATCTTAAATCCTCCGGTCTTCTATTCTCCTGATAGGAAGTGCTAGGGCTTCCTTCTTCTTCTCTAAATCTCATGCAGCTCTTACTGCAACTTTCTTCTTCTCGAAACCCTCTAGGAGTCTCGGTGCTTCTTCTTTCTCTCTTCTGATTTACCTCTTGGGAGAGGCTCTCCTTAGATCTACAATATGATGAGGATAATCTCATCTGTTGCATCAACTTATCTCTGCTTCTACTCTTTGATTCACTGGTAGCTTGATCTCACAGGTTGTGCCAAAGATCATGCTCTAATACCACTGTAATGTCCCAAATGGGGAAAATAGGCTCAGTAGGGAATATCTTAAGATATTCCACTATGAAATCACAGTAACATGGAAAACACAGCAGAAACTTCTAAACTAGAGATAGAATAGTAGGGCATTTACTGGTTATATCACCTCTAAGGAGAGGATAAAAACCAGAGGCTTCCTAGCCCGTTCTAGACTCTGTCTATAGAAGACTGATGAAACACAGCAAGTGTGGGTATGAAAAAATCCTCTTGGATTTTTCTTCCCTTGGGAACCTTAGATCTACAAATCTAAAGAATGGATCAAAAGAGAAGCAAAAACCAAATAAGTGAGAAGTGGGAAATTCCACTCTCAGGAAAATCTGCAATACGCTCAAGGAGGACGCTGTATAAGAAAGCCAATGTAAAAATAACGCAAAACAGGGATATTTTCCCTTATTTTAGGTTATTTGGAACCTCCATGCCGAGTTTCAGCAAAAAAAATGAGTTTAGAGGGCTTAAACAGATCTCCCACAATCAACACTAGCTGAAAATCAGCTAAAGGAGAGCGTTGGTTTAATGCATAAACCTTCCTTCAGGAATTGCGCAGTTTCTGTTGGAAGACACTGGAAATAAGTCATTAATCTCATATTACAGTATGGCAGCAATAAATCAGATCCATAATGAAGTTCCCTTGTATAAGCATTAATTTTACATGAAGCAAGAGTAAGAATCCTTCAGAAATCATAGCAGTAAAGCATGGAAAAGCTGCAGAAAGACTTGAAAACGTCCTATATGAGGAGCTTCAGCTGCTGTACGTTAAAAATAAGATCTAAAACTGATAAATGGCTGAAAAATCATATCCATACCGGATCTGAAAACTACTCAGCATTCTTAATAAGATCCCCTTGGGGTTTTATCAAAATAATGCATAACAATTTGTAGATCTAGCTTTTAACACACTGAACTGCAGAAAACTTCAGAGATTTCTAAAGATGGCTTTCATTACATTATATATCAGATCTTAATGTGAGTAGATAAGCAAACTACTTTAAAAATTTTCAAGGGAGAGGCAAGCCTCAATCACCAGGAAGCAAGTACAATGAGAAATCTAAGCAGCAGTGAAACATGTACATAGAAATAATGCAGTTCCCTAAGGAGACAGCGCAGTAACTTAACTAAAATGTTACAGCAAATAAAATTATAGATATGAAATCAAAATGAGAGTGAGATCCTCTTCTGGGTGGTCACAAGACACCCTCCTAGAGAGAAATATCCTCTAAACAACTAGATCTTGCAGATCTAGTTCCCCCACTTGTTGCAACTCACAAGCACCTGCAAAACCCTCAACAGGACCAGCTCTGCTATAGAGATGAAGCTTGGCCATAATTTCGGATAGTGGAGAGATGCATCACAATCCCCTCCAAAGAGCTACTCCATGGAAGGAGAGAGGATTCCTAAACAGGAACTCCTCTTCCCTTAGGCTAAACAGCCAAGAGACTTGAGTTGCTGCAACAACTTCTCAAAATTCTTCAACAACCTTTACTTTCTGGCTCTCCTTATTTTTATAACATGAGGGCTTTCCAAAACCCTAAACCACCTTCTTCAACTTATCCTCTTTCACACATGAAATCCTCTTCTAGAAGTATGTTGTGTTTGATGGATAAGCTTCCCTTCAATCTGCGCTGTAGGTGGGGCCAAGGTTGACCCATTCAAATGAGTTTCCCCTTTTCACACTTAGGGGTGTTAAAAATAATAGCCCAGATTTATCCTCTTTTACATTGGGGATGTATTTATTCTCAACTTAGGAGTTTAATAAACCTCCTTCACATACTTTTATTCATGAATAAGGAAAACTGAAGTTAAAATGCAATGTTCCCATTAGCTGCAAAAATTGGGGACATTACAAAGGAATTCTTGTTTAGGAATTACTTCTCCTTTCAAGAGAGACCTCTTAAGTAATTTTTTTCTTCGTTTCTCCACACTCAAGCTTCAGGCCAAGCATCCTCCTAAAGCTACAATGCAGTTTCTATTTAGAGTTGAGTTGTGTTGCAGGTTGTTGTAGTGGAGGTTCCTCAACACCACTTCCTGAACTTATTTTTCAGAGGAGGACGCTTTCTTTCCTTTGGGAGATCAATTTGGAAGCCCTTGGAGCATATTTCAGATCTTGGCACTTGGCCAACCTATCTTATTGCACCTACAGCACAGTATCCCTGAGTGACTGCGTTATTTTCAGTGAGTATTTGCAGTGAGGGTTTGCAGGTTGTTTGGAGGGTGAGCTATTTAGCGTTAGGATCAGCCTTTCACTTGGAAGATCCATTGGAGCAGGTCTATTCAGCTTGTTTATCATCTTCAGCCATCTCCATCCAGTTCTTGACTTGTAGCTGCTACTCAGTCCTAAGACTGTAACTCTGGAATTTTGCCATTTTTGCATATTTCAAAAAATCCTTTCCGGATTATCTTGGAATTGATTTTGGGAGTCTATATCTTCACTCCCAACATTGTATGAGCCATACATTTGTATATCCATATATTGACATTCTCTAGCAGTAGTTTTCCCAATAAAACTACATTGTCATAGCCTTGGGCATTCTTGTGTAGCAGTTTTCTTCATATTTTATGTACATGTTTTCTTGAGGCTAGTATTGCCTAACTTGAGTGATTATTTCCTCAAGATCTTCTATACATGTTTCTGCTGTAAACTTAATATGATGTCTATGTGCTCTTCTTACATTTTATGAGTTTATTTTTCACTTCTACTCTAGTTTGTGATCATATATTGCTATATCTCCAATTATAGGATATTATAAGATATTCCCAATATTGCTGATTTTCCCTATTTTTGGATACTACAGTGGTATCAGAGCATGAAATTTGGCTCAGCCTGTGAATTCCACTTGTCATAAGACAAAGATAAAGAGCAAAGATCAGAATGATGGAGAGGATGAGCCTTATTTCATCACTATTCAGATCTAGAAAAAACCTCTCCCAGGAGGTTAAGCAGAGAAAGGAGAAGAGATGTCATGTAACTCCTAGAGGGTTTCAAGAAGAGGAAGGACCATGTGCTTCCTATTCTCACAAAGAAGAATACAAGAAGCATGGAGGACACTTGGATCATCAGATTCTAAGTAAATACCATGTTGAGTACAAGTCTCAACCTAGAGCCTTCAAGGAGACTCTAACCTTCCCACAGTTCATTCAACTGGAGGAAGAGAGGAGACCCTGCAGCAAGGGAGAAATCAAGGGAAATTGGTTTCTATTGTCCACTTTTGATGGGACATTTACAGCAAAGGCTTGGGTGAGAAGACTCAATGCATTCTTCCTACTACATCCAGTGGTAGAAAGAGAAGCAGTAGAGATTGCAGCGCTGCACATGGAGGGCCAAGCAAGCACTTGGTGGTTCAGTCACATAAATCATGCAAAAGTATCTAATTTTTTGGATTTCACTCAGAGGTTGATCAAGATATTTGATGAAGAAAAATCAGAGAGGGAGGAGCCCTCACCACCACTTGAGGATATTTTTATCAGTGTTGTCACAACCTTGGAGGAGCTACCTTCAACATTAGCAGTTGAGGGAGCCAACATAGTGGAAGAAGGAACTCTTGCAGCCATGCAATGTGTTCCCAAATCCCATCAAGGATCATCACTTAATTCTAATTTAGAGCAATAGAGTTGCACTGCGCTGTCTAAGAGCAGCAGTGAAGAAAGAAGTACCCATCCCTCACGGGAGCATTTACATGTCAGCTTCATTCAGGAAGCAATGGAGGAAGAAATGACAAAGGGTAGACATCTTGAGATGAGAAACATTTTCTCCTCTCTAGATGACACTTTCTCAATGAGCATGCCACAGCTCAAAGAGAGACTTCTACTTGCAGTAGATCCAAGACCCCACTGGTTTTGGAAGGCCATGCATGAGGATGATAGGAGACTCATCTATGAGCCACTCCACTTGCATGAGCAAGACATATGGTAAGGGTATTGTTTGTTTGCATAATGACTTGTATAATGTATATATGCATCCCTTAACCATATATGTGTGGAGGATATTGCTCAAGGAGGAAGCATTCTTCCTTTTAGATCCATGGTCTACTTGAGGCCATAAGCAGTATTGGTGATGTTCACTCCCTAGGAGGACTTGGGGAGGATCTATCTTTTGCAAAGCATACTCACCTTGCACCATACACCATACACTTTCTCCAAACTTATGAGGAGATTGGGGCAGCAAGAAAGTGGTGGGGAGGCCACCCATCATTTCATTCTTTGTTTCAGTTGAGAGTAAAATTGCTTTGGCTACATTTGAGGGACCATTGTCCTTCTCCCTTGCTTCATATGGAAGCTAGCATGATTCTCATTGTAGTTCCTTATGTTGTTGTAGTTCTTATCTTTATTTTAAGCATGATTGGGGGAGTGACACATTGGTTGGATGTGTCCTTTGGGGAAGAGGATTCCCACATTTTCTGCATTACATGTTCTAATGGGAGCATGAGAGAGTATGTGGCCACTACAACAAAACACTTGTTTCCTTATGAGGTGGGACATGGGATTGATTGGATGCCATATGATGGTGATTTCCAACTCCTCACATCTGGCATGGTTTCAGGCAGCATGATTCATAACGTTGGAGAGGAGATCCTTGGAGGTCTAGTCTTCTTCTTGTCACTTGAGGGAAAATTATTACATCCCAAGATCAACAAACACTCTACACTAATCATAAGTGGAGAGGAGGATAGCGTGGGTTAGGTTATTTTGTCTACCATGATTATATTTTCAGCCCACCTACATTACAGGAGCTCGAGCTGGAGGATGTTTTGTGTGAGTTACCGTTTTGGAGGGTGGCTCATTTGGTATGGATGATAGCTTAGGGATGGCAGATCCCAATTTATATCAGATCTCATGCCTCAAGAAGGCCTTTAGACACCCTTTGTTACCTCCATTGATGTTTTACATGATAATATCTATTTGGGATGCACACCAAAATCTGGCTTGCATACTCGGGAGGGACAACTTGGAGATATATTGATGAGACAACATCTTGATCCTTGGAGGATTTTATCATATGAGGATGCTATAGGGGGAGAAGAGGAGACTTCTCAGTTCTATCCTTGCAGTTGCTTGAGGACAAGTGAAATTTGGGAGGGGAGGACTGTCATATTCCAAAATTAGCTTGCAGCTAATTAGAATATTGAATTTTGTTTTTATCACCGAGGAGATGAATAAATGGGTAAGGAGGCCCATGTATATTAAAAATATGAATAAAATCCCTCATATTATGAAAAGGGATCATCAGAGGAGCTGTATTTCACACCCTCATGTGTGAAAAGGGACTTTTGCATGTGGACAAGGTCAAGTTTGACCAAGTCAACAATGTTGGGATAGAAGGTGGAGATCACTTTGAGAGGCAGTGCAGTGTGAATGGGAGGAATATTCCTTGGTGGAGGAAACCCTAATTAGTGGGACCCATGGTGAGAGGGCTTCCAGTTGTTTAAAAGGAGGGAAAGGTAGCCATTGCTATGCATGCTATGGATTATTGATTTTATGGTCTGTATGGCTATTTTGCATTCTCTTGTTGTTTAGCAGAGTTGCAGTGCTGCTTAGCACAAGGAATTCTTGTTTAAGAATTACTTCTCCTTTCAAGAGAGGACTCTTGAGGGAGTTTTTTCTTCATTTCTCCACACTCAAGCTTCAGTCCAAGAATCCTCCTTCAGCTACAACGTAGTTTTATATTTGAGTTGTGTTGCAGAGTTTTGTAGTGGAGGTTCCTCAACACCACTTCCTGAACTTATTTTTCAGAGGAGGAAGCTTTCTTTCATTTGGGAGATCAATTGGGAAGCCCTTGAAGCATATTTCAGATCTTGGCACTTGGCCAACCTATCTTCTTGCACCTATAGCGTAGTATCCCTGAGTGACTGCGTTATTTTCAGTGAGTATTCACAGTGAGGGTTTGCAGGTTTTTTGGAGGGTGAGATATTCAGTGTTAGGATCAGCCTTTCACTTGGAAGATCCAGTGGAGGAGGTCTATTCAGTTGTGCATCATCTTCAGCTATCTCCATCTAGTTCTTGAGTTGTAGCTGCTATTTAGTCCTAAGACTGCAACTCTGGCATTTTTCCATTTTTGCATATTTCAGGAAATCCTTTCCGGATTGTCTTGGAATTGAGTTTGGGAGTCTATATCTTAACTCCCAACATTGTATGAGCCATAAATTTGTATATAAATTTATTTAAATTTTCTAGCAGCATTTGTTCCCAATATAATTGTGTTTTCATAGCCTTGGGCATTCTTGTGTAGCAATGTTCTTCATATTTTATGTACATTTTTTCTTGAGGCTAGTATTGCCTAACTTCAGTGATTATTTCCTCAAGATCTTGTATAATTTTTTCTGCTGTAAAATAAATATGATGGCTATGTGCTCTTCTTACATTTTATGAGTTAATTTATCATTGCTACTCTATTTTGTGATCATGTACTGTTGTATCTCCAATTTTGGGATATTATAAGATATCCCCAATATTGCTGATTTTCCCTATTTTGGGATACTACAGTGGTATCAGAGCATGAAATTTGGCTCAACCTATGAGTTCCAGTTGTTAGAAGACAAAGATAAAGAGAAACGATCAAAATGATGGAGAGGATGAGCCTTATCTCATCACTATTCAGATCTAGAAAGAACCTCTCCTAGGAGGTTAAGCAAAGAAAGGAGAAGAGATGTCCTGAAACTCCTAGAGGGTTTCAAGAAGAGGAAGGACCATGCACTTCCTATTCTCACAAAGAATAAGACAAGAAGCATGGAGGACACTTGGATCATCAGATTCTAAGTGAATACCATGTTGAGTACAAGTCTCAACCTAGAGCCTTCAAGGAGACTCTAGCCTTCCCATAGTTCATTCAACTGGAGGAAGAGAGGAGACCCTACAGCAAGGGAGAAATCAAGGGCAATAGGTTTCTATTGTCCACTTTTTATGGGACATCTGCAGCAAAGGCTTGGGTGAGAAGACTCAATGCATTCTTCCTACTACATCCAGTGGTAGAAAGAGAAGCAGTAGAGATTGCAGTGCTGCACATGGAGGGCCAAGCAAGAACTTGGTGGTTCAATCACATAAATCATGCAAAAGTATCTACTTTTGTGGATTTTACTCAAAGGGTGATTAAGATATTTGATGAAGAAAAATCAGAGAGGGATGAGCCCTCACCACCACTTGAGGATATTTTTATCAGCGCTGTCACAACCTTGGAGGAGCAGCCTTCAACATCAACAGTTGAGGGAGCCAACGCAGTGGAAGAAGGAACTCTTGCAGCCATGCAAGGTGTTCCCAAATCCCATCAAGGATCATCACTTACTGCTAATTTAGATTAGAATATTTTCATTGCATTGTCCAAGAGTAGTAGTGAAGAAAGAAGGACCCATCCCTCATGGGAGGATTCACATGTCAACTTCATTCAGGAAGCAATAGAGGAATAAATGACAAAGGGTAGACATATTGAGATGAGAAACATTTTCTCCTCTCTAGATGACACTTTCTCAATGAGCATTCCACAGCTCAAAGAGAGACTTCTACTTGCAGTAAATCCAAGACCCCATTGGTTTTGGAAGGCCATGCATGAGGATGAGAGGAGACTCATCTATGAGCCACTCCACTTGCATGAGCAAGACATATGGTAAGGGTATTGTTTGTTTGCATAATGACTTGTATAATGTATATATGCATCCCTTAGCGATATATGTGCAGGATATTTCTCAAGGAGGAAGCATTCTTCCTTCTAGATTCCATGGTCTACTTGAGGCCATAAGCAGTATTGGTGATGGTCACTCCCTAGGAGGAAATGGGGAGGCTCTTTCTTTTTCAAAGCATACTTACCTTTCACCATACACCATACACTTTCTCCAAACTTGTGAGGATATTGGGGCAGCAAGCAAGTGGTGGGGAGGCCACCCATCATTTCATTTTTTGTTGCAGTTGAGAGTCAAACTACGTTGGCTACATTTGAGGGACCATTGTCCTTCTCCCTTGCTTCATATGGAAGCTAGCATGATTCTCATTGTAGTTCCTTATGTTTTTTTTGTTCTTATATTTATTTTTAGCATGATTGGGGGAGTGAAAAATTCGTTGGATGTGTCCTTTGGGGAAGAATATTCCCACATTTTCTGAATTACATGTTCTAATGGGAGCATGAGAGAGTATGTTGCCACTACAACAAAACAATTGTTTCCTTATGAGGTGGGCCATGGGATTGATT
Organism: Pinus albicaulis; assembly: GCA_034641835.2. Taxonomy (NCBI): domain Eukaryota; kingdom Viridiplantae; phylum Streptophyta; class Pinopsida; order Pinales; family Pinaceae; genus Pinus; species Pinus albicaulis. Next base: position 286,552,014 of record CM076578.1, on the reverse strand, counting down.
GGATGCCATATGATGGTGATTTCCAACTCATCACATATGGAATGGTTTGGGGCAGCATGATTCATAACGTTGGAGAGGAGATCCTTGGAGGTCTAGTCATCTTCTTGCCACTTGAGGGAAAATTTATTACAGCCCAAGATTAGAAAACACTCTACACTTATCATAAGTGGAGAGGAGGATAGTGTGGGGTAGGTTATTTTGTCTATCATTATTATATTTTCAGCCCACCTACATTGTAGAAGCTCAAGGTGGAGGATGTTTTGTACGAGTTACCATTTTGGAGGGTGGCTAATTTTGTATGGATGATAGCTTGGGGATGGGAGATTCATATGGGGATGGCAGATCCCAATGTATATCAGATCTAATGCTTCAAGAAGGCCTTTAGACATCCTTTGTTGCCTCCATGGATGTTTTACATGATAATAGCTATTTGGGATGCACACCAAAAGCTGGCTTGCATACTTGGGAGGGACAACTTGGATATATATTGATGAGACAGCATCATGACCCTTGGAGGATTTTATCATATGAGGATGCTATAGGGGGAGAAGAGGAAACTTCTCAGTTCTTTCCTTGCAGTCGCTTGAGGACAAGCAACATTTGGGTGGGGAGGACTGTAATATTCCAAAATTAGCTTGCAGCTAATTGGAATATTGAATTTTGTTTTTATCACAGAGAAGATGAATAAATGGGTAAGGAGGCCCATGTATATTAAAAATATGAATAAAATCCCTCATATTATGAAAAGGGATCACCAGAGAAGCTATATTTCACACTCTCATGTGTGAAAAGGGACTTTTGCATGTGGACAAGGTCAAGTTTGACCAAGTCAACAGTGCTGGGATAGAAGGTGGAGATCACTTTGAGAGGCAGCGCAGTGTGAATGGGAGGAATATTGCTTGGTGGAGGAAACCCTAATGAGTGGGACCCATGGTGAGAGGGCTTCCACTTGTTTAAAAGGAGGGCAAGGCAGCCATTGCTATGCATGTTATGGATTATTGATTTTATGGTCTGTATGGCTATTTTGCATTCTCTTACTGTTTAGCAGAGTTGCAGTCCTGCTTAGCACAAGGCATTCCTGTTTAGGAATTACTTCTCCTTTCAAGAGAGGCCTCTTGAGGGAGTTTGTTCTTCATTTCTACACATTCAAGCTTTAGGCCAAGCATCCTCCTTCAAATACAGCGCAGTTTCTGTTTAGAGTTGAGTTGTGTTGCAGGGTGTTGCGGTGGAGGTTCCTCAACACCACTTCCTGAACTTATTTTTCAAAGGAGCAAGATTTATTTTCTTTGGGAGATCATTTGGGAAGCCCTTGGATCATATTTCAGATCTTGGCACTTGGCCAACCTATCTTCTTGCACCTACAACTCAATATCCCTCAGTGACTGTGTTATGTTTAGTGAGTATTTGCAATGAGGGTTTGTAGGTTGTTTGGAGGGTGAGATCTTCAGTGTTAGGATCAGCCTTTCACTTGGAAGATCCATTAGAGGAGTTATATTCAGCTTGTGCATCATCTTCAGTCATATCCATCCATTTCTTGAGTTGCAACTGCTACTCATTCCTAAGACTGCAACTCCGGCATTTTGCCATTTTTGCATATTTCAGGAAATCCTTTCTGGATTGTCTTGGAATTGAGTTTGGGAGTCTATATCTTCACTCCCAACATTGTATGAGACATAAATTTGTATATCCATGTATTGAAATTTTCTAGCAGCATTTTTTCCCAATAAAATTGTGTTTTCATAGCCTTGGGAATTCTCGTGTAGCAATGTTCTCCATATTTTATGTACATGTTTTCTTGAGGCTAGTATTGCGGCTTGCCTAACTTGAGTGATTATTTCCTCAAGATATTATATAAATTTTTCTGTTGTAAACTTAATATTATGGCTATGTTCTCTTCTTACATTTTATGAGTTGATTTTTCACTGCTACTCCAGTTTGTGATCATGTATTGCTATATCTCCAATTTTGGGATATTATAAGATATTCCCAGTATTGCTGATTTTCCCTATTTTGGGATACTACATTATATCGATGTAGAGAAGTTTCTTATGTTGAATTATTTTAATATTTTAGACTCCATGTGTTGCACACTGCATTGATTTAATTTTATAGGATGTGTGAAAATTTTCTTAAATTAAAGATAATATTTAATTATCTAGACGCAATGTCACAAAATTTATATATATGGTTAGCTTGATGAGAAGATTCACAAATAATAGTGAAATATGTGTCATGCAATCACATTTTTTGATAATAGCTTCATATTTGTTTGGTCTCTTTTGGCTTGTATGTGGGACGAAACATTATCAGAATTGGACAGGAACTGGAAAAACCAATCAATCTAATCGGTTTCAAGGCTATTTTGGTCCAATTCAAGGATTTAGACTATTTTTTGTTGATTATGTACTGAAATTGGCCTTGAAGAACCAAAATGGCCAATTCCATATAGTGTTGGTTGGTTAAGTTTAGTGTTGTATGATGCAACTAAGGACTAGCAATTTTTTTTTTTTTGAAAAAATAGTAAATTAATTTATTTTCAAGCACAATACCCAACCCTAGCATCCTACAAATGTTATTTAAATAGAATCAATCCTTTTTCATTCACTCGCCTTGTAATTAATGGTAACATTAAATCCTTAATTTCATTATTTTAGTTAAATTTTTAACATTACCATAAATTGTTATAGTATCATTGACAACAGATTCAACATAATCGGATTTCATATGGAGAAAATAATGATTTTATATCCAATTCAAAATTCAGCGAATTTAATATTTTTCATGATTTTAGGTTTGGAGGGATTCCAACATTTCCATTGGATTATGTCATGTCTGAGGGTATGGAACTAACACTTAAGCAAGAGTACCAATCCCTCTATGTACCTTGATGATCACGTGCTCAAAATTATGTTAAAAAATAAAAGTTGTCAGATTGGTGTCCAACCTGAACGACCATGTAGATCTCGTTGTTATGAATATGGCGCAACTCATTTCATGGAAAACCGACACCGTATGCTCCCATAAACACGTTCTATCCACTTTTTCAAACATGTAAAATTAAAAAATAAAATGCAAGACAACCCAGTCAGTAGTCTGTACAGATGACTCGGCATGCCTACGTGGTAGGGTGACTGTATAGTTGACTTGGTCAAGGGGGTCTTCATGGTCGAATGAGATGATGCCAAGTGGCATGCTGTCATTGTTTCATTTGTTGTTGAATTTTATTGGTTGGGCATGTGGCCGGCCACATGATGCCACGTGGCCCAACCAGAGGCTGCCACATGGTAACATGGGAGACCACACAATTTTGGGTCAAGTCTGAATGGAGCAAGCGGGGGTCGAACCCGCAACCACCGAGCAACAAATTCCAAGAGCCATCGTTGTGCTACCGCATATGATTCTTAATAAATTATGTACTCTGCATGGTTTTATTATAATTTTCATTTCGCATTAAGGCTAGGGGGTTAGGGTCTAGCCCCAGCCCTAGTCACTGCCGAAGGCAAGACCACAGGCGGGAGTGTAGCCCCACGGTCCCATTCGTAACCATGAACACCACAAAACATCACCATCGGGATTTCTTGTGACCACGTCGAAGACCACCAGTCGGAGCTGGGAACTGCCAGCCCTAACCACAACGACACAGCGCCATGTGCCTACATCATCGTTAAGTCTAGCGATTATCCCTAACTGTTGGTGCCTATATATAAAAAAATGTTGTTTAACCATATTTTATATGGTTTAAATCTGATTTCTAAGAGTTAGAGGGAAAATTAATGCCCCGATAATTTCACCCTATTTTTAGTGAAATTGGTGCTACGATAGCACTTTTTGGGGCGAAATTGTGGGTCCGATGCCAAATTTTGGGGAAAATGTGGAACGAATAGTGGAGAAACTAGGGGAAGTCATAACCTCTCTAGTTTTTGGCCAAATTCTATGTAGAAAGAGACTACACATGCTTTTTTGGGCATTCTAGAGCTGATGGAACAGGTTTCAAAGTTGTTTGAGCATTGTAAACACATGTAATTATACTTTTGAGCATAATAGAAGAGGGGCAAGCCATTGGAAGCTAGACCAAGGAGACGTATCCCGGGTGGGGTCAACTCCTTCATCATGTGCTATTTTGTAATTTTTTATGGTGATGTTCATGTTTGTTAGATGTTGTTGTTTAGCATTTTATTTATGTTAATTTACTCATGAAATTCACATAAAAATTCATATTAAACTTGTAATTAACCTCTCAATCCTCAAGCACTTTCTTTATATTATGAATTGTTTCTTAGCACAACAAAACTCATATTCCCATTTAGATCAAGTTGGTATCATATTGCTAGGTCTACTTGTGCAAGGATAATTGATTTTTTTTGCAAGTGTGTAAATGCTTACAAGGTTGAGGCTCAAGAGAGGAGAAGGCAATATTATGGGTGCAAGTTCTCAAATTGGATCAAGGAGAAGGAGGGCAGTATTACCATAATATCTGCCACATGTTTCACCTCCTATGGTACTTGATGCTTCAGTAAGCATGTCGCATGGAAGAGATCCTGCAAGTATGTCGAAGGATGTGAAGGCTTTTAGGAAGGCTTTCTTTGACATGGTGGAAATGGTGAAAGTTAGTTATGAAGAGAGGGACACTAGACTGCAGGATGAAATCTCCAGACCTCCAAGAGGAGGAGGCAATGAGAATGGTGATAAACCACCATCTTCTCCACCATCATCATCCTTTTCCACAATAACTCTTATACAAGAGGCTAGTGCATAAAGTCCCTTAAAGAAGGAAAATGGCTAAGTTTGCACCTTTTTCCACATGATGATGAGGATGAGGTTCTATCAACACCAAAGTCTAAAGAGATGAAAGAATAAAGACCAAGAGTCCAAGAGGACACCTCAAGAATTAGGAAAGAGTTTAAGAGCATCTTTGTCCCTTAGTCGAAAGATGAGGAAAATGGTAAGCATTTACATGTAGTTTCTTTACATGAAAATGTTGATTTAAGTTATTTTGCGGCCTTTTAAAAGCATAGAAAAGGCATAGGAACAAAGCTCTTGTCCAAGATGGGTTTTAAGGGAGGAGGCCTTGGAGTGAACAATCAGGGCATTATCCATCCAATTGAGGCAAGGAGAGACCTTGATATGAAGGTTTGGGCTATGTCAAAAAGGAAGAATGGTCTTCCAGTGATAGCTCTTGGGTATCTTGTTCTTGTTGTCATAAGAGAGGACATGAGGAGGAAAAATGTTGGTGTTTGCATCTAGAATTGGTACCAACTTAGTTTTTAAAGCAAAAGGAGGACATGGAGTGCAAAACATCTCCAAAGAGAGATGAGAAAGTTGAAGAAGAGACTAAGACAATTTATTCTTGCCATTCAAGTTCCTCGCGTAAAAATAATAAGCCAAAGGACAACCATGAGAGGTATAAGTGTCTTGATTATTCAAAGGCTTTTTATTTTGACAAACCACATGATGATTCAAATAACATGTTGTGGAATATTTTTCCGTGAAATTTATGGAATGCACCTAACTATTGTGTAGCTAAGTACAACAAAAGGAAAGCATTAGTTAGGAAGTTGAATATGTCAATTGGAATTGAGACCAAGAAGGTAAATTATCATCCAAGTTTAAAGACATTTGTGCCAAGAGAGGCTCTCAAAACATTTTGCACTCATTGCAATATCAGTGGGCATTGGGTCGAGAAGTGTTAGAAATTGCATCCGCAACTTCATCCTAACAAGGGAAAGAAAGTTATGCAAGCACCTAAAGAGGAAGCGACAAATGAAAAAATGGCACAAGTTGTGACCATCCATGAAGTGATTCAAGAAGAAAAACAAGTTAAAGTAGAGGGTTCATTTACCTAGTTGGGTAATAAATGGACAAATTACTTATCCAGTTGAATATCATAAATCTTTGTAAAGAAATTGTTGCATATCCCCATAGCTGGACATTTAGAAAAAGTGATATTTTTGAATAAATCCCTTATATGCAACAATGATTTCTTTGGCATTTTTATGCTATTTTGGCTTGATGATGAATCATTTTATATGGGAATTTGGGAGTCAAATTTATTCCATATTGTAAAATGCATTTCTATTTGTGGACATTTTAGTAAGAATCATAAACTTTGGGATGAGTAGTTGCAGCACATTCAATATGTTACAAATGTATCAAGTACTCATTTATACAAGTATTTACCTGTGAAGCCTGTTTGGGTTATTTTCCAAAGTCTTTTTGGATTTTATCCTCGGTAAATATTTTGCAGCAAGAATGTTCTCTTTGTGACATTGGCATACATCAGATGTCAAAAATGCAAAGTGCATAAATAAAAAAGAAAATTCATTAATCACTTGACCATATCTTCCGCCATGCAGTGAACCTATGGTTTTGGTGCCCAAAAATAATGGAAAGAATTTTATTGTGAGGGACAAAAGGAGTGGCTTTCATCAAAGAAGAGTTGTTGAAGGAGGTATGTGGAAGATGAAATTTAACATCAAACAAGGTTTTTTTGAATGGATTATTATGTTTTATGGTCTTTTCCATACTCCTACTACTTTCATGCATATGACGAATGATGAATTGGATCCATTTCTAGATGTGATAGTCTACCTGTATGACATTGTTATTTTTAGAAAATTTCATTATGAACATGTCATGTATGAAAGAAAAATACTTGATGTTGTAAGGCATGAAAAATTATTTTTGAAGATGTCAAAGTATCAGTTGGGTAAAAATTCTTTGATGTACGTGGGCTATAATTTTGGAGGAGGTAAGTTGAAGGTAGATCTCTCCAAGTTTGACACCATTTTGGATTGGTCAATGCCCAAGATGGTCGTCTTGATAATAGGGTTTTTGGGAGCAACCCAATGTTGGAGGAAATTTTTGATTAAAATTTGTTCTATTGTAGCTCCTTGGCATGCATTGACATCTTTGCAAAAGGTATTCCAGTGGGGAGGTAAACAAAAAGAGGCATGTGATGCTTCAAAGCAATAGATAATTTCAGCTATTTTATTTGCTCTTTTAAACTTGAAAAGGTCATTTGAGTTTCAGGTTGATGCAAGTGACGAAAGTGAAAACATGAAGTTGGGAAACACTTTTTTCCCTTTTTTGACATTGAAAATTGTAATTTTCTATGTTTTTCCAACTTCAACTCCACTAAACTCATATTTTCAATAGAAATTACGCTTTGACATAAAAACAATTTTTTTTGAGAATTGTCTTACCTCCATATATATATATATATATATATATATATATATATATATATATATATATATATATATATATATATATATATATATATATGTATATATATATATATATATATATATAGATAGATATATATATATATATATATATATATATATATATATATTGACATATAGTGGGGTAAATTTGTTGTTTATTAACTGCATATACTTGAAATTTTCAGAAAAACATAAATAGTCACTTTTTGAACCCTAACCTTTTTTAGGGATGGTTATTCATTTTTTGGAAATAAACCATATCATCATAATATACATAAATTTCAATAGTGCAATGACTATTTTTCGGTAATTTTCAGATTAAATCACTATTTTTTATTATTTTTTGAAATGAACGAAGACAAACAAACGGTGATGTTTCAGTACATTTTATGAGCCCTATATTTTCTTTTCAATGTGATCGTCAATAAGAAAAATGAGAATACCCTTTTAAAGAAGACAAGGAAAGGAATTGAAATATGATTTTTCTGATTTTTTTGGTGTTTCCATTTTAAAGTTATTGAATTTTCATTCACTGCAATTTTCAGAATAATGAAATTCTACAGTGACACAGTTTAGTATCAAATTAATAACAAATTGAAATTTTTAATGAAACTCCACAAATCTCACATCGATAGAAACTAGATTTAGAGATGAATCTAATGGTACCAGGTTCGAGAGATAACATTTTGTTTTTGTAGCTTTTCCGCCCCTCCAAAGCTGCAAGTTCCTAAAAACTGTAGAATTTTATGGGTTTTTCGTTGACCTGAAACTCTCGGGCGAGATCATTTCTTGGGCGAGAAATTTAATAAACTTTCGGGAAAGAAATTTTAAACTCTCGACTGAGAGTTTAAACCACCACAGATTAAATTTACCTGTGCGAGTAAACTCTCGCCCGAAAGAGTTCATTACATAGCAGTTCCTTTACAATTGTCAAGCTATATGATGACACAGGATCATGAAAATTACTCACGAACGACTATCTGGTAATTCCTCATACATGTTCCATATGCATTGTATCTTCCTCCATTTTCTCTTATATCAGTTTGAATATCCTTGCTTTAAAACAAAAAATCAACAACTTTCAAACTTAGAAATATATGTTATATTCTTCGGCATTATTGCAAACCGATGCATCATCTTCATCTCTACGAACCACAAATATTTGTTGAGGTCTAACTTGCATAAAAAACACAAAAAATTAACCTTTGGCAACAAAAGTAAATTCATACTATTTATTATGTGATAACCTATTTATAATGTGGCAATGATACCAACAAAGAAATGGTAAGAGGTGTGTTGGGTCTCAATCTAGTCTCCTAAACTGAGCTCATTTAATTGTCAACCAGGATTTGTAAACTGCTGAAGTGAAGTGTACCATATGTACCTAGGTGCTTGTTTCCTAATGCGTTGTGTGTAGTGTTTTGTGATGTTTTGGTCTTTTATGTTGATTTATGATGTTTTTGGTCTTTTGGTGTTTTATATTCACAATGAAAATGCCTAGAAAACTAATAGAAAAGAGGTTGGTGTTCAAAACAGAGTTAAGTCTAATGTATGGAATGCAAATGCAATTGGAAACACTAAAGCAGAATCCGAATTATGACTAAATGAAAGCAAAAGCTTGATAATGACTTTTTAGGCAAATGACACAGACTAATCTTGAGAAATGATCACTAAATATGCAAATCCTCTAATTGAACAGTTAAACACTAATGATGCAATACTCTGTCCTAGCTCTTATATTTTATGATTAATTCCTAGTTCTATTCTGCAATTTAATTGAATGTCACAGAGCCTATACTCAAAGAGTTGTTGATTTCTTGTTCAAAGTAATTCTTTTGAGGAAGAGCTCTGTTCATAAAATGATGAGGAGATTGCAGAGATATTTCAGACCTTATAGTGATGTTATCTTCTGTTCCTGTAGTTATGGATCACTTGTAGTTTTCAGAACAAAAAGATGTTTGTGAATAATGAAGGCTGTCTTGTGAATCCTAACAACTAAAGTAATCTATTGTGCAAAGGATGACAGTATGACTATGAAATGCAAGTGCAATGAGTTAACTTAAGAATGAACCTAAGATGCTTCTAAACTAGAACAATGTTGAACTATAAGTCATCATCAAACTTGAAATAGAGTAACTGAACATGAATTAGATGCAAATGAAACTCCGAAGCATTCTAACTAACATGCATTATTCTATGAAGTTACACAATCTGTTTGTTCATCATTAGTGATATTTTGGAAGAGTTCCTTCTTTTGGAAGGGATAGAACAATTCTAACTGTGTAATTGTATGCAATTGAAAGCAAATGAACAGAAATCAAATGAAAAACTAAGTTACCACATCCATATCCTACTCGTCATTATGATGTCTTGGGCAAGCGTTTAAGAGTAAGAACAGAGATGATACTTAGTACAAACAAACTACTAAATCTTTCATTATCACGGTCATGTCTTGAACTTCTTAAGGATGTATTGGAAGAATTTCTTCTTGTGGAAGAGTGATTAGAACAAGTGTAACTGTGATAGTGAATAGCAAAAAACTACAACTAATTCCTACAGTACTATAGCTATTCATCATTCATTGTTATGATCTGTTGGAAGAATGTCTTCTTGTGGAAGAACTGGAATGAATATAACTACAGTATCTAGTTAAAAACAAATACAAATTCAACTCCTATCCTACAATACCATAGTCATTAATCATTCATCATTTTGGTGTGTTGGAAGAGTGTCTTCTTGTGGAAGAGCTGGAACGAATATGACTACAGTAGCTAGTTAAAACCAATACAAATTTAACTCCTATCCTACAATACCATAGTCATTAAACATTCATCATTTTAGTCTGTTGGAAGAGTGTCTTCTTGTGGAAGAGCTAGAATGAATACGACTACAGTAGATAAAACAAACAACTACCAATTCAAATGCAAAACGTAAAGGCAGCTAGGAAAACTTATCTAGTTTACGCAAAAGAAATCCGTGCAAGAGGCAGGGGCCCTCTACCACTTGACGGCATTCAACTTAAAATTAAATCACGCCTTCAAAATAACTTTGTCTGCTCCATTAACGATGCAATAGTTTGAACATAACACTCTGTGTCTTCAAGGACGTAACACAGAGTTTACACAAAATCTAGCAGCAAATCTAACACAAAATTTCTAACTAAGCTCTCGGTCTACTCAAGAGTTTATAAAGTAAATGCAAGTAACAATAATTACAACAATTTAGGAATAATGTCTTTCCTTATCCGAATCATCTTAGGAGTCTTTGAGGTGGCTACGTGAAGGAGAAAAGACATCTGGACTGAGACAGTCCTAGTAGGAGTCTTCCTTCACAAATGTGTTCCCACGTGCATAACCGTACCTAGAATTCATTTCCTCTTCCATGATGAGCAACAAACCATGTAGGCACGACGTGGATCATGCCCATATGCGTTTTTCCTCAAGAGGCCACCTGGAACATACTCAAACATGAAGGTAGCTGCAGAATTGCCGGTTAGCTACGGAATGTCTGCATTCTGTAGCTAGTTCCGGTCAAAATGCTTAACAATGGCAACAATCACAAAATTCAACAATTCAGTCATGTAAACCATTCTAGAAGTAATTTTAACTATTTTTATTGATCAATTGGGTTTAAAATAGAAATGGACAAGGAAGAATGAGGTAAAATGAGGTGAAGGAAAGCACAAATTTGAGGCTCAACATACCCCCACTGCTGTCTCTTTGCATGTCCTCATGCAAATTATCCTATGAATTCAGAGGCTTCTGCAAGGACATCTAATCCCCTTCTTCTCCTTTGTCTGAAAGTTAGAGGGCTTCTGGGTTTCCTGATCACAAGTTTGAACCTGAGGTTTGTGAGTGCCCTGATTAACTTTTTGTTCCTTGTCTTCATCTTCTCATTGGTCCTCTCCACTTTGTCTATATGTAGGGATAAGGTTGAGTTCATATCAGTTTTGAGCTTGATTTGATCTTTGAGAATTTCATTCTCATTTTTGATGTGTCTATTCAACAATTCCAACTCATACCTATCCCTCCTTAATATATCAATTTTAGACAGTGGAGGACTGGGGGTTCTTTCTCTGCTTTCTGAAGCTGTCCTCTCTAAGGTTTCCACATAGTCATAAATTTCCTGTTGAGCAGGATCAATTTCAGGGGTGCCTTCATAAAAATATTCTCCATCATCCTCTTCAATGGATGTTTCTTCATCTTCAATATTGATTACCCCTGTTTGTTTGATTGATGTTTTCTTCAGTTTTCCCTTTAATCTGTGACTTCTCCTAAGCTGAGAGGACCCCTCTCCTTTCTCTATAGTAGATTCCTTGATTATCTTCTCTTCCTTAAGTTGCCTCTTTATTCGAGTCAACTTCTCTAAAATGACTTCCTCACTGCTTTCTTGAACTGGTTTTTCAATTTTACCTTTTGAAGTCCTCCATTTCCTACTTCTCTTTGTGGGCCGTGGTTCAGGTGATAGTTCTTTTGCTTCTTCAAAATGATTTCTTATTAAGAAATCATCCCATGTACCATTTGTTTTAGATAGATGATGCTCAATCAAAATTTTGACCAACCCATGATGATACAGGGTTGTCTCTAAAAACTGAACTCTTCTCTGAACACAAGAAGCCATTTTCTTCAGACTTTGATGCAAGAAATATGGTATATTTAAATATTCTCCCAGAAAATGCATCATTAGTCTGATGTGGTAGACATAAAATGTCCCATATCTACCCTCACATGTAACAAATTTTTGTAAAAGAAGTAGTATGTTTCTCCATTTGCTTTTCAATGCAGTACTGGGAATTCCTTTCTTGAACACACTAACATCCATATTTGGTGATTTTAAAATTTGTTTCCAGGAGTCATTATGGAATTCCCTATTTTTAAACCATCTTTCTCCAGTTCTGGACAATCCTGTAGCCTCTGCAATAAAAACTTCAGTGATAGTAAACTTGACATCCCCTATTTCAACTTCGGTTCCTTGGAATGATCTGGCAAATGTTTTAGTGACTTCCTTATGGAAGCCATTAAACTTTTCCAAAAATTGAAGCCATCCTATTTGTTGTAACATTTCCTTGCATTGTGGGTAACCTTCTAAATATTTTGATCCCACAGGCTCAGTCCTTACGATAAAACCCATGATTTTTTTCAATATCAAATTAACACTCTTCTCTACCCACAAAACAATGGCTTTTTTTTTTTCGGATTAAAATGGCTTCAAGCTCTAAATGAAAATGGCTTCAATTCTTAGAATGACATACCTCTGTTTTATAGTGGCAACAGCTTCAAAACCTTTGGCTGATATGCTTCTGTTTGATCATGAAAGCAATCTCAAATTTCGAACTGATATGTATCTGATAGGCAGTGAGAGATGGCTTCAGATTTCTTTTTGTGCAATACCTCTGGCTCTTAGTAGCAAACGGTTTCAGTTTTAATACTGCAATACCTCTGTCTTTGGTAACAGAAAGACTTCAAACTCAATCACTGAAAAACACCTCTATCTCTAATAGCAAATGGTATGCTTCAAATTCAACACTACAACATCTCTGTCTCTGGTAACAACAGACTTTTGTAACAACAAACACTTTTAAACTTCACACGCCACCCCGTGTTGACAAGTGGAAAATGCTCCAAAATTGGCTCTACGTTGATATGCTATCTCATTCACTCGGATCATGGTTTGTCCTCATCAAGTACTCCAAATTTACCTCTTCTGTTCTGCGTTTGCAATGCTCAATGCTGTTATCTTTTAGCTCTGCTCCTGATGATGATAATATCTCTGTCTTCAGAACGGAATACCGGCTACGGAATGAAGTTATGGAAAATGGTCACGGCATAGAGTAGTGGAGTGAGGTGGAGGGATTGTATTAATGATTGAGGATACGGCGGAGGATTTTACGACGGCAGGGGAAATCATCATCATTAAATAACTTGGTTAAGAGTCGTGGGAAATTCAAACGCTTTGATCATTTCACCGCTTAAATGCTATCGGATATAAAATTTGAAATAGAAGATTTTAATACAAAGTCTGTAGAGGGTTTGTTTGGTGTTTGATCAATAAAAACAATTAAAAAAACCTTTCGAATAATCCACAACTAAACTATGCTAAACTTTTATGAAATGCCATCGTAATTTAAATTTGTTACCTCTGCCCTTTATTTGATTTTTGTAGCCTTTATCTTCTCTGCTCATCTCTGGAGGAGTCTTCATAATTTTCTTGATGCTTTTGATTCATGAATACACTGGGTCACTTTGTTGTAATTCTGATGTCTTCTAGTTTATGCCTTTAGGATTTGTAGCTGCGGAAAGACTATCGGGCTGCAGAAAGGCTGATCAGCTGCAGAATGTCCACTGAGCTGCAGAATGTTCCTGTAGAACACTTTAATCATGAAAATGAAATGTTTTTGGAGTATGGGTGAAATGTTATGTGGTATGGATGAAAATGGATGATGGATTATGATATGTATGAAGTGGATAATGGAATAAAATGGATTCAGTTCATGGAGTGAAGGAACATAAGGGCTGTACTGCAATTCATGGCATATTTTTATTCACTTACAGCAAGATATCAAATTCTATGTTTTGACATGAAAATGAAGTGGATGGAAGATGGAGTGAAATGAATGGGATGTGGAATGGAGTGAAATATGAATGATGGATGAGATGAAGTATGGATGGATAAGTGAATGGAATGAGATGAAATGAATCATAAGTACTATGGAACTGAACTTATGATTTTTATAACAGCTGCTTAAAACAAAAATGGGAAAAGTTAGAGTGTCAGAGAGACTCTGATTTTCACCCTATCTTTTCTGTATAAACATGCCAATCAGTGATTGGTTTTCATGTTTATACCTTTATTTTTATTTTATTTTTATTTTTATTTTTTTTTCATAAAGAGAAATGCTTCAGAAAATTTAATCAAGTTGATGAAGAAGAGAGACTCTTCTTCATTAACTTCACATCATTGTCTTCTTGGAACTTTTTGACAAACTCTTCTCTTGAGAGTGGCTTGTGGTATAGCTTCAGTCTATGACCATTCACAAGAAAAGTGACCTCCTCTTCATCTATAGTTCTGATTTTTACTGCCCCATTATCAAAAATTCGAACAATTTCATATGGCCCAAGCCAATGTGTCTGAAATTTCCCTTGAAAATCTTTGAATTTTGAATCAAACAAGAGAGCCCAGTCACCCTCTTTGAATTTCTTCTCCTTGATGTACTTGTCATGCCATCTAGCCCTTTGCTGTTGGACTAGACTTGTTTTCTGAACTGCATCTTGTCCGATCTCATCCAATTCATTAATTTGCTCCAGTCTATGCTTTTGTGCCTCCGTTAGATCAAGTCCTAGCTGAACTGCCATCTTGAATGTTTGAATTTGGAACTCTATGGGAAACAAAACTTGCTTTCCATAAACAAGCTCATAAGGAGTATGGCTTGTTGTGTTTCTCCATGTAGTTCTATAGGCCCACAAGGCTTTAGGAAGCCTATCTACCCAATCTCTTCTATGTAAATGAACAGTCTTTGTTAGGATTCCTTCAATGACCTTATTAGTAGATTCCACTTGACCATTTGCTTGTGGATGATAAGGAGTAGATTTTCTATGTCTGATTTTGTACTTCTCCATCATTTGTTCCACTAGCCTTGATGTAAATTGAGCTCCTTGATCTGTAACAATTTCCCTTGGGACACCAAAACGAGTAAAAATATCCTCAAAAAGAAAAGTAACTACAGATGATTCATTAGCAACAAGTAATGGTTTAGCTTCTACCCACTTAGTAACATAATCAGTGCAAACTAATATGTATTTCTTTTGTCTTGATGGAGGACTTATAGGTCCTACAAAATCCAAGGCCCATTTTTCAAAAGGTTCAATGTGTACCCGAGGTTGTAAATGAATACTCCACCTCAATAGAAGGCTTCTACCCTTCAAAACTGTTTATACCTTTTACACAATTTCCTTTGATTTTGACAAGATGCTTAATAATATCCTGCTAAGAGATCTGAGAATGCTCTCTTATCTCAGTGTCCGCCACAAGGTTCATCATGACATGCCTTGAGAATTTCATGCATCTCATCTTCACGAACACACCTTCTAATGATCAAATCTGAACCTGTCTTGTACAACTCATTAGCGACCCATGAATATCTTGCACTATCATTAATGATTTTTCTTTTATCCCTTGTATTCATAATTGAAGGAAATTTTCCTGAAACTAAATAATTAGCAATATCAGCAAACCATGGAGTTTGAGTAGAAACTGCAAAAAGATATTCATCAGGAAATTGATCTTCAACCTGAGTGTCATCTTTGATATTTTGAATTCTAGACAGGAAGTCAGCCACAGTGTTTTGTTTTCCAGGCCTATCTAGAATAGTAATGTTGAATTCTTGCAATAATAACAACCATCTTATAACTCTACCATTAGTGATTGATTTATTCATTAAATATCTAATGGCAGAATGATCAGTGTGAATAAAAGTTTCATAGCCTGTTATATAGTGTCTAAATTTATTAATGGCATGAACAACAGCTAAAAACTCTTTTTCAGTTACAGTATAGTTTAACTCTGCAGGAGTCAAATTTTTACTGATATAATAGATGGCATAGGGAATTAAATCTTTCTGTCCCAATACTGCTCCTAGAGCTGTATCGGAAGCATCCGCCGAGATATGAAAAGGTAACTTCCAGTTAGTTCCCCTTAATATAGGTGCTTCATAAATTTTGGTTTTCAGGGTTTCAAAAGCTAACTGGCAATCAGAAGTCCATTTAAATTCACAATCTTTGGTGAGTAATTTGAAGAGAGGAGATGCTATTTTGGTGAAGTTTTCTATAAATCTCCGATAGTACCCCGTAAATCCTAGAAAACTTCTTACATCTCTTTGACAACTTGGAATGGATAAGTTAGAAATAACTTCAACTTTCGCTTCATCAACTCTAATCCCATCCCCTGAAATGTGGTGCCCTAAAACAATACCTTCAGTGAACATCATAAAACATTTTTCATGACTAAGAGAAAGGTTTGCTTCTTGACATCTTTTTAAGAATTTTTCCAAGTTTTCTAAAGCCTCTTCAAATGTATCCCCATAAACTGTAAAATCATCCATGTACACCTCTACACAGTCATGTATCAGATCAGAAAAAATTCCTAATACCGCCCTTTGGAATGTTGCAGGTGCATTGAATAATCTAAATGGCAATACTCGGTAGGCATAGGTACCCCAAGGACAAGTAAATGTGGTTTTATCTTGGTCTTCAAGTGCTACTTGGATTTTATTGTAACCACTAAATCCATCCAGGAATGAAAAGTACTTTTTGCCTGCTAATGTATCTAATACTTGATCTATGAAAGGTAAGGGAAAATGGTCTTTAAGAGTAGCTTTATTCAGTTCTCGGTAGTCAACACACACCCTCCATTTTCCATTTTTCTTAGGTACAATTACTAAAGGAGAAACCCACTGACTATCTGAAATAGGATAGATAAAGTTAACATTTAACAATTTTTGTAATTCTTCCTTGACAATTTCCCTAAGATTTGGATTCATCCGTCTTTGAGGCTGTCTGATTGGTTTGCAATTTGCCTCTATATATATGTGATGAGTACAAGTCTTGGGACTTATCCCTTTCATGTCAGTGTATTCCCATGCATATGCGGAACAATGTCTCTGTAATACTTTGACTAACTCTTCTTGTTGAGATTTTTCTAGGTTTTTGTTTATGTTCAAGGTTTTGCCTGGAAAAATTTCACTTGTAGAGCCGCCAAATTTGTCCATAGAATGAAGAGACATCTGCCTAGATGACAAGAATTCAATATTGGATCTCTCTTGAAATGATTCTTGTTTGTGTTCTGGAGAAGATTCAAAGTTTTCTAGAGTATTCAGAATTTGATTATCTTCACTAATTTCTGAAATTGTGAAGAGTGGTTGTAAACATTCTTCATCCTCTATCCATTGAGTGTCATCTAGATCTGTAATTGTCCTAGCTGGAGGATATAAAGTGAATTTCTTTGTTGAACTACCATCAGAAATATACATATCACCGGACCTACAACTAATAAAAGCATCAGCTGTAGCCAACCAAGGTCTTCCTAGTATAACAGGATGGCTTCCTAGATTATTCTTGGGTGTTAGGATCATGAAATCCACAGGGTACTCCCAAGAGTCTAGGGACACTGGAATGTCTTCTATTACCCCATCTGGTCTAATCACAGATCTATCTGCTAATTGTAATAGTGTGGGTGTAAAGAGAAGATTAGGAAGTTTCAGTTTGTCCATGATTTGTCTACTCATGATATTTATTGCTGCTCCTAAGTCAATAAGTGTGTTTTGAATTTCAATTCCATTGATGTGAATTTTGACAACTGGATTTCCTGGGTCAAGATACTTTGGAATAGCAATCTTGCCCATCATAATGTCTGCTATTTGTCCTACCAGTTGGATTTTCTTGGTTTCTCTTATTCTTTTTCTTGTTGTCTTCATACTCAACTCCTTTATTGTTTTGGCTAAAATTGGGATTTCCTTGATGGCTTGAAATAATGGAATTTTAATGCAAACATTTCTCAATTCATCCAAGAAATCATAATTAGGCACCATTATTTGTTTTTCTACACCTTTATCAATTTGCAATCTTTCCGGAAAGGGAGGTATAGAAGTAGATGTGGATGGTTGCTCTAATACTGGAGTTGAACTTATTGGATCTTTTTGTTTCAGTTTTTCAATGTTTTGGCCTTGAAAGGATGTTCCTTCCTCAAGACTTTTATTAACCCGTAGGGAGTCTTCCTCAGAATTATCTTGTTCTTGTATGATCACAGAAGGTTTCCTCTTCTCAAGTATCCTTCCAGACCTAAGCTGAACATCACTAAGGTCTAGAGGAGTAATTAAATAAGTTGGAAATTGTTGTCCTTCTATCATGTATGTATTCTGAGGGTTCTTATTATTGGGGTTTGGTATGGGATGAGCCGGTAATTGATTGGATTTTTGAGGGAATGGTAATGGAAGTGGTTGATTTTGATGAGGTTGGTTCAGATGATGTTGTTGAGAATTTTGTTGAAAATTTTGTTGAAGATTTTGAGGAAAATTTTGTTGAGAATTTTGAGGATAAAAATGTGGATATGGTGGATAGGATGGTGGATACTGATAATATGGAGAGTATCTTCCATAGGGACCTTGTGATCCTTGTGCCCAAGCTTGATATTGATTTTGAAATTGGGGCCAGGGTTGCTGCCAAGAATTCCAAGGTGGAGGTTGATTATACATTTGATCATGGAATCCTTGTGTCTGGGGTCCCTGCCAAGGTCTTCTAGATACAAAGTTAAGAGATTCTGTGGAGTCTGTAGGAGTTTCTTCTTGAAAAACAGCCTTGAGACCAGGAAGAGAAGGAAAATTTTTGGTCTCATGTTTCTCAGAACAAATAACACAGGTTTCTACAACTTTGACATCTAGAGGACACTCTCTCAAGGCATGTTTCTTCCTACATTTGGGACAAAAGATTGCCAAGGCATCAGATTCAGCCTTTTGCTTGTTTTGTATCTTAAGGGTGTCTATTTTTTCACTAAGACTCCCTAAGATGTCATATTTAAAATCATCAAGCATGTGTCCTATTTCTGATCTACTTACTGTCCCAGAAGCAGATTTACTTGCTCTTGCAAGAGCAGGATCTCTTGGACCTTTGACAGTTTTGGATTTCCCTCTGGAAAGGTTGATACATAACTCAGATATTTCAGGTAATGTGAGTTGTGATATATCCCCTTTTCCCATCATGTTAAGGATATCCAACTATTCATCCCTAATGGTTTTCAACAAAAGAGCTTTTAAAGTGTCTTGATCTAGGTTTTCCATTTGTGCCCTTTTGATGTTGTATTTAAATCTTTCCAACAAATCTTCTAAGTTTTCATCTTCTTTTTGTAACATCTTGAACACTTCTTCCTTATGATTAACCGGCATACAATAATCCAAGTATCTCTCTAGAAATTCTTGTTTCATGTCTTCCCATGTTCTAATGGAACTACTGTTTAAACTCATAAACCACTTCAATGCTGTTCCTTTTAGAGTTGAAGGAAACAATTTCAATTTTTGAGCATCTTGAAGATAGTCATAAGTCCTACACAGCACTTCAAATTCGAATAAGAAAGTTTCAGGATCCTTAGTTTTAAGTCCATAGAAGTTCGGAAGGACAGAAGGTGAAATGTTTTTCATGGTTGTATTGGTTTCTTCATCAAGTATAAGGAACCCAAAAGAGCTTCCTATTCTACCTCTTCCTCCATCTGCACCTCTACCTCCTTCTCCTCTTCCTCCTTCTCCTCTACCTCTACCTCTACCTCCTCCAAATAATGTGTGTTCTCCATTAACAACTCCTCCTCCTCCTTCTTCTGCCATGGTTGACTCTCCTGTAGAAGTAGAAAGATTTGTGTCCCTAACAGGAGTCTTTAGATCTTCTTCTATGGCAGGTTCAATGGATGAAGTGGAAGGTTTCTCTAATGGAATAGGTGACCTTAGATCTTCTAGAAGTCCAGGATCAGTAAAGGATGGAAGATGGGTTTGAGTTGAAGGTGTACTAATTCTGGATCTAGATGAAACAAGTGGTGTTCTAGATGTCAAACTTCTGCCTCTGCTGCTTATAAATCTTCCCCTTGAATCTCTCTCCCTACGCATAAAATTGTTTTTGGATGCTTAAGAAACAAAGGTTACCTAGTTTTCACTTCCCCGGCAACGGCGCCAAAATGTTGGGTCTCAATCTAGTCTCCTAAACTGAGCTCATTTAATTGTCAACCAGGATTTGTAAACTGCTGAAGTGAAGTGTACCATATGTACCTAGGTGCTTGTTTCCTAATGCGCTGTGTGTAGTGTTTTGTGATGTTTTTGGTCTTTTATGTTGATTTATGATGTTTTTGGTCTTTTGGTGTTTTATGTTCACAATGAAAATGCCTAGAAAACTAATGGAAAGAAGTTGGTGGTAAAAAACAGAGTTAAGCCTAATGTATGGAATGGCAAATGCAATTGGAAACACTGAAGCAGAATCTGAACTATGACTAAATAAAAGCAAAAGCTTGATAATGACTTTTTAGGCAAATGACACAAACTAAACTTGAGAAATGATCACTAAATATGAAAATCCTCTAACTGAACAGTTAAACACTAATGATGCAATACTCTGTCCTAGCTCTTCTATTTTATGATTAATTCCTAGTTCTATTCTGCAATTTAATTGAATGTCACAGAACCTATACTCAAAGAGTTGTTGATTTCTTGTTCAAAGTAGTTCTTTTGAGGAAGAGCTCTGTTTATAAAATGATGAGGAGATTGCAGAGGGATTTCAGATCTTATAGTGATGTTATCTTCTGTTCCTATGGTTATGGATCACTTGTAGTTTTCAGAACAAAAAGATGTTTGTGAATAATGAAGGTTGTCTTGTGAATCCTAACAACTAAAGTAATCTATTGTGCAAAGGATGACAATGTGAATATGAGATGCAAGTGCAATGAGTTAATCTAAGAATGAACCTAAGATGCTACTAAACTAGAACAATGTTGAACTATAAGTCATCATCAAACTTGAAATGAAGTAACTGATCATGAATTAAATGCAAATGAAACTCCGGAGCATTCTAACTAACATGCATTATTCTATGAAGTTACACAATCTGTTTGTTCATCATTAGTGATATTTTGGAAGAGTTCCTTCTTGTGGAAGAGGTAGAACAATTCTGACTGTGGACTTGTATGCAATTGAAAGCAAATGAACAGAAAGAAAATGAAAAACTAAGTTACCACATCCATATCCTACTCGTCATTATGATGTCTTGGGCAAGCGTTTAAGAGTAAGAACAGAGATGATACTTAGTACAAACAAACAACTAAATCTTTCATTATCATGGTCATGTCTTGAACTTCTTAAGGATGTATTGGAATAATTTCTTCTTGTGGAAGAGTGATTAGAACAAGTGTAACTGTGATAGTGAATAGAAAAAACTACAACTAATTCCTACAGTACTATAGCTATTCATCATTCATTGTTATGATCTGTTGGAAGAATGTCTTCTTGTGGAAGAACTGGAATGAATATAACTACAGTATCTAGTTAAAAACAAATACAAATTCAACTCCTATCCTACAATACCATAGTCATTAATCATTCATCATTTGGTCTGTTGGAAGAGTGTCTTCTTGTGGAAGAGCTGGAACGAATTATGACTACAGTAGCTAGTTAAAACAAATACAAATTTAACTCCTATCCTACAATACCATAGTCATTAAACATTCATCATTTTGGTTTGTTGGAAGAGTGTCTTCTTGTGGAAGAACTGGAATGAATACGACTACAGTAGATAAAACAAAACAACTACCAATTCAAATGCAAAACGTAAAGGCAGCTAGGAAAAAATTATCTAGTTTACGCAAAGAAATCCGTGCAAGAGGCAGGGGCCCTCTACCACTTGACGGCATTCAACTTCAAATCAAATCACGCCTTCAGAATAACTTTGTCTGCTCCATTAACAATGCAATAGTTCGAACATAACACTCTGTGTCTTCAAGGACGTAACACAGAGTTTTCACAAAATCTAGCAGCAAATCTAACACAAAATCTCTAACTAAGCTCTCGGTCTACTCAAGAGTTTATAAAGTAAATGCCAGTAATAATAATTACAACAATTTAGGAATAATGTCTTCCTCATTCAATTATTCAGGAGTCTTTGATATAAGCAATAAAGAAGAAAGACATCTTGACTCAGGATAAATTCTAGCAGGAGTCTTCTTCTCACAAATGTGTTCCCAATTTACAACCGTACCCAGACCAAGAGCTCTCTTTCCATGACGAGCAACACACCATGTAGGCACGACGTGGATCATGCCCATATGCGTTTTTCCTCAAGAGGCCACCTGGAACATACTCAAACATACAGGTAGCTGCAGAATCGCCGGTTAGCTACGGAATGCCTGCATTCTGCAGCTAGTTCCGGTCAAAATGCTTAACAATGGCAACAATCACAAAATTCAACAAGTCAGTCATGTAAACCATTCTAGAAGTAATTTTAACTATTTTTATTGATCAATTGGGTTTAAAATAGAAATGGACAAGGGAGAATGAGGTAAAATGAGGTGAAGGAAAGCACAAATTTGAGGCTCAACAGTTAGCATGGTTTAATGTAGACTCTCTGACCCAAAGACTACACAATCTCCTTGGGGCTCAGTTTGCATCATCTCCATTATCCATCCATAATTTTCACTATTTGAATATGACTAAGTATCGGTTCTATATTTCTAGAAACAAAGTTCATGAACATTGTGGGTTCTAGAAATCTCATTGCCTTCATTATCCTTAGGATAAATTTTTAACTATTTCATCATTCCATCATGTCAATGCTCTGCTCACCCATCCTAGAAGACCCATCATGGGCTCATGTCATTTAATTTTTCTTTTTTGTGTCACCTTTTGCGTCAGCTCTCTATTTTGTTTTGCCTAACTCCTGCATTGTCCATCTAGGGTTTTTAAG
Organism: Pinus albicaulis; assembly: GCA_034641835.2. Lineage (NCBI taxonomy): Eukaryota > Viridiplantae > Streptophyta > Pinopsida > Pinales > Pinaceae > Pinus > Pinus albicaulis. The sequence continues at coordinate 286,529,309 of CM076578.1, read as the reverse complement.
GGCATTTTTCTTGATTTCATGACCTCCACGGTTAAAAATAAACAAGGCTTATATCCTGATGCTCTTAAACCTCCTCCTATACTTAATCTACCTTCACAAACACTCCCCATCATTCCTATCCCTCAAAATCATCATTTTTCTACAAAACCTAGTCTATTTCCACAATTTGACACTCTTTGAGACTAGGCATGTGTTTTGACCTTTTTGACCCCTTACCCTAACTCAATTCTTGAAATTTCACTTTCCCCTACTCCCTAACATCTATCCCTATCCCAAAATCTTCCCCAAGAATTTATACAACCCTTAACCCCTTCATTCCCCTCCCTCTACAAGGCGGTCCTAAATCCCCTACACCAAACCCTAATTTCCTCTTCCAACTAAGCTAGGGTTTGATATGAAAAGGAGGCGCAAGAGAAAAGGATTAATTTGATAGATCATGTCATAAAAAATAATTCTATACCAGCTCATAAACATCATGCCTCCATCATTTTCCAAGAATTCATTCCAAGAGATAAGCCATGTGTCACACCTAGGGCTAGTTTTCCTTCGAATTGTGTTTCTGACCAAAAATAGATGAATTTGGAAAATTTGAGAGAGGTTTTTGTCCATCATAGGGCCAAGAATAAAAACCTCCTTCCGTTTTTACAAAGGTATCATGGTTTGAGATCAATGTCAAAAATATCGGTGTCATGGGAGAAATTCTGCACTTCTGGAGTGACCTTGGGAAAATTCGTTTTTCTCACAGCTAGAGTGTCCAAATGACTTTTGTAATGATTAAAATGACAACTAGACTTCAAGATATTTCAAATTTTCTATCGAAAGCTCAATTAGGAATGTAGGAAGTCATCCAAAAGTGGTCTGCACCAACACTCTGCATTTCTGCACCATCATTCAGGACATTTTGACTAGTCTTTGGAAAATCAACTTTTGACTAGGAAAATAAACTCCAAATAGGAAAAAAATTATATATTTGGAAATTAGACAAGTCAATATTTCCAACGAGCTATCACAAAGCTCATCTTGACATCGGGAAGGCCTCCAAATTCCCTCTGCAAATGGGCGTTGTGCATCGGCAAAGGAGCTACGCACCTGTAGCCCGGCGCTGCGCACAGAGGAGGCAGGTGCAGTGTTAAATAACACTGTGCTACGCACCTGGGCAGGCGCTACGCATAGCCAGCCTTTCACCCAATTTTCTCAAAAAGGCCCAAAAACTCAAAATTTCTTGCCTCCAAAGCTAAAGCTTTAGTCAAAAGAGGTTGATAATTATCTTCCTCACAATATTTTCATAAACAAGGAGGGCATTCAAGACTCAAAATGACCAAACCCTAATCTCCATGAAAGATAAATTTTTTAAATTCCTAGTATAGGGTTTTTGAACTTGAGAGGTTATCATAGGTTGTAAAGACATTCATGAATAGCAAACTTGCTTCCAAACTCTGGAGCCCTCCTTGATTGTTTCACCTTGCCCCTGTTTGCCAAAGTTCGCCCTCACATCACTCAATTTCCCTCCCTAAACCTAAACACCCTCACCAAAGCTAAAAAATCCTCTTGTTTGAGGTTGTTCACCCTGTTTAAACAAGAAAACAATAGGTCAGATACAAAGTTAAAAGGAAGAACAAGGAGATGACAATAGCAGTAAGGAGAAAGAGGATGATGAGGGAAGTGATGAAAACAGTGGGGCGAAAACAGAATGTGGTGAAGAAGACTAAGAGGGTAATAAATAAGCAGATGAACATGGCAGCCAACAAGATGGTTCACATGAAAATCATGAGGAAAAGTACTTATACATGACAATAAGCATAATAATGGTGCAGACAGTGATGACATGGCTGAAGATGATGAATAAATAGAAGATCAAGAATAGGCATATGATGAGGCTAGGACTGATTTTGAAAATGTAGGCAAGCACAAAGACAGTGACATTGATAAGACATTCAATGAGCAAGGCAGCTAAAAGGATAATCAAGACTTTCATGACACTAGTCAGTTTCATAATCACCAAGGAAAATCAAAGGGACAGTACAGGAAGTGACAGAGAAGAGGACCTTATGCAGGACATATCCAAAGTAAAGCAAATGAAGAAGGTCATGATTAGTTAAAAAGCCTAAGTGGGAAGCAGGTAAGATGAGATAGAAGTCAGAAAGTATGAATACCAATAAAGATGATGGCAGTGCCAAAGACAAGGAATTCATTGAAAATTTGAGCACTCAAAAGAGGTAAAAACAAAGATAAAATTAGAGACATTGCTCAATATTTTCAATAGACTCCTCAAACTCCTCAAGGAAATTGTCCACCAAATTTGGGGGAATTTTGAGCAAATTTTGTTTTTTCCAAATTTTGACCCCTAGGAGCGCAACACCCTAGGCGCTATACAAAAAATTGGTGCATATTCAGCTCTCAAAGTTACATTTTTTTATTTTTTACATCACCAATAGTCTACCCACAAAAGTTCAGATCAATTGGAGCATTTTTACCCCCTCAAAATGTCAAAAAACACCCAAAATTTGACCTTTCTGCCTCCTTTTCAGACTAGGTGTTGCACACAGAGAAGTGTTGGGAGAATGGATATTTGTATAGTAAAATGGAACCTAGTAAAAAAAAAAAATGCATATCTAGAAATATGACTCATCAAGATTTCGAACGAGCCATCACGGAGCAAAATCCGACATCGGGAAGTGGTCCAAAACTTGGCTACAACAGAGCCTATTTTCTGTTGGAGGTGGCGCTATGCACCGAGAAGTGTTGGGAGAATGAGTTTTTTAATAGGTAAATGGCATCACCTCAGCACAACTCAAGTATTTTATGAAATTAGACTCATCAAGCTTTCCAACGAGCCATAACCTTCCGAAAACCAAAAGGCGCTGCTACGCAGACTCGTTCTTTTGCCAAAAAGTCCACAAAAGACACTGATTAATGGAAAAATGAATTTTTAATATTTTCTTGGAAAAATCACTCCAGATTTGATTGAGGAGTTATATTTTGATATTTTTCATTTATTAGCTTATCCACAATGTGTCTTGGGCCTTGCATGGTCATTAAGCACATTTATGACATTTATGACTAAATTAGGTTTCTGGAAGCCTCTTATGGTTTCCACCTCCTCATTTGCTCCATAAATAGAGCATGAGGCTCTTATTTATTTGGTGGGATTTTGAATACTTATTCTAAAGAAATCCATAGTCTCATGGAGTTTTGAAAAGAAATTGATGTCTTGGAGCTCATGCATGCCCTGATTTGTTTGCTGATGGAGGAGGACTGTTTGCAGGATCCATAAGCCTGGTTGATGGTGATGTGTTTCCCTTTTGTTCATGTTTTCTATTTTTTTATTATGTTTCCATCTTCCTATGTTTCGGTAGGACAAAAAAATTAGACTAAGATATGTTTGCTAATGGCACCTTAGGTTTGTTTTTTCTTCACTGCCTTAATGTTTTCTTCTACTAGGATATATTAGATAATTCATATTTTTTGCTCTCTAAGGATTTCCTAGGCTTTTCTATTTCTTGAATGGTTTAGATCAGTTGGTATCAAGCATGATTTATGGCTATCCCTGTATATTTGTTGCCACTAAAAACTATGTTCTTGGAATCATCTCTTTAAAGCATCATTGCCTAGGTTTATCAAAGAAGTCTGCTTCAATCATGCTCTTTGCATTTACTTAGCGGGTTGTTTCAAAGGACCTTTCATAGTTGTAATCTTAGATGTTTAGGGTTTTTCTCTCCTTCTATGGTTATAGTTTTTTTTGCATCTTAAATGTTTTCTGCTCTTGATGTTGAAATCTACGAAAGTTAAATAAGTTTTCTTTCCTTTCTATATTTCATTTGAATGTTTGTCTTGGATGATTATTTGCTTTCAGTCTGAAATAAAATGGATTAGTTTTTTCTTATGCCTTTGATTATCTTTCTATGCTTATTATTTTTCTAACTCCCTTAGTTTAAAAGTATATGAAGGATTCTGGTCTACCCTTTATTAGTTTTTTTCTCAAGCTTAATGTCCATCTCATAATCTTTCACAACCTCAAAGATCCACCAACCAAGTTAAAATTGCCCTACAAATACTCTTTAAACCATTGATGAACTTATCATGACCTTGTTAGACTCCATTTCCTAATGACTTGAATTTTTCCTTGTTTTCTATCTAAATCTATCTAAGTATCATACACAACCAAAAACAATCAACAAACCCAATACTTCATAACTAGTCTAAAATAAACCCTAATTAGCAAACAAGTTCACATCTTTGCACCTAATAGAGAGATCCCTCTCTAAATCCAAGAAGGTTAGGCCCTTGGATTCTAAAGCTTGGTTTGATGTTACCCCTGTCCATTTGTATCTCAATCAATCTAGCAAATTACGGGGAGCTAACAATCTCAATATTATCTGTAGCCTGAAAAGTAGAAACCAAAGTTATAGAAAAGTTTTCGAAAATAAATATAATAAACATAATAAATATTCTTAACAAAAAGTATCGATACCTATGTCACGATTGGAACCTAAGAAGGAATAATCTCTTCAAGCAACCCTTAATGTGTAGCACATACTTGAAAATTCAATAATGTTAAGAGCCACACAATATAAAATTATGTTCATCCTAAAGTCACTCGCAATTTAACGTAAAACTCTAGATAGATAATACCTGTGAGACCACTGGAACATATGAAGGTATCATGTCTTCAGGAAGCCCTTCATGTGTAGCGCTAACTTGAAAATTCCATAATGTTAAGACTCATACCATATAAAATTATGTGACATAAATTCATTTTCAATTTGAGGTACAAAAATATAGATAGATAATAATGAATGTGGCACCTGTACATGATCATGACCATGATCTACAGAATGAGGATCAGGGACAAAGCAATGTTGCTCTAGGAATGTTGTAAACTACATCAGTTAAATAAATATATTGGCATAATTTTTTGGAGACTAAATGTATATACACCAAAAAACATGTTACATGCACTCTAGCTCATGTTATAAATGTGTATTTTAAAATCGATCAAAACATGCTTGTACATACCTCACCCATGGTGTGCATTTGTTGTCTAATGGCTCACTCATAGTGGTCTCTACAAGAGGATGCATACTCCAGAAGCTCATCTCGCTCCATCTCCCTCAACACGTCATCTGGAATACTCACAAATGAACAAACTCCTTCACTAAATGAAGGTTGGCTTTCCCCTAAGCCAACTTCCACCCCTCCTAAAGCAGCTGCAATATGTTCTTGTATCTTCTCCCTTATCTAAGATGCGGCACTGGGGATAAGGGCTAACTCCTCTAGAAGTGTAACTACCCTAGGTGGTCGAGGTGCTAAAGGAGGTGCTAGAAGCCTAAACCCAACATCTCGCAGAGCATCAGGTCGTTCATATGTACGATGTTTTCTAGCTCCATATAACTTGGACCCCGTATCTGTATAGTTAGGGTTCATGTGCTCTCCGAATTGAGAATGCAACATCCTAAAAATATATTGTGGCACCTCATCATTATTTGGCAACTTCCCGTATGCATACAGGAACTTCTCATAAATATAAGGTGTAATATTGGGATCATTGAATCTTGCAATCTTCAGACGTTTTTTTTCTTCAGGCAGCAAGTCAAATAGTGACAAGGCCATTTCTTTAGTGACCCTACTTTTAACTTCATTGTAGGAGTAGATACCAATCACTAACGCTCTCCTCCTACGAATCATGTCAAAAAAAAACTTGGGTTGATGATCCAACCCCACGATAAGTCTCTATCAAACTCTCCAAATTGTGCAAAACAATTTGGAGACAATCTCGACTAGGGGCAGAGAGATTGCAACTTTGAAATTCATTGTGAAATCTCGTGGAATTCTCCCTCATCCCATCAACAGTAAGTACGGAGATGGTATCTTCCCAAGGCATCTCCTCAAAAATATCACTGGGATGGGTGTAAAGGGAATCATAGCTCGGATTTCAAGCAAACTCATGAACCCTACGACTTCTCCCCCTAGGAGGGCGACGACCACCACCTGTAACATGTTAAAAATTAATGCACATATTAAAAATTACTAGCCACTTTACAAAACTTTAAATTGTTTAATAACACAAGTACATGAGACACACAATAAGTTTCACATTAAACATACATCAAAAAATAATTTTTCCTTTATATTTTACCTAAATGAGAACTATCCAAGTGTGGGATGGATGTCACAGGCTGAGACATTGTTCTCCTTTCTCCCTCACCAGCAATAGGGCCAATCCCAACTCATACATTTGAACCTATGGAGCATAATGTTTTCACATTAAACACATGTCATTTCAAAAAACAAAATCACCTGTTCAACATTGAATATAACGTAAACTTGACATTTTAACTAGCAATCTAATGTGTACCTATATTGTGCATAAAATGCCCCTCAGAATGGGCTCTGTGAAATTGGGGACGAATGGGAACAGGTCTATGGGGCTCCTCTTGTTCAATTTGGTTTCTGGGCACACGAGTCATATTAGTGCGTCCACCTGTGCAGGACAAAAAATTTTCACATTAATCAATTTTTCACAATGAACAATAAATATAACCTACTTGAAAACATGACATAACTAAACAACCAATGTACCTGATAATCCTCCTCTCATGGAGAGGTCTCTAGAGGGCTTTCCCGATGCCATTGTTGCTATAGTATCAAATAAAATTTCTACCCCTCATAAACAAATCAGAAAACAAATTATCAATCGACAGTCATGTCATCAACCAATGGATAACAGGTACTATTGCTCCTTGACATACAAGGGCTCGACAATAGTACATGGCATAATATCTCATGGCACTAACTAAGGTGGGTCAATCATTCCTCCAGTTGTACAACTTGACTACCTAAGTATTAGTGATTGGTCTCCTTAAGCATTGTTCTACATCTTTTTGAGCAATAGGACAGTTGGTTAGCCTATCGAAAGAGGGCTTCATGTATACCTAGGGGAATTCATATATTCCTAAAGGTACATGGAGGTGATATTTTGTTTACAAGTATTGTCTTATGTCGTAGTACTACAAGCGATACTAGAAAGGGTTAAAAGTGTTTCACACAATGTGATTCCACTTTATTTCCTACATTTATTGTTCCTCTACTATAGTATTACCCAGTTATGGATAGATCACCGTGTTATTAAAGGGCATTAGAACACAATCCCAAAATAAGGTTTAAATATATATGAGCTTGCTAACCAAAGGAAAGGTATCCTAAAATAGAAATAAAATAACTTGTGCAATGTATGTTTTGAGGCTGAAATTGCAAAATGTTCACAACTTCTGTTGTACTTCTTTGATTGGATATTATGACCCCAATCATGAAATGCTACAAGATCATTAGATCTATTGCCACTGGATTGGCAGAAATTTTTTATTTATGGAGTTGGAAAATCATCATTTTGTAGGGTTAATAACCTTGTCTAATAATAATTACTGGAAAAGAGGCCATTGCCTCAATTATTCTTCTTTATAAGTTCCTCATCCTATTGTTTTGTAGTCACCATCAATAGTCACAGCTAATCTTCTAGTGAAATATTCCTCCTCAAGAGCAATGGAATCTTAGTTAATGGATATTTATAAAAAATCCTTGTGAAGCGTTGGGGATGGAGAATAGTGTACATCAAGATGGTGCTCCATTCATGTATTATCACACTTGATATGAAATCCCTTTCAGGCCCATGTATTCATGATTTTTTCTTTTTATTGTAGAAAATATATTTTAAATAGCTAGGAAAACATTTGAAATTCTCTTCCTATTTTGGTTCAAGCATGTCAGCATTTTTAAATACATGTGAATGAATCTGGACCCCAAGAAATATCCATGTTGAACCAGAAAGTCTTGTGGTTTCTTTTATGTTCTTTTGCGTTTACATGCTGGTCTATTCTCTTTTTCTCATCCAGTATAAAGGACTTACATTCCCAGTCTTTTATTTCTCCTGGATCTTTTACTCTATTTCAGATTTAATAAGCTGTACAATATCAATAGCAGCTCAGAAGGTAGGTCGAAAAGCAGTGCAGACTCCAAATATCACAAAGGTTCTATCAACCTATATTGTGAGTTATCTGGTGCATTATGCATGTTGACTATCAGAAAATAGTAGCCGGAATCCTATTATGTACTGGCATTTTGTTTCTTTTGATTCAAAAGTTTCAAATTCAACTTGCCATAAAATCTTATCTAATTATTTATTAACCTACATGTTTGAACGAATTTCTTTTTTCATAAATTTTTTAATCCTTTGTATGGAAATTTAAGTGTCTAACACTGATTGGGATGCTCAAGACAAATGTATATATGATATCTAGTGTGTTATTCTTTTACTCAATGTGATTCACATCAAGTATATTCTCTTTTTACTCATCCATAGGTCATGATTTTGATTGAATGCTAAAGATACAAAAATAATTGTTTATAATTATATTTTTAATTCTGATAATTTTAGGATTTTGTCTCTAAACTTGTAATTTGACACAGGGTACTCTACTGAATTTATGTACATCTATTTGTTTCCTACTTGTTTATTGATCCATGTAAATCGTGATGGATCCACATATTTTGTAGAAAGATCCCCTAGAAGGAGACACATGCTTGTTGATTCCATAGATCAGATTAACAAGTATTCTGTGTTGCTCAATAAAATGAAATGGGTACCAACAAGAGACATAGATACATGCATATCTCATGGAGGTAAAACTACAGAGGGTAAAAAGTATAGTTGAGCAACAGGTTTGATAACAAGGAAACTGCCCATTTTGGTCTGTATCAGTGAATTAATGAAGCAAAGTATGAGCATGAGATGCAGGTATGAGGAAACATTCATTTATACTATCTGTAATCTGACTAACCCAAATCACATAAAATCCATGAGTCAGTTTCTTGTTCTTGATCACTCCATCAAGTTGTTTTCGTTTTTCTATTCTGTGATTGAGAAGATAGCCCACAAAATACTTAACCTCGTAGAAAAAGCATAGGAAGAACCTCAGATAACAACATTTCCAAGTTTCCAAGTCAAACTATTAGCCCAAGAGTGAATTTACAGAGAAGACTGTGAGTGAGAGGCATGAAGCCTTGTTGGGCATTAGAAGACAAATTAATGTATCGACCAAAAGCCCCTTCTCATGCACACTTACATTCATTTATAGGGAGACATGTCTTTTCCCTTTGAAGAATAAAACCATAGACCACCTTTCTCTATTTTAGTACACTTTCGGGTGCTATTTCAGGAGAATCAACAAAATATTAAATAATATATAATCAGGGATAACCCTATGGTGACAGAAAAGAATCCAAGGTGGTGCAAGGCAGTTTCTTCCAATCCCCTCCTGTAGAGGTACCCATTTTCTTGCAATGGCAAGCGAGGTGAATATGGATGTTGGTATTAATGATTATTATCATTATGACATGAAAAAATACTCATGGTGCTCTGTCAGAAACATTACCCATTTATTTTTGGTTGGTATTATCATTGCGACATGCAAACATACTCATTGTGCCCTGTCAGAGATCTAAGGCATTTTTCCCCTTTTCCATCATCCCCGCCATTTTTGTTGAGCCCGAGCTATGGTCAGCACAGTCAGTAGAAGAATCACCCAGGAATGGATCAGGGGATAGACTGTCGAAGGGATCAAAACCTATCATGTGGAATGGACAAATGCAAGCAAACAAACAGGAAAATCACTATGAAAAAATTAGTCAAGCTCTATGTTGATGAAAAGAACTTAATGACGGAACTGCTCCGACTGGTACTGCGGTTGCAACCTGAAGAGGACGTTGCCCTACTCCTGCACGCATGGCCCCTCCAGATTCCATCCCAGAGGTGGCCCCTCCACCTGATCAGGCCCAAGCTTTCTCAGCTCTGATCATTTCTCTAGATCTTCCTCGCCCTAGACCAGAAATCTCGAAATTTTTCAAGAAAATTGAAGGTATTTAGGAAGTCTCTCTCCCTCCGACTATGACACGCATGGCTTCCCTTTCTATCGCTAATAAGGGCCTCATTGGACATTTTACTGGTTTATGGCCCTCTCCGAACACTGTTAAAAAATGGGTTGAGCGCAACTGGGTGGACAAGATCAGTGGAAAAATCTCAATCAGATTTTGTGGCAGAGGTTATTTCACTTTCCATTTCAAAACAAAAGAGGACAAGGATTTGATTTTCAGGAACATCCGTTACTTCATGGATACCAGAGGGCTCAATCTCAACAAATGGACTCCGAACTTTAACCCTGAACTTGATGTGCCAAACATTGTCCCGGTTTGGGTGTGACTACCTCATCTCCCTTTGCACTGTTGGGGGGGATGACTCCGTCCATGCTATCGGAAACATTGTAGGAAATTTCATTGATTGAAGTGAGCCAAAGGACAACATGCAATATTGTGCTAGGATTTGCGTTGAAGTGGATCTAGGTAAAGGTCTCCCTAAAGCGATCAAGCTTAAAGTCGACAGTTGGTCCCACATACAGAAGTTAGACTATGATCAAATCCCATTTAAATGCAAGTTATGTCACAAATACGGTCATTTTTCTAATAGATGCTCCAAAGTTATAGATATTGAAAAATCGGATCTAGAAACTCAATGGGAAACCATAAAAAAAATACTACTTCGAACCCTAGAAACACTATAAATCCTTCAGCGCACTCTGCCCCTCCTCTCAAAGAACCCTCCTCCAACCCATCTCCTTCCTCCCAGCAGCCCTCTGACCCTTCCCTGCATCCATCTGACTCATCCCTCAACCCTCTCTCCACTCCCTCCCTAGACTCTACCAATCCCTTTTCCTCCCTTGGCCTTCCTGAAGATGACCCTCCCCAACCCTCTATCCCTATCCACCCTTCATCCCCTCAATTGTCTCCCTCTAAACCTTGCCCCCCCACCTCTTCTTCAGAACCTTCCTCAGCCCGGATCACTAGAAACATAGCAAAAGAGCATGGAGTCATTTTGGAAATCCTTAAAAAAAATGGTCTTGGAAGGAATTCATCCAAACAACACATATATGAAGCTTCCCAAAAGGATATAACCCTTATAACTCATCATCCTATCGAAACCTTCATTTAGGGAAAAACAATAAAGAAGAAGGTTAAAACAAGCAAGGATGGAAGACAGGTCCACACCTTGCATTCCTGAAATGATGAAAACCCTCTCTTATAACTATAGGGGTTTACAGAACCCCTCAAAAAACTCAGCTCTAAGAGACCTAATGAATCAATAAAAACCTGATATCATCCTCCTTCAATAAAATAAACAAGGAGATCAAGACATGGAAATCATTATAAGTAGAATGAAGAACTACACAGGCACCCACATGGAATCCATAGGTGCCTCGGGAGGCCTAGAAACCATTTGGAATCAAAGTGTTTGGGAGAAAAAAAGAGCCGTCAAAAAAAAAAACTAGATCAAGGTAAACCTTCAGATTTTTAAAGAGGACATTGAGCTAATTATATATAACATTTATGGGCCTAATAATTACAGGGATAAAGATACTTGCTGGAATGCAATAAAAATTGATATCGACAATGAAGACAACAGTAATATCATCATAGGAGGGGATCTCAACCTAATATTTCATGCAAATGAAAAAAGGGGTGGAAGATTGAACCTGGATCCATCAAGAGATCAACTCGAAATCATCATCCAAGATCATGATTTGGTTGATGTCATTCCTAAAAATCGCAAATACACCTGGAGTAATCGAAGGATTGGAGTGGGAAACATCATGGAACGGCTTGATAGATTCCTTGTAGCTGTACCTCTCCTCTCTTTATTCTATGTTTCTTCCTCCAATATCCTTTCTTCCACTATCTCTAAGCACTACCCTATCACCCTCTCCCTCGGTGAACAAGCCACGTGTAATATCCCTAAATGGGGATGCATTGCAGTGTCTGCTGAAATAACGCACTTCTGGGAAATATATGCACAGAAATGATTTTGCAGCCCTTGGATCCTTTAGATCAGTATATCTGAGGTCTATATCCAAAGGGGGGAGCAAAAAAAAATCAAACTAGGTGTGGTAAACAAATCTCCCACCACCTAGTCTAGCTGAAAAACACCATACAAGAGGGGTTGCAGTTATGTACAAAAAATTGTTTCAGAAATAACACAGTCTTGGAAATAATGAGAAGGAGGCCATAAAATAAGATCAAAACTTGAATATACATTAGAAAACCAAATTTATATTGATGCTCTTACATTATACAACATAATATAGAAGACAAGAAAGAAGGAAATCTTCAGAAAAGAAGGCTGCAACACATGTATATACTGCAAAATGGCTTAACAGCATTATTTTACGGAGCTGCAGTAGCTGAATGTTACACTTCAGATCTATAGTAGATCTATGTACAAAATATCAGATCCATTTCAGATCTGTACACTATAAAGGCTCTATTACAAGATCCCCTTTGGGTTTTGATCAAATCATGCAATACAAAGAGTAGATATAAGTTTAAGGTAGTGTATCTACAATATTATTCAGAAATTTCTGAAGATGATTTTAAATTAGAATAGATCAGATCTATAAAGAACATGGATCAGCAAGCTAATCCATGGATCACCAAAGTGAAAGGCAAAGCCCAACACCAGAGATCTCTCTTCAAAAAGGGGATAAAAACACCCTGCAAAACCTCCACTGAGAATAACACAGTCCTAGGAAGAAAATTGTGTTGTAGCTTGATATACTGAGTTGGCCTTATGCCCAGATACAAATATGAAGCCCAATCAACTAATGCACTCTTCCAGGAGGATAGAATATTCACTCACTGAGAAGAGGAACTAATATGATATAGATCTGACTAGATCTAGATTCCACTTGTTGCAGCTTACAAAAGAAACCAAACCCTCACTGGATTTGCATTGCAGTTGGAAGTAGAGCTTGTCCAAATGCTTGATAGTGGATGAAATCAGCAAGACTCCTCCAATAATCCTCAATGGAAGAGGTAAAATCCCTGCATAAGAACTCCCAAGTGCTAAGCAGCACTATTCTCAGCTGAATAGCAGAGAATGGTATTTGTCTAAATAGACAAGATACTCAGAGATATATACAATCAACAACCTTCTCTTGATGCCTCCCCCTTCCTTTTATAAGATGAAAGCCTTGGAAAACCCTAAACCACCTTGATGAATTAGCTCCTTTCACACGAGGGGCCTCCATCTAGAACTGCATTGTCCCTTCATGAGGTACATTGTATCTAGACAGCGTTGTAAATTTGGTCAAGGTTGACCCAATCTCATAGCTCAAACCCCTTTCACACCTGCAAGTGATTTGTTTACATGGCCCAGATTTATCCTTGTTCATACAGGCATTTATTTATTCATTCTTTTTATGAGTTTTACATGTCCTCCTTTATTCATTTATTCATGCAACAGAAAATGAGAAAAAAATGTATATTCCTCTTAGCTTAGGCTAAGTAGGAATATTACAGTCCTCCCGTCCAAAATTTTGCTTGTCCTCAAGCAACTGATAGGGTGAGAGCTCTAGTACTTCCCCTCCTCCATTGATGGCACCATCAAGGATCAATTCCTCCTCATAAGCTAAGTGTTCACCAAGCCAACACATCATGAATTGTTCCTCCAGTGTCATCATAAAATGTACATAGTCCATCTCGCAAGGAGTGAAAAATTCAACCGAAATAAACATGGTTGGAACAATGCTTTCTCTAAAGAATGTAACATGAGGTACAGGGAGAATTTCCATTCCATGTGGTACATACAAACTGCCCATCCTCCCTCCATAAAATCCCATAAACAGTACAACTATGTCATCCAAGTATGGAAGAAAAACTACATATATGCAAACAGAAATTTGAGCTTGAGGAGGTGGGTCAAAATCCCACATGAAATGCCAACGCAGTGCATCTCCTGCTTGCATTAGATCAAGCTGTGTCAAGTGGTATTCCCACCACGCATTTTCTACATGAGTCTTCTTATCATAGCTGAAGATTTCAGATATGTTTGGTGCCTTTGGAAAGCACCCATCATGAAAATGAATCTCCCTTTGTACAACAAGGGAGTGGCCAAGCTCAAAAAATCTATTGGCCCACCAAAAGCCATGAGATACACATGATATCTCACTCTCTTTAGGAGTCATAGCCTGCACAAAAATGGTAAAAGTTTGTGATAAATCAGAAAATAAATCTTGCTCTGCATGATTAGATCTTTTACCATCAAGGTTCCTCACACATATGGAGTTATGCATAGGCATTCCCCCTCTCTCAAAAGAAGGAAGAAATGGCTGAAATGACTCTTGCATAAATTTCATTCGATGTCCCAACTCCACATAGCTCATGCACTCTTGAAAGTGTTGATGTAGTTCGTCTCTCAAGCCTTCCCAATCAAAGCCCCTCATGATCAGGGTGTAGATCTTCATTGAATGCATATGGCTGAGAAAGACTTCTTTGTGTGCCCCTTGTAGTATCTTCTGCTTGAGCTTGGAAGCTCTAGCCAAAAATACCCTACCATGATGATAGATGACTCCCCCTTGGACTAAGTAGCCCTCTTCTTACTGCATGTCATCTAGTATCATGCATGTGTGGAGATCTTTGGAATACTCTACAAGCAGTTGAGATTTCCAATACAGATCCACACTGCTCAACAATGACAGCATTGATGATACATCCATGGAAGTGCCTGTCATGTTGCTTATATCTTCTTTGACATCTCTCATGCCAAATATGTGTGTTGGAAGGCTATTCCTCCCATTCTTCAGCTCCCACAGAACAGATCTAGAAAAGAGAGTGGGTGATAGTGATGCAGGGAGAGAATCCCCCTCATTATTGAGCTGTCCCAAGCCCCCCAGCACTGTAGCTTGGTTTCCTATTGCTCCAATCCCTCCTGGATCTAAATTTGGAGTAGTAATTTGTGAGGCCTCCCCCACAAGGTCTGAATCTAGTGGCCTCCCAGCTGGTTTGCCACTAGATAGGAATGTCCCATGCAGGATTCTCATGAACATAAGAGAAGGGATTGTGATATCCTTGCTTCCACTGTGCAAATACATCTTTGTTGTTTGTGTGGAAGTGCTAGGTGAAGGGTAAGTATGCATGCCTTGGATCATTTTTGGTTTACCATTCTTCATGTCCACCCACTCCATTTGTGAATCCTTCCAATCAGTGGTGACCTTCCCCAAGGTAATCAACCATTGGACACCCAAAATGATATTGGTGTCTGGTATGTCAACTACAAAAAAGTGATCCACCAACGTGTATGACCCCATAGTGACTGAGAGTGATGGGACATAGTGCATGCATTGCATTGTCCTATCCCCTGGGACCAAAACAGAGAATACCTCAAAATTATCAGTGGGTATTTCCCTCCTCTATACAAGATGAGCATCAATAAATTTGTGGGTTGCCCCACTATAAATCAGTACAGAAACCCTCTGATTCATGATTGAACCTTGTACTCTTAAGTTCAAGTACTTAGGTACTCCTCTCAAAGATGCAAGAGTTCCTCCTATTAGAGCAAAGGCTCCATTCCCATCTCCAGATGGTGTTGGCTCTCCCTCAACATTGTCAGCACTGTGACCTCTTCTTGGTTCATCATCTTCTTCTTCCTCCTAAAAATCTTAGAAGACTTTTATGTAGTGTACTTTCCTAGCAGCACATCTATGTCCAGGTGCCCATGATTCTTGGCAAGTGAAACAAAGTTTCTTCTTTCTCATCTCCCTCCTAACTTCAATATCAAGAGGCTTCTTGAATGAGCTCTCCTTGGAAGGAGCAGCTTTCTCTTCCTTCCCTTTAGAAAGGTAAGGGGCCTTGTTCTAAAAAGTTGCCTTTGCTTTTGGCAAGGCATCTTGGAGGTCTCTAGCCCTCTCAATCGCATCATGCAGAGTGGTGGGCTTGGTAGATTTAACCAACCCATGAAAAGGCTCATCCAAGCCATCTATGAACATGTACACCCTCCTTGTTGTAGACAGATCAGGAACCATAACAGATAATCTCAGAAACTCAGAGATATAAGTTTCTGCATTTCCTGACTGCTTTAACTTTGCAAGATTCATGAAAGGTGCTTCTGGATCCTTTCTATCAAACCTCTCCACCAGTCTTCTAGTGAATTCAAAATAGGTAGTCACATTGGCATGGCCCAATGTAGACAACCCATGGAACCACCAATTGTGTGCTTCACCTTCAAAGTGCAGCGCTACAATCTTGATGGCTTCAATCTCCAGGACTTTGTTCAACTGAAAGTAGATATCCAGCTTTTCTACCCATGCCTTGGCAGAAATGGTGGATGACCCATCAAACTTGGGCAAAAATAATCTGCCCATAGAGTGATGTCTATCATGATTATGAAAGAATCCACCATCTCTATATTGGTGTCTTGGTCTTCTTTTGTCCTTGAGGTGACAAAAATCTTGAAAACTCAAGTGGTCCCTGAATCTTTGATTCTGAGATTCATTTTCCTAAAATTAGTCTTCAAGGGATGCTTTCTCTTGTGGCCCTTCATTCTCCACCGCCAAGAAGGTAGGCATAGTAGAGCATTGTGGAGCTTGTGGAGCTTGTAGCTGGTTCACTGGTTAACCATTCCAGTGGTGAGACATGCCAGAGCTTTCCCCAGGATGAAATCTCCCAGGAGATTCCTTTATCTTGTCCATTCTCATCTCTTTGATCTCTCTAGCAAGATCTTGCATGGCCACCAAAAGAGTTCTTGCAAACTCTTCTCCTTCTTTATCACTTCTAGTTTCAGGGGCTTTACCCTTGTCTTGATCATCAGTGGTGTAATAAAATTTCTTGTGGCTTCTATTCTGATACCTCTTCTCCCTCTCAGTAAGAGGCTCTTCTTCTTCTAAATTCATGTTGGCTTTGGCTCTTCAATGGAAGCACGGGCTGTGCCAAGAAAAGAGCTTTGATACCACTGTAATATCCCCAAATGGGGATGCACAACAATGCCTACTAAAATAACACACTTCTGGGAAATATATAAGTAGAAATGAGTTTGAATCCCTTGGATCACTTATATCAGTAGATCTAGGGTCTAGATCGAAAGGGGGAGCAAAAACAAATCAAACTAGGTGTGGTAAACAGATCTCCCACCACCTAGTCTAGCTAAAGAACACCCTACAGAGGGGTTGTAGCTATGTACAACAAACTATTTCAGAAATAACGCAGTCTTCGAAAGCATGAGAAAGAGGCCATAAAATAAGATCAAACCTTGAATATACAGTAGCAAACCAGATTTATATTGATGCTCTTACATTATACAACAAAATATAGAAGATAAGAAAGAAGGAAAACTTCAAAAAAGAAGGCTGCGACACATGTATATACTGCAAAATGGCTTAAAAATGCTATTTTATGGAGCTGTAGAAGTTAAATGTTACACTTCAGATCTAGAGAAAATATTTGTCCAAAATATTAGATCCATTTCAGATCTGTACACTAGAAAGGCTCTATTACAAGATCCCCTTGGGGTTTTGATCAAATCATGCAATACAAAGAGTAGATCTGAGTTTAAAGTAGCAGATCTACAATATTATTTAGAAATTTCTGAAGATGATTTTACATTAGAACATATTAGATCTATAAATAACATATATCATCAAGCTAATCCATGGATCACCAAAGTGAAAGGCAAAGCCCAGCACCAGAGATCTCTCATCAAAAAGGGGATCAAAACACCCTCCAAAACCTCCACTGAGAATAACGCAGTCCTAGGAAGAAAACTGCGATGTAGCTTGATATGCTGAGTTGGCCTGATGCCAAGATACAAATCTGAAGCCCAATCAGCTAATGCACTCTTCCAGGAGGATAAAAGACTCACTCACTGAGAAGAGGCACTAATATGATCTAGATCTGACTAGATCTAGATTCCACTTCGTGCAGCTTACAAAAGAAACCAAACCCTCACTGGATCTACGTTGCAGTTGGAAGTAGAGCTTGGCCAAATGCCTGATAGTGGATGAAATCAGCAATACTCCTCCAAGAAACCTCAATGGAAGAGGTGAAATTCCTGCATAGGAACTCCCAAGTGCTAAGCAGCACTATTCTCAGCTGAACATAAGAGAATGGTATTTGTCTAAACAGAAAAGATACTTAGAAATATAGACAACCAACAACCTTCTCTTGCTGCCTCCCCCTTCCTTTTATAAGATGAAAGCCTTAGCAAACCCTAAACCACCTTGATGAATTAGCTCCTTTCACATGAGGGGCCTACATCTAGAACTGTGTTGTCCCTTCATGAGGTACATTGTATCTAGACAGCGCTGTAGATTTGGTCAAGGTTGACCCAGTCTCATAGCTCAAACCCCTTTCATACCTACAAGTGATTTGTTTACATGGCCTATATTTATCCTTGTTCATATGGGCATTGATTTATTCATTCTCTTTAGGAGTTTTACATGTCCTTCTTTATTCATTTATTCATGCAACAAAAAATGAGAGAAAAATGTATATTCCTCTTAGGTTAGGCTAAGTAGGAATATTACACCACCCTCGGTCCCCTTCCTTTTAAATATAACCCTATGTGGAGTGACATCCCTGATGCAAGATAGATATTGCATTTTACCTAGCATCAGCATGTTGAGGGGTATCCCTCTTGTATTTGGTAAACTAAGTTGAAGAAGGTCAGAACGACCTTAAAATAATGGGCCAAACTGCATTACAAGGAACACGACAATATGAGAACATAAATAAAATAAAAGTTAGAAGCTGTCCACAATGCTATTTATACACATGGAGCGAATCAAGAGAATTCAGATCATGAGAAATATCTCTACAGGAAATTGTATGAAATCAACAGGAAAGAAGAGGAGAAGTGGAGGATAAAATCTAGAAACCTGTAGCTTAAGGCAGGTGACAAAAACACCTCTTTATTTCACAAACAAGCTATGGTGTGAAGGAAAATAAATAACATATCTTCCATCATTGATAATGAAGTAATAATTCAGATAGCCCAAGGTTACATAAAAGTTGCTACCACAAATCACTATAAAAAATTTCTCACTGAAACAGCTACGCCTAAAGACTACTCAGACCTTTTAATTCACTTGCCAAAACTGATCACTGAGGAGACCAACAACATCTTAAAAAGAGATATAGAGGAGGCTGAAATTCAAAATGCCATATGTTCCTTGCAACCAGATAAGTCTCCGGGCCCTGATGGCTTCTCCATCGGTTTTTATAGGACCTACTGGGACTTAATTAAAAAATATCTCATCAAAATGGTCTAGTGGGCTCAAAGAAGAAGAATATTGGGGGCTTTACCGACTCCACCTACCTCACTCTCATTCCAAAAGAAAACCGCCCCTCCTCCTTTTCAAGGTTCAGACCTATCTCCCTTTGCAACTCCTCTTACAAAATAATCACTAAAATCCTTGCCACATGCCTTAAACCCCTCCTCCCCAATATCATCTCAGAAAATCAAGGGGGTTTCATCTCTCAAAGACAAATCTCAAACTCTATTCTCCTTGTCCAAGAATTTATTCATTCGAGTATGATGCGCAATGAGAAAGGCTTCATCCTTAAGCTCGATCTTGCCAATGCCTTTGATAGGGTGAGACATTATTTCCTCTCATCCATCCTCCAAAAAATGGGTTTTGAAAATGACTTCATTTCCCTCATCATCACCTATATCTCTAAACCCTGGATCTCCCCCCTCATAGATAGCAGGCCAGCAAAATTATTTCAATCCTCCCATGGTCTCAGACAAGGTTGTCCCCTCTTTCCCTTTCTCTTCATCCTTATGGTTGAATCCTTCAGCATGGCCTTGGATCACAAGCGAATATTTGGGCTCATCACTGGAATAAAATTCGGAAATGGTGTCAAGAATATGAACCATTCTCAAATTGCAGATGACACTCTCCTGATGGGCGGTGCTAATAAATTATCACAAAAGTTGTATTTATGGGTGGAATAATACAAATAAAACTATCCATAGCATTGCACAAATTTTTGGAGTCTTTTATAAATTGAATTGGGACTACTTCAAATATCTTGGGATTCCAGTCAGTGCTATGCCTTTGAAGTCTGAAGTTTGGAGCATTACAATCGACAAAATTAAAAAAAGAGTGCAGCAGTGGGGATCTTCTTGGTTTAACTTGGTTGGGCGGATAATCCTTCTTAAA
Source organism: Pinus albicaulis (assembly GCA_034641835.2). Classification (NCBI taxonomy): domain Eukaryota; kingdom Viridiplantae; phylum Streptophyta; class Pinopsida; order Pinales; family Pinaceae; genus Pinus; species Pinus albicaulis. The sequence goes on along the minus strand of CM076578.1, from coordinate 286,509,273 downwards.
TATGGCCTCTCATCTCTACCCTTGTATCATTTCACCTTGCTCTATGCTCCTGTCAACATACATCTTAAAATTGAAGCAATTTTAAGGCATTTTCTCTAGCAGGGGTGGGAAAACGAGAAAAATAAATACAATCTCATCAAGTGGAGACAAGATACACAAAACCAAGAAAATGGAGGGCTTGGGATTCGTATCCAAAAACTCTTGAACATCGCCTTTAGGGGAAATATCGTGTAGCACCTGATCAGTGGACAGAAAACATGGTGGAAAAGAGTTCTTGAATCTAAATATCTCAGCTTCCCCAGAAAAAATATCCTTGATCATGACATTCTAAGTAGACCCTACTCTAGAATCTGGGCTCTATGCAATAAATCCATCCCTTTTATAAGTAGAAATATCTACAAAGTTTCGTAAGCGGGGAACAACATTAACATCTGTAATGACAAGATTATGGGGCAAGCTCCTCTTTCAGAAAGGTTTGGCACTCATCGAATTCTATCTCACCTTCGAATATTGACCTAAATTTTTTAGATCAAATTTCAAAGTGGGATGAGCATATCAAATTTCAAAGGGATTGATTTGAATTTCCCTCTTCTCCCCTCTCTTATGGAGGAAGACCTTGCAAATCTCAAAGTATTGCTTCATGGTACAGCACCCTTGTCAAAGGGAAATGAGGACAGCCTTCATTGGGATCCCTCTGGGACCGCTTACTCCATCAAAACAACTTACTATCATCTCCTAAAAGAGCAGTTCCCCTCTCCACAGTGGCCAATATGGAAGCTCATTTGGAAGTCTAAAGCCATTCCAAACATAAAAATATTTGTTTGGACACTCTTCAAAGGTAAGATCTTAACCGCTGAAATTTTTTAAAAAAAAGAGTTTTAAATGGTCCTTCAAGGTGCCCCAACTGTCAATGTGTAGAAGATACAGTGCTACACCTCTTTGTAAAGTGCCCTTTTTCAATCCAATGTTGGAAAGATCTCACTCCTTTTTCCCAGATTCAATTAGACCCCATCAGCACTACTCTTGATTTGATAAAAATTTCGAAAAAAGTTACCCATGGGGAAAAAAGAAAAATAATACATCCAAAAGGGTTTGGGACACCCTTCCCTATGTGCTTCTTTGGAACATATGGCTCGCTAGAAACAATATGATCTTTAACAATGAAAAGCCTTTTCTTTGGAAATTCTATAAAAAGACTTGGAGCCTCACCATTGAAACTATTCTCTCAAAAAGCACAAGTAATATCAATGTCAGTGATCTTCAAGTGGAAGAAAGAATTTTTTTGGGCAAAATCGTAGACAGTCCTAGTCATCTTAAATCTCCAGTTACTCAATCTCATCAAACAAAAAATTGGAAGATAAGACTTAAAGAAAAATATTTTATCGAATGGCTCGATATCTGCAAAAGGCCAACTATCTTCTTTTATGAAGCTTCTAAATCGAATCCGAGAATCGTTGGAGCCGCAGGCTTTATAAGAAATGAAATGGTAGCTTCCTTCTCTTCTTTGAATAGGGTATTGGCTCGCTATCCAACAACAAAGCCGAAGCCTATGCCCTTCTCCAAGGTCTTCAATTGGTAAAAAGAAACAACATGATAAAATGCAATGGTGTTTGGGGATTTTGCTATTATCATTAGCATGATGATTAAAGACCTTCCCATTCAAAACATTACTTTTCACAGGATTATAAGAAGATGCCACACCTTGACAAATGATTTGAAAGATATCTCCTTCCATCATATTCTCAAAGCTAACAATAAGCTCACTTAAAAAGTAATAATAATGATGGCCATATAGTCAAATTCATAATAATGATGGCCTATCCTTCATTCCTCTTCCATGATCTTATCTCTGCAAAAAAATATTTCTTGTTCGATTCTCTGCATGAAAATATCTGAACTCTTCAGACTCTCCCTTAACTCCATCTCCCTCCCACCTGTGATCTTATATCCTCGCACACTCAACCTCTATTCGACCCCCCTCCTTCCCCGAGTTACTTATACCTCCCACCTCTCTGTTTTGCCTCACCTCCTCCCACAACGTGACCCCTCATCAATCCTACTGTAATATTCCAAAAAAATAACTTTCAGCTAAATTGAATATTATAAATTATTTTGTCACTAGGTAGGTGAATAAATGGGTAGGGAGGCCCATAAATCTCCTTAGTAGCAATTAAAACACTTCAAGTGTGAAAGGAGACCCTCTAAGAAGTTAAATAAAGAATCATTGAGTGTGAACAGGGGATGTAACATGTTGAATAGGTCAACTTTGACCAAATCAACAGAGCTGTTATGGAGGAGTGGACATTTAATGAGGAATAATGTAGTTTTTCAGGGAGATTGATTGCATGGAGGTAGTGACCTAATTGAGTGTGGACAAGGGTAAGGAATCTCATAACTTATATAAGGAATAGGATGGCAGCCATATGGGGTTATGTTTTGTCTTATTATTTTGTAAATGGTCTATTTAGACTTCTTGCATTCTTCAGCTGTTTAGTTGAGTTTGCAGTGTTGTTTAGCACAGGGTGTTCCCAAGCGGGAATCCCATCTCTTTCCTTGATAGGCCTCCTGGATTATAATTTCACTACATTTCCACACCCAGGCTCGAGGCCAAGCTACATATTTCTTCATCAACGCAGTTGCTATAGAATATTTTGTTGTGTTGGAGGGTGCAACAGTCAAGAATTATATTGGGTGTCTTCAGAGCTATTTTTGTAGTGGAGGAAGGTTTCCATCCATTGGAAGGCATGTAAAGAAGCTCCTTGGGCTTTATTGACATATCTAGCATCAGGGCAAGGTTCATTTATCCCCTACAACATAGTTTCAACCCAGATCTGTATTATTTTATGGAGGAGTTGCAAGGATAGTTGTAGTGGTTGTTCTGGGAGGCGATTTCTTCAATGGAGGAGCCATTCTTTCATTCGTGGGATCTATTGGAGAAGATTTGTAGGTTTCTACATCAGCTTCAGCCATATCTTCTCATTTATGTTGTTGCAGTGTACCTTCAGCCCTAGGGCTGCAGCTTACATTTGCACATTGTGTATATTTTCCGGAAACCCTCTTGGGTTGTCTTGGAAAGTTGATCTAGTGCCCATATCTGTATGTGTAGTATTTATTGAGGCCTATATCAGTATTGTTATATCATTGTATCATCTCCAGTTGTATTTATTCTTAATATTACTACATTGTAGCAGCCTCTCCGGCATTTTTTATAGCAACCACATCTCACTTTTGAGAGGATTTATGTATTGGAGGCTTGTCTGATCACATTCTATGATTTGTGCCTCATTTTTTTGTACTTATTTACTACATATATGATCAATAATATGGCTCCATATTGGTCTCATGGTTTCATGTATTATATATTTGTTATTACTTTCATTTTATTCAATATATTCCTACTTTTCCCATTTGGTAATATTATAGTGGTATCGGAGCATAATCTTGGCTCAAGCTGTGCATTCAGCCAATATGTCACCATAAGGAGAAGGTTCTCATAAGAAGAGGAGATGTACAAAAGGGAAAAATACAAGACTCTAGTATTTGGAGGAAGTTAGGAAGAGGAGCTCTTAAGGCTTCTTTTTCAAACTATGCAGAGCATCAAGGAAAAGAAGATGAGAAGGGATATGTGAAGGAAATCTCCAAGGGGGTTTGAATATGAAGCAAACCCTAGATTTTTAAATGATTGGTGTGAGCATTCAGCCACACAATATGATCCACAACATATTTTTATGCCCACATTCACAGCAAGAAAGATGGAGGAAGAATATGTACCATAAGAGGAGACTTTGAGTGACTATCTTCAGGATTATGAATCTCAATCTTGGAGATTCAAGGAGCACTTGAACTTCCAAGGGTTTTTCCAAATCAAGGAGAATATAAGGCTCAGTAATCACAATAGAAGAAAAAGAGGTATATTCTTTCTACCAAATTTTGATGGGTCAACTAAATGCAAATCCAAGGATTGGATAGAGTAGCTAGACTCATACTTGCAGCTACATCAAGTTTCAAAAAAGGAAGCCCTCAGGATATCAGTGTTGCATCTTGAAGGTAAGGCTTATACTTGGTGGTTTTATGAATATTCTTCATTTAATCATGAAAATATAGCTACTTGTGAAATATTCACTAAGATATTAGTGAAGATATTTGATGAAAAACAACTTGAAACTTCTTTTCTTGAGCTAGCCAAACATAAACATTCAAAACCTTTGCATGAGTTGGAAAGATCCATTGCACCAACTCCACTTGAGATTTCTATTGAGGGGGATGAAAACTTGTATGATCCCTTGCCAAGGGCAAGATCCCCATTGTAGGAAGATAATTCTTCTCAAAAGGAAGGCATGAAGATTCTTCCTTCCAGGGAAGACCAAGATCTAGGGTCTCTCATTGTTGATGAGGTATTCTCAAATATTGATGAGGAAGAAGAGCAGAGAGGAAGTAATAGCGCTATCACTTTAGGAGGAGAACCATCACCACATCGATATGGGCGTGAATATATTTCTTCAATTAGAGGAGTTTTTCATCTTTGAAAAAATTTCCCAAGGAGCATCATGTGACAATAGTGATGGGCAGTAACACCTTGATCAAAGGAGGAGAAGAAAAGGTGGATCAGCATCAAAGGATGGGGATCATGCACCCTTGTTTATTTCAAGGGGTTTATATACAGAAGAAGGAAACGGTTTTGCGCAGTGAAAGGAGGGACAAATCAGTCCACTCACCTATACAGTCTACTTCAAACATTGATGTCTCATTACATTGGGGCATTCCACCCTGGAGGCCACCAGATCAGGAGATAAGAGACATCTCACAACAAGTTGCACCACTCATTGATCTAGGAGGGGTGAGAACCTTGGGAGGATTTTTCACAGCACAAAGATTCTTGGGTAGGCTCAAGGAGGAGGGAGAAATTATCCCAATATCATCATTACCCACTCTCATCAGCTATTCTGCGCTGGGAGAATATTTTTCTGGGATGGAGGATGGAACCATCATGGTGCAAGGAGACCACTCCATGGCTTTGGAGGACCGAAGGATACTTTCACATAGGAAGGAATCCTCCCCATTTGGTAGAGGATGGTGACCACTCATGCATGCAGTCGTCAGAATTAGGGGATTTTGGAGAGGTGAAAGCTTCCTATGGAAGGCTAGCCTTCAAAATCTTCAACCTTCACTTGAGCATGAGCAGCTACAGGAGGGGCACCAGGAACATGTCTGCAGCAAACCGGTGCTTGAATTTGGCATGGGAGATTTCAAGGAAGAGGGAAGCCACATCGCAGGGGATACATAGTATAGATCAGCAATGTTGTCATTAGAGAGTTTAGATCCTTATTGGAGATCCCAGCTATTAGTGGAATAATCCAAGGACCTCCTTACATGCAGGATTCTTGATGACCAATTTTTACATGGGAGATATATAGCGAGAGATGGGGTCATATTTTATCAGGATATGATCTTTTTGGCTAGAGCCTCAAAGCTCAAGGATAAACTACTACATGTAGCCTATGAGATCTTACTTTCCAATCCCACTGGTTTCATTAGATCATACCATAATATCTTGGAGGGATTCATGTGGGAAGACTTCAAAGGGGAGATGCACTATCATATGTGGAAGTGCATATATTTTTTGGAGGTTGAGAAGGAACATAACTCTTGGGAAGAGTTATCATCACCACCTCCTTACTCATTTGGTGTGAGAGGAGCTCATCCATGAGCTACCTCACTAGTTTGAACCAAGTGTATGGTACAAATTGTATTTTTGAGCATCATGATATATTTACTATATATTTGCATTTTCTTACCACTCACGTGTAGAGAATAGCTCCAAGGGGGGACACTCTTTCTTATTTTCTTCATGAGCCATTTGGGATCATGATCAGTGATGATGTTTATCACTCCCTAGGAGATTTTGGGGAGATGATGTATTCTTCATGGTGTGATTAATTGACATCACACATCATACACCTTCTTCAAGTATGTAAGAAGAATGGGGCAGCAAATAAGTGGTGGGAGAAACACTTGTTATATCATATTCTATGGCAGTTAGGAGTAAAACTGCGCTGGTTGCATTTGAGGGATCATTTCCCTTCCTCGGTAATACACATGGCAGCTAGCATGATCTTGATTGTGATTCCACATGTTGATGATGTTCTTATCTTTTTTGGGAACATGATTGGAGAGAAGGCACATTGGTTGGATGTGTCCATTGGGAATGAAATTTCCCATAGTTTTTATGCTTCATGCTTCAAGGGGGGTATGGGAGATGATATGGACACTACAGTAAATCACTTTTTTCTTTATGAGGTGAGCCATATGACTGTTTGGAGCACTTTGAAGATGCCTCTCATGAAAATTTGCGAGGAAATTTTATATGAATTACCCTGTTGGAAGGTGATTCATTTCATTTGGATGATAGCATGGAGATGGGAGTCTCTCATTCAAAATGAGATCCCCTATGCATGTCATCACTCCTACCTTGAAGAGGCCATTAGACAACAAGAAGGTTTCCATAGATACCCTCCATTTTCTCATGATGAGAGCCATTTGGTTTATCCACCAAAGGCCAACTTACACATTTGGGAGGAAGCATTGGGAGACAAAATTTTTGTATGATATCTAAAGCAGTGGCAGAAAATATTTGATGAGGAGGCCATAAGAGGAGGAGGGGAGAATTTTTCTCAACCCTTACATTTTCTTGAGGACAAGCAACATTTTGGAGGGGAGGATTGTAATATTCCAAAAATTTGTCTTTTAGCTAAATGGAATATTATAAATTATTTTGTCACTATGTAGGTGAATAAATGGGTAGGGAGGCCCATAAATCTCCTTAGAAGCAATAAAAACACTTCAAGTCTGAAAGGAGACCCTCTAAGAAACTAAATAAAGCACCTTTGAGTGCGAATAGGGGATGAAACATGTTGAATAGGTCAACTTTGACCAAATCAACAACGTTGTTATGGAGGAGTGGACATTTAATGAGGAATAACTCAGTTTTGGAGGGAGATTGATTGCATGGAGGTAGTGACCTAATTGAGTGGGGCCAAGGGTAAGGAATCTCATAACCTATATAAGGAATAGGATGGCAGCCATATGGAGTTATGTTTTGGCTTATTATTTTGTATTTGATCTTCTTAGACTTCTTGCATTCTTCAGTTGTTTAGTTGAGTTTGCAGTGTTGTTTAGCATAGTGTGTTCCCAAGCAGGAATCCCATATCTTTCCTTGAGAGGCCTCTTGGAGGAGAACTGCACTACATTTCCACACTCAGGCTCAAGGCCAAGCTACATCTTTCTTCATCAACATAGTTTCTGTAGAATATTGTGCTGTGTTGCAGGGTGCAGCTGTGGAGAATTATATTGGGTGTCTTCAGAGCTAGTTTTGCAGTGGAGGAAGGTTTCCATCCATTGTAAGGCCTATAAAGAAGCCCCTCAGCTTTATTTACATACTTTGCATTAGGCCAAGGTTCATTTATCCCCTACAGCACATTTTTAGCCCAGATCTACGTTATTTTAGGGAGGAGTTGTAGGGGTGCTTGCAATGATTGTTTTGGGAGGTGATTTCTTCAGTGGAGGAGCCATTATTTCATCTAGGGGATCTATTGGAGAAGAGTTGTAGCTTCCTACATTAGCTTCAACCATATCTTCTCATTTCTGTTGTTGCAGCATGCCTTCATCCCTAAGGCTGCAGCTTACATTGGCACATCGTGTGCATTTTCCGAAAACCCTCTTGGGTTGTTTTGGAAAGCTGATCTAGTGCCCAGATCTGTATGTGTAGTATCTATTGAGGCCTATATCAATATTTTTATATCATTGTATCATCTATAGATGTATTTATTCTTAATATGACTGCGCTGTAGCAGCCTCTCCATCATTTTGTATAGCAGCCACATCTTACTTTTGGGAGGATTTATGTATTGGAGGCTTGTGTGATCACATTCTATGATTTGTGCCTCATTTTTTTGTACTTATTTGCTGCATATATGATCAATAATATGGATCCATATTAGTCTCATGGTTTCATGTATTAAATATTTTTTGTTTCTTTCATTTTATGCACTATATTCCTGCTTTTCCCATTTGGGAATATTATAGTGGTATTGGAGCATAATCTTGGCTCAACCTGCGCATTCAACCAATATGTCACCATAAGGAGAAGCTTCTCACAAGAATAGGAGATGTATAGAAGGGACAAAGACAAGACTCCAGTATTTGGAGGAATGGAGGAAGAGGAGCTCTCAATGCTTCTTTTTCAAACTATGTAGAGCATCAAAGAAGATATCAAGAAGATGAGAAGGGAGATGTGTAGGAAATATCCAAGGGGTTTTGAATATGAATCAAACCCTAGATTTTTAAATGATGGGTGTGAGAATTCAGCCACAAAATATGATCCACGACGCATTTTAATGCCCACATTCACAGCAAGAGAGATGAAGGAAGAAGATGCACCAAAGGAGGAGACTTTGAGTGTCTATCTTTAGGAGTATGAATCTCAATCTTGGAGATTCAAGGAGCAATTGAACTTCCAAGTGTTTTGCAACTCAAGGAGAATAGAAGGCCTAAAAATCACAACAGAAGTAGAAGAGGTAGATTCTTTCTACCAAATTTTGATGGGTCAACTAAATGCAAAGAAAAGGATTGGATAGAGCAGCTAGACTCATAATTGCAGCTACATCAAGTTTTAGAAAAGGAATCCCTCAGGATAGCAGCGCTGCATCTTAAAGGTAAGGCTTATACTTGGTGGTTTTATGAATATTCTTCGTTTAGTCATGCAAATATAGCTACTTATGAAAGATTCACTAAGATATTAGTGAAGATATTTGATGAAAAACAACTTGAAACTTCTTTTCTTGAGCTAGCCAAACATAAACATTCAAAACCTTTGCATGAGTTGGAAAGATCCATTGCACCAACTCCACTTTAGATTTATATTGAGGGAGATGAAAACTTGTATGATCCCTTGAAAAGGGAAATATCCCCATTGTAGGAAGATCTTTCTTCTCAAAAGGAAGGCATGAAGATTCCTCCTTCAAGGGAAGACCAAGATCTAGGGTCTCTCATTGTTGATGAGCTATTCTAAAATATTGATGAGGAAGAAGAGCAGAGAGGAAGTAACATCGTTGTCACTTCAGGAGGAGAACCATCACCACACGGAGATGAAGTTATTGCTTCTATTACAGGAGTTTTTGCATCTTTTCAAAATGTTCCCAAGGAGCATCATGTGACAGTAGTGATGGGCAATAACACCTTGATCAAAGGAGGAGAAGAAAAGGTGGATCAGCATCAAAGGATGGGGAGCATGCACCCTTGTTTATTTAAATGGGTTTATATTTAGAAGGAGGAAATTGTTTTGCGCTGTGAAAGGAGGGATAAATAAGTCCACTCACCTATACAGTCTACTTCAAACTTTGATGTCTCATTACATGGGGGCATTCCACCCAAGAGGTCACCAAATCAGGAGATAAGAGACATCTCACAACAGGTTGCACCACTCATTGATCCAGGAGGGGTGAGAACCTTGGGAGGATTTAGCACAGCGTAGAGAGTCTTGGGTAGGCTCAAGGAGGAGGGAGACATTTTCCCAATATCATCATTACCCACTCTCATCAATTATTATGCGCTTGGAGAAGATATTTCTGGGATGGAGGATGGCACCATCATGGTGCAAGGAGACCACTCCATGGCTTTGGAGGACCAGAGGATACTTCCACATAGGAAGGAATCTTCCCCATTTGGTAGAGGATGGTGGCCACTCATGCATGCATTGGTTGTTTGTACTTGAGGGACCATTGCCCTTCCCCAGTACTATACATGGTAGCTAGCATGATCTTGATTGTGATTCCACATGATGATGATGTTCTTATATTTTTTGGGAACATGATTGGAGAGAAGGAACATTGGTTGAATGTGTCCATTGGGAATGAAATTTCCCACAGTTTTTATGCTTCATGCTTCAAGGGGAGTATGGGAGATGATATGGCCGCTACAATAAATTATTTTTTTCTTTATGAGGTGAGCCATATGATTTTTTGGAGCACTTGGAAGATGCCTCTCATGAACATTTGCGAGGAACTTTTCTATGAATTACCCTGCTGGAAAGTGATTCATTTCATTTGGATGATAGCATGGAGATGGGAGTCTCTCATTGAGAATGAGATAATTCCCTATGCTTCTCATCACTCCTACCTTGAAGAGGCCATTGGATAGCAAGAAGGTTTCCATAGAGACCCTCCATTTTCTCATGATGAGAGCCATTTGGTTTATCCACCAAAGGCCAACTTACGCATTTGGGAGGAACCATTGGGAGAGAGAATTGTTGTAGGATATTTGAAGCAATGGTGGAAACTATTTGATGAGGAGGCCACAAGAGGAGGAGGGGATAATTTTGCTCAACCCTTACAGTTGCTTGAGGAAAAGAAACATTTTTGAGGGGAGGACTGTAATATTCCAAAAATCTATCTTTCAACTAAATGGAATATTATAAATTATTTTGTCACTAGGTAGTTGAATAAATGGGTAGGGAGGCCCATAAATCTCCTTAGAAGCAATAAAAACACTTCAAGTGTGAAAGGATACCCTCTAAGCAGCTAAATAAAGAACCTTTGAGAGTGAACAGGGGATGGAACATGTTGAATAGTTCAACTTTGACCAAATCAACAGCGTTGTTATGGAGGAGTGGACATTTAATGAGGAATAACGCAGTTTTGGAGGGAGATTGATTGCATGGAGGTAGTGACCTAATTGAGTGGGGAAAAGGGTAAGGAAGGTCATAACTTATATAAGGAAGAGGATGGCAGCCATATGGGGTTATGTTTTGGCTTATTATTTTGTATATGGTCTGTTTAGACTTCTTTCATTCTTCATTTGTTTAGTTGAGTTTGCAGTGTTGTTTATCACAGGGTGTTCCCGAGTGGGAATCCTATATCTTTCCTTGAGAGGCCTCTTGGAGTATCATTGCACTACATTCCCACACTCAGGCTTAAGGCCAAGCTACAGCTTTCTTCATCAGCGCAGTTTCTACAGAATATTGTGTTGTGTTGCAGGGTGCAACAATGGAGAATTATATTGGGTGTCTTCAGAGCTATTTTTGCAGTGGAGGAGGGTTTCCATCTATTGGAAGGCCTGTAAAGAAGCCCCTTGGGCTTTATTGACATATTTTGCATCAGGAAAAGGTGCATTTATCCCCTACAGTGCAATTTCGTCCCATATTTGCGTTATTTTAGGGAGGAGCTGTAGGGGTGGTTGCAGTGGTTGTTTCAGGAGGTGATTTATTTGTTGTAGGTTTCTACATCAGCTTTAGCCATATCTTCTCATTTCTGTTTTTGCATCATACCTTCAACCCTAGGGCTAAAGCTTACATTGGAAAATTCTGTGCATTTTTCAGAAACCCTCTTGGGTTGTCTTAGAAAGCTGATCTAGTGCCCATATATTTATGTGTAGTGTCTATTGAGGCATTTATTAGTATTTTATATCATTGTATCATCTTTGGCTGTCTTTATTCTTAATATGACTGCGATTTAGCAGAATCTCCGGCATTTTGTATAACAGCCACATCTCACCTTTGAGAGTAATATGTAATGGAGGGTTCTGTGATCACATTCTATGATTTGTGCCTCATTGTTTTGTACTTAATTTCTGCATATATGATCAATTATATGGCTCCATATTGTTCTCATGGTTTCATGTATTAATATTTGTTTTTGCTTTCATTTTAGGCACTCTATTCCTGCTTTTCCCATTTGGGAATATTACACCTGCGCCCCGCGTCCTTTGCTACGACCTCCCTTGCTCTGCTTACCATTTTCCTTTCATCACTTATTCCTTCCCCGACTCTCTCACGCGCTTGCCTTTCACTCCCCCACTCCCTTGCTCTCTTCCCTATTCACCTATCTCCCCCCTTGCATCCCTGATCGCTCTCCTTTTTTTATCTTGCACCATGGTGTGAAATGAAAACTACCTACACTATGTAGACATGCAAGCTAAAATGGAACAATTTTGTGCGCTACAGAGGATCTTGGAAGAAAAGCAGCAAGTAGATATGAATCTTCTTCAGCATAGGGCTTCGTCACTCCAGAATCAATTCAATGATCTCTCCAATCGTTGCTCACATGTGGAAGAATCTATTCATATTCTGAAATACATTCTTGAGAAATGCTCAGATCTAAGCTCCAACTCCAACAATGTGAGAAATTTCGGTCCTAGAGATAACACTGATGCATCAACCAAACGGCTAATAAGCATCAACTAATCCTCACTCCTCCTCTCTCCTTTCTGCATATGTCTTTTAAGTTTTTTTTCCTTCTTTCACAATTTGTCAGAATATATCTGAAGTTTGTAATTCAGTACAACTTGAACAGTAGACTTAAAGGAGGCTTAGAATTTTTTTTCTGCTACCTTCTCTGTCCCTCCACAACAACATCGAACTATAACAAGGAAATATTTCCTTCTTTTTTTGGAATATAATATAGCACCTGACCTTGTTAAAAAAAAAAACACTTAATCACAATGAAAATCTCTATCAAGGATGAACATCATGAACAAGAGTGTAAACAAGTTATTCCTAAATTCTCCAAACTCCCTTAACCTTCTAGTAAATCCTCTTTATTAAAGTGAGAGGGTGGTGATAAGGCAGGAACTGAATCGGTTCATTTATGTGTTATTTTCCCTTGGTAACCCAAACAACACTTGACTCGTAATTGACCTGGGTTTCTACCTATCGGGTTGCATCGACTAGTGAGGGTTTGGTGGGGTTACAACAAGCTGGAATCCATGACCATAGAGCATATTGCAACTCAGGGAAGGATTGTCACAACTTGGAAGAGTATTGCATGAGTTGTGCACTTCCGTTTGGGAGGTGTAGAGGTTTTATGTCTACTTATGTAACAGTGGACCTTACTCCCATTATTCATGGATGGCACATCTTCCACCGAAGTTATAAAATCATTAATTCCCCTGGTACATGTTGAATTTTATTTCTTCGTAGGAAATTTATGGCAACAGTTTGAGAAATGCCATTCGAAAAAACAAATTTGAGACTTACCTAGCTAAATATCCAATTTTTCATTGGTGCTCACGATGGACTCGATCGCTGAGGTGACTCGAAAACGATAGGGCTTGTTCTGCTCCAGTGTACAGGTTTGTGTGGGCCAAGGGTTTGCATAATGTCGGGGGAGACAGGAACTACAACATTGAATCCTAGACAATCATATCAATATGTGATAATATAGTGCATTATCCTACTATGTAATATCCATATTATATATTTTACTTAATTTCCAGGAGTTTAATTCAAGAAATCGACTATTAAATTTTTCCAGAAGATTCAATAATAAATTGCAACACCATTATAGAGAAAAAACACTACAAACCCCAGTTATTTTATTAATAAATTACAAGGAAATTACATCAATTTTATCTAGAAGGAAACCTGATAGGGATATTCACACAAACCCTTGGCTTTTGCTCCTTTAGCTCAGCACCTCGTACTCCATAGTTAATTGTGGATTCATCCCTCCTGAAGTATACAATCGTCCACCTTGAACCCTAGCAATTCGGCCCTCTATAATATTATTCTTCTACTACAAACTCATGGGAGCTATATGAGACTTAGTACATATCAGAAATGTGAAGAAGGTTGAAATTTTTGATTTGGTTAAGCCCTAATTTTTGTGAAAAAATTGCTGGAAAAAAGACTGATCTGAGGCACATATTCGGCCTAGTTTGAGGCACATATTCGGCCTATTTTGAGGCCCATACTGAGGCATAATTTTAACGTCTGTTGAAATCCTTTTTGAGCTAGACCCCTATAGTTGAAATATTTAGTACTATGCCAAATATACAAAAACTCGCTGGTGCTCATGATGGCTCAAAAATGAGGGTTTCCTGTATGTAAACCTCTATGAGAACATAAACTGTAAAATTCAAGATGGAAAGAGTATTTTATTACTCTACGCTCAATTCAAACAAAAAGATGGTTTTCAGTATGTACATTGTAAACCTCTATGAGACCATAAACTATAAAATTCAAGATGGAAAGAGGATTTTATTACTCTACACTCAATTCAAACGAGTATTCAAACCTTTTTATTACATAAGTATACCAGGGTACACGTTATCTATTAAGGGAAATGAAATAAATTAAGGGACAACTATAAATTCCGTTCTTAGAAATTAGTTCAAGAGGATTTTTCCAATTATAATCTCCATTACCTAGGCCATTTACGAATCCTTGAAGTCCTATTTATAAATATTGGTTCAGCTCAATTTGAATCGATACTAGTCTTTATTGAACCACCCTTGCAACCCACGTACAAAATATAAAGACAGATGACCATAAAAATAATGGCAAGAATAAAAATTTTGAGCTAATTAGTGAACATAAATTTCAATGAAAATAAAATCAGCTCAACGGGGTAGTGCCCATGGAGTTGGGTAAGTTGACGCAGCTCCAGCAGCTTTGCTTAGCTTATAATCAATTGATTAGTGGCAACAACATGAGCTTTCCCATTATTAGTGCTCTTATTAATTGTTTCTCCCTATGAGAACTCGTCTTCTACTCTAATAAACTCACGGGACATTTGTCCTCTTCTATTGGCCATCTCTCTAAAAGAATGAGTATGGTATACTTGGGCTTCAATGATTTAACAGGCGAAATACCTCCACATATTGGAAACTTGACTAGTTTAACATTCCTTGAGTTAGAGGAGAATCGTTTTACCGAAGAAATTCCTTATTCACTTAATAAGCTTCAAATACTAGAGAGGTTATATTTGAGTTCCAAAAATCTACAAGGAAACATTCCAATTGAAATCGGGGAACTCAAACACCTATGGGTTTTATCTATCGGGGGAAATAATCTGATTGGAAGAACCCTGAATCCATTGCCTACCTCTAGCAGCTAGAATATCTAAATCTCAGGAAAAACTAGTTATCAAGTACTATACCTACAACTTTAGGGAAATGTGGGAATTTGTTACTTTTAGACCTATCATATAACAGGATCTACAGGCACACACCTCCAGAGGTGGGAGGCCTTGTAAATTTCTTTATAGGTTTCATAAACTCAAAATTATCATCTATTTAAATGTTTCTTTCAATGAACAATGTAATACATAGCATATAATGCCAATAGCACCTGTAGATCTGGTTACGTTCATTTTTTGTATTCTGTGATTGAGAACGTAGCCCACAGAATAAAATTTGCCCTAAAAAAGGTCATTTTCGAGACTTACCTGGCTAGATATCCAATTTTTCGCTGGTGCTCACGGTGGCTCAAAAATTATAGCACTCCAATGTACAGGTTTGCAGAATTTCAGGGGAGACAGAATTTTGGGTTTTTTTATAATAATAAAACTCTCAGACGAGAGTTAAAACAACTCTAGGCCGAGAGTTTTAAAACTCTCATCTGAGAGTTTACCCGAGAGTTTATGTCAATAAAACTCTCGAACGAGAAAATACTTAACTCTCATCCAAGAGTATTTTAACTCCGGTCAAGTCCAATCTAACTCTCAGGAAAAACATTAAAAATCTCTCAGACTAGAGTTATAAAAACTCTCGGTAGATAAATTGAGTTGATTATTTTCTCGAACGAGAAATTAAAAATTTCACCCAAATTTTGGCCATCCGCCAAAACGTTTTTCCCAATTTCGGGATTTCACCAATATTCTTCTTCTACCTGCAAAATTGGATGGTGATGTGGCTCTTACTACACCACGTGATCAAATGGGGGGAGGGGGGGGAGTTTTTGTTGGATATTTTATTTTTTTTAATGAGAATGCTAATGAAATCCAATTTTCTATTTTTGAAATTAAATATGCCTATTGCAATATTTTTTTTTGTAGAAAGAAAAGAAATGAATCAACTAGGGGAGAAAACAGTGCATACTTTGACACCTCCCTACAATGGCGTCAAAAATTGATGAGTATCAGTATTGCAACAAGAATGATGCCACTCCCAAGGATACCAACTTTAATTATCAACCTAGGGTTCATAAAAACTTAAGTGGTGTCGGCACTATATGTACAGAATACAATGTGTCCTTATTTATTTTATATGATGTAATGGATTAATTTCATGAAATCAAATCTTAAACTAATTGCATAAAGTGAAATGTTACTTTGAAAATAAATTAATCAATAATTTGTAATTGAAATACTAAAAGCATGAATTCAAATAAATAGGCCTAATATACTTTGTAAAAATTCATGTCTTAAGTGGTGTTTATTCTTCCTTAGTCATGGATTTAGATCCTAGGGGTCATGATTCAAGCCTAAGATTAAAAAACCAAACTTTAGGAGCAAATCTGGTCAAGTTTACACGTGCTACAAGAGTGTTACAAGAAGTCTTGTTTAGGATATAACTCACCAAATGACAAAGTAAATAAAATGAAAATGGGATGGGACAAAAAAGAATTAATTAGGATATCTTAGGTATCCATTACAAGTGGAATCACTCCAAAATACCTGTTACACAGTAATTTGTCACCGTCCCTACCATTCCCCGTCCCGCACATTGGAGGGCCCATTATGTGACCTGTGAGCAATGTCATGCCTTGAAACCATTATCATTGCATTCCTCTAAACTTGAGCTTCAATTGCCCTGAAGACATCTCCTTGCAAAAGACCATAAAAACATCCCTTTTTGCATTGGCGCGGGCATCCAGTTCATCACTCGCGCCAATGAGGAAAATCCTACAAAGAGGCCACGCCAACTGGCGCTCTGTCCCAGAGTCGCGGTCACGCCAGCCAATTTAAGGAGTGTTTTTAAAATAAGAAGGGTGGAATTTTTGTTTCAACAAACTCAGAAAATGCTATCTATCTTGAGTTGGGAGGTTTGGCTCCGGGAGTTCCATGGAAGGGAAGTGGTTTGCCACCTCTCATGGAAGCTTCCTTGATGATAGGACCAATCCCACAATTATAGGGATCCCAACTCCCCTTCCTCCTTCTATAAAAGCTTGCTCATTGCCATTGCAAGCTAGTCTTGAAGTGCCTAAGCTTTGAATCTCCAAATTCCCAAGAGCCTTCATGCTGCAAGAGCCCTCATTTTTCCCTTAAGGCCGACTCAAGTAAGGAGACTATCGTCGAGACACTCTAGAGAGGCTCGTCCCTTCCCTAGCAAGCTTTGCGAGACGTGAACGACTGGAGACCCTTCCGAAGGAGACCGCAGCGTCAGAACATTGGTTGTACTCTCTTTTGATTGCTTATTAATGAATGACTACCGGTTATGGTTCCACTCTGTTTTTCACTTATGATAATGATGAGTTATATCCTTTCTGACTGATATATAGTTGCGTATTCTGGATTTTATGCTTGTATTCGTATTGTTTCTTGCATGTGCAGGTGTCCATTCACGGAGATCGTGGGGATCATGATCTGCCGAAGCTAAGGAATGGGAACACTGTCTCTTCTACGAATCATAGCACTGGACTCCAGGTAGGCCTCCATCGTTGGCTTATTTATTCGCAATTAGGAACTTGCGCTGTAGCATTTGATGATTGTTGCTAGACCCCTGCTGGGCTAGTAGGGATTGCCTCTGTCCGCAGAGGGGATTTACCTCCTCAACAATTTGGCGACTCTGCTGGGGAGTCGATTTGCAGGATTGGAGTCGATTTGCAGGATTCCGCCATCACCCCTCCTCCGAGTAGTCTGGTCGCCTCCTTTGATTGGAGTTCATTTGCAGAATTCTGCCTTCCGTCTTACATGCCTTTCAAGATCACAGTACAGGCTCTTAGTCTGGTTGTACCCAGCACCATTATAGACGAAGGTGCCTCTATTAGTATTCTATCCTCAACTACCTGGCAAGCTTTCGGCTCGCCGCCGCTTGCGCCTATTACGCAGAATATGTTGACTTTTAAGAGAAGGACGAGTCAACCGTTGGTGATCCTTCCAAGGTTACCGATTACCTTGGGAGGTAAAACCGTCCATATGGACGTGATGGTCATTCCAGGCCCCTTGGATATCAATCTGCTCCTGGGGCGCGATTACACCTATGCCATGGGATTGCTCGTCTCCTCCCTTTTTCGTGTGGCCTGTTTTCCGCATGAAGGACGGATCGTGACCATTGATCAGCTTTCGTTCTTTGGTCCTAGTGTGGCAACTGGTCTGCCATCACCCCCTCCTGGTTTTTATTCACCCGTTGTATCTGCTCCACCGCAGGTCAACTATGTGTCTACCTACCCTATGCCCACACTCAGTGAAGACGCCGTCGTGCATAGTGTACTAGGAGCATTGGGTCCTGACTTCCAGGATGTTTTCCTTCCATCGAGAGTGGAACTCTTGGAAGCACCGCCTTCTTGTTCATTTTGATGTAAGTCGGTTAGAGCACGGTTTCCTCTCTGTGTCAAGCTCTTTAAAAACTGAAACCAGGTTCTCAGAGCATAGTTCCTTCACTTGTGTCAAGCTCCTAAAAACAATGAAACAAGCTATTTGAGGATAGTTCTTTTAAGTGTGTCAACCTCGTTAAAATAATGAAACACGAGCATGTTCAATTCGAATTTTTGTTTTGAACCTTCACTCCATTTTCAATGGACTAAAGCTTGGGGGGCATTCACCTCGAATTGAGACACCATGCTGGGGGGCATGCCCATCTTCCTCATTTCAAGCATAGTTTGCATATGTGTGTGTTTGTGTGTGCTTTTAAGCTTGCATAAAAATGAAATGTGTGAGTAGATACATTGTGTGAATACATTTCGCATTGGGTCGTTTGTTATGTAACTGATATATTAGATTACATTTGTATTATAAATTTGCATGACATATAGAAAACATCATCATATGTAAAAGATCCATCCAAAATAGCCATATGTATATATATATATATCTGTGTGTGTGTGTGTGTGTGTGTGTGTGTGTGTGTGTGTGTGTGTCGAAATGTTTGCACAGTGTGCATCGCATAAGATCAAAAAATATACATAATCGTCTTAAATACATCCGGAGACGATATGTCTCTCAAAAAATATGTGTGGTAAAAGCCCTAAGAGTCTAATCCGCATGGTGCTCATGATAACATGTAACTGCACGCACTAAGCGTCTCAGAAGTCAGTGGATCTGACTAGGTACTCCCACCGTATGACGTTGGTACGCCATCGGTACATCCGCCAGCCGAGCATAGTCCGGGATCCCTCGGGCAATACCCTCGAGATTATAGATCAACTCCTCCCCTCCCGTGCCCTCTTCCTGAGGATCAGGGGCGAGAAGGGTCCTCTGCGTGATTGGAGACATACCGGCTAGTCTCTCGGGGCCCACATCTGCATACACATAAAAAATGTGTTAGGACGAATGTGTATTAACAAAAAAAAATCATAAATCATAAAAATAAAAAAGATGAGGTCATACCCAACTCCTCGTCCCAGTCATCTCCTTCTGGCAGTGGGAGATCTAGGTCTCCAGTGAAATCGGTTCCTGCATATGGCTAGTCTTCCACGACGATCAACTGGTGCCGTAACCACCCAAAAAACTCTGGCCTCCACGACATATGTTGGCCTCCTCCAGCTCTGGGCATTAGTGCTGCCCAGCGAGCCATTCTTGGCTCTCGTGGAATCGACTCAGCTACAATGGCCGCTTGGCCTTGGAAGATTGGTAATTGTTCCAGAATAAACGATACCAGGATGGAACCATAGCCGAACTGTTTCAGTTTGGCTTGCTTGCATTTCGTGAGCTGTCTCTTCATGTTGATTGTTACTGTTGTAGCCCAGTCAAACAAAAGTGGAGTCATGCACTCTGAGGCCAGCAGGAGTTGGGCCTTTGTGGCCTCGTGCGGTGCCTGCGACCCTGCAGCCCGCGTGATGGTATGTAGGACTACCCTCAATTCCAGATCGGGGATGGTGTGGATATCCACCTTTTTTCTCCCTGATCCCATTTGTGCTCTTGGGCACACTCGTGCCATCACTTCCTCCATCTTCTCGCCGGATGGTCTGCTCCCAGTCAAGATGGGTACCGGACCTCTGCGAGACAATCCGATTATGAAATACACATCAGAAACCTCCAGCTCCAATACCTGGTCTCGCAACTTGAACACTTGTTCCTGTTCATCCCAAATACTGATCAGATACTGGAGGAGCTCGGGCTGAGCTCATAAACAGGGTTTTAGGAAGAACTTCTTTAGCCCACAGTTTCTTAGGGCATTCATGCAAGCCTCACTTTCTATGGCATGTTCGTCCTCTTCTCCATGCTCTCTTTCTTTCCACTCAATCACCATTTTTCTTGATTTCCTGCATCCACATGGTCACAAACCCTTAATTAAATCTCTGGTAGGTTTCAAAATTCACTTAAATTGATTAAAATTTCAAATTTCTAGGCGGAAATTTGGGTTCGGCTGCTGGCGCAGCTGTTTTTTGAACAGTCACGCCATGTGGCGCGAGGCCTTTACATGGAAAAGCCCATTGGCGGGGGTCCGTGCCCGTACCCGCGCCAATGAGCGCAGCCCTAAAAATTCAAAAATTTGCCACAAGAATCTGATACATGAGGGAAAACTATTAAAAAATGGATTGAAATGAAGTACAAGGAAGTGCCCCTTACCTGTCACAGACGAGAATCTGAATGGTAAACCGGATCTGTCGCAATCACCGTCAGAAGTTTGCACACCAAATGGACCACTGTTGCTTTTCACCAAGGTAAATAGTAAATGTAATTTTGTTTTTACCATTTTGACATATTTATAACTTTTTCGACATAGGATAGGTTTTAAAAGTTATTTTTATCAAATATTTTAATATGTTATGTCGAAAATGGGTTTTACGCTTGCTTGGTATGTGCAGCAACAGGTTTTTCGCGACTTTAACGGTGAAAACGAGTTGTATTTTATACTTTTTCGGACTCGGTAAATACACGAAAAAGTCACTTTGGAGTCATCTTTCAGCTCTTTTCTGACTCTCTAAACATGAAAAGATCACCGAGGCCCTTGTCGTTTCGATCTCGTTAAAATGGACACGAATCGACATCTACCCAGTATACGTTTAACCCTTTTTCGGGCTGGGATAGATTGATTACGAAAAAGGAATACCCTAGCCTATCGCGACTAGGAGGTTTTCTCGGATATTGTTTTCTACCTTTTCGGATCTGAGGAACTATTTATGAAAAGGGACCTTTGGAGTTTACTTTTTTGCTGTCTTTTCAAACTCTCTAAACATGAAAAGACGCCGAGTTCTTCCTTTGTCAGACTCGTTAAACCCTGATGACATCGGATTCAGTCGAAATGACGTTCTCCGAGTTCCTCCTTCCTAGGACTCGTTAAATGCACTAGGATGGATTTTCCCGAAGGGCGGACTTATATTACAAGCATATGTTATCCCCTTAAAGCTTTTTATCAAAAATAATTGGGGTAATCACCAGAAATGGTGGGGGAAAAATGGAACCATCATCATTGTCGTGTCGGCAGTATGTCGCTCTTGAACATGGCACTTGTCTGCATTCGTGTCGGGTTGGGGACATCTCATCTCGTTTTTCACTTGCCTCCGTGGGTTTGGATAATTTCTTTTTGACCTCTCCTCTGCTCATTGCCTCGTCACCATGACCTCTGATCCGTTGATGTCAAATACTGCCAAAACCACTATTTGTGCAGTTATATGTTCAAGAGAATTTGACCTCTACGAATATCAACCTTCCTCTGATTCTCATATGATCTTGATTCACAACAAAAACATCATGTTCGTTTGTCTCGTGTCGATGATGTGGGAAACATTATGGCCCACCTTCGATCAAGATCACTTCCTGTCGACTTCAGCTCATTATCCAGGAAGCTGACTTAGAGACTCCCTTATGGTACCTTGGAGCCTGCATGCCTCAATGGCAGGTTCGTCGCATTCGACGTGAGGTTCTCATCATTTGCCTCCGATCGAGTGATTCTATGGGTGCTCGATGCCAACTCATTGATTCACACGCCATAGATTGTACCTATAGTACCTTGAGAGCCATTGTCATTATTGGTGGTTTCTCTCGCATCTGTTAATAGCTCTCATCATTGGCTAGTAATCAGACGATGTTCTTGCATGTTCGACTTCAGCTCACATATTCGCATGTTTGAACTTGTACTTTGTTCGGGTCGAGATGGAGCGCAAGACCCTGGATTGTGTCTGTCGTGATCCAGGTTGCGATATTGTGGATTATTATGATTATTTACATGACTTATTCAATGGATGGCTGTGACCATACCTGAGTCTATTTATTGATCCTCACTGGATGGCTGTGACCATACCTTGGATCTGGATTATTGTATACTCTGTTTCGGATGGTTGTGCCCATATCGCATATACATCATGTACTTGAGATATCAGTTTTATTTCTCCACGCAGGTTTTCCAATGGTGGAGCTTCAGTTGGACATGTTCTCGTAAAGCATTTCACCCCTCTCTCTCTCTACGGGCGTCATGCTTTAGGGGGCATCTGTTACACAGTAATTTGTCACCGTCCCTACCATTCCCCGTCCCACACATTGGAGGGCCCATTATGTGACCTGTGAGCAATGTCATGCCTTGAAACCATTATCATTGCATTCCTCTAAACTTGAGCTTCAATTGCCCTGAAGACATATCCTTGCAAAAAACCATAAAAACATCCCTTTTTTCATTGGCGCGGGCATCCAATTCATCACTCGCACCAATGAGGAAAATCCTACAAAGAGGCCGCGCCAACTGGCACTCTGTCCCAGAGTCGCGGTCGCGCCAGCCAATTTAAGGAGTGTTTTCTAAATAAGAAGGGCGGAGGTTTTGTTTCAACAAACTCAGAAACTGCTATCTATCTTGAGTTGGTAGGTTTGGCTCTAGGAGTTCCATGGAAGGGAAGTGGTTTTCCATCTCTCATGGAAGCTTCCTTGATGATAGGGCCAATCCCACAATTATAGGGATCCCAACTCCCCTTCCTCCTTCTATAAAAGCTTTATCATTGCCATTGCAAGCTAGTCTTGAAGTGCCTAAGCTTTGAATCTCCAAATTCCCAAGAGCCTTCATTCTGCAAGAGCCCTCATTTTTCCCTTAAGGCCGACTCAAGCAAGGAGACTATCGTCGAGAGACTCTAGAGAGGCTCGTCCCTTCCCTGGCGAGCTTTGTGAGACGTGAACGACTGGAGACCCTTCCGAAGGAGACCGCAGCGTCAGAACATTGGTTGTACTCTCTTTCGATTGCTTATTAATGAATGACTACCGGTTATGGTTCCACTCATTTTCACTTATGATAATGATGAGTTATATCCTTTCTAACTGATATATAGTTGCGTATTCTGGATTTTATGCTTGTATTCGTATTTTTTCTTGCATGTGCAGGTGTCCATTCACGGAGATCGTGGGGATCGTGATCTGCCGAAGCTAAGGAACGAGAACACTGTCTCTTCTACGAATCATAGCACTGGACTCCAGGTAGGCCTCCATCGTTGGCTTATTTATTCACAATTAGGAACTTGTGCTGTAGCATTTGATGATTGTTGCTAGACCCCTGCTGGGCTAGTAGGGATCGCCTCTGTCCGCAGAGGGGATTTACCTCCTCAACAATTTGGCGACTCCGCTGGGGAGTGGATTTGTAGGATTGGAGTCGATTTGCAGGATTCCGCCATCATCCCTCCTCCGAGTAGTTTGGTCGCCTCCTTTGATTGGAGTCGATTTGCAGGATTCCGCCTTCTGTCTTACGTGCCTTTCGAGATCACAGTACAGGCTCTTGGTCTGGTTGTACCCAGCACCATTATAGATGAAGGTGCCTCTGTTAGTATTCTGTCCTCAACTACCTGGCAAGCTTTCGGTTCGCCACCGCTTGCGCCTGTTATGCAGAATCTGTTGACTTTTAACAAAAGGACGAGTCAACCGTTGGGGATCCTTCCAAGGTTCATCACCCCCTCCTAGTTTTTATTCACCCGTTGTATCTACTCCACTGCAGGTCAACTATGTGTCTACCTACCCTGTGCCCGCACTCAGTGAAGACATCGTCGTGCATAGTGTACTGGGAGCATTGGGTCCTGACTTCCAGGATGTTTTCCTTCCATCGGGAGTGGAACTCTTGGAAGCACCACCTTCTTGTTCATTGTGATGTAAGTCGGTTAGAGCACGGTTTCCTCCCTTTTTCAAGCTCTTTAAAAAATGAAACCAGGTTCTTGGAGCATAGTTCCTTCACTTGTGTCGAGCTCCTAAAAACAATGAAACAAGCTATTTGAGGATAGTTCTTTTAAGTGTGTCAACCTCGTTAAAATAATGAATTGAATTTGAAAGACTAAAACCATAGGACCTAGGAATTTTATTTGAACCTTCAATTCCATTTTCAATGGATCAAGCTTGGGGGGTATCTACCTCGAATTGAGACACCATGCTGGGGGGCATGCCCGTCTTCCTCATTTCAAGCATAGTTTGCATATGTGTGTGTTCGTGTGTGCTTTTAAGCTTGCATAAAAATGAAATGTGTGAGTAGATACATTGTGTGAATACATTTCGCATTGGGTCGTTTGTTATGTAACTGATATATTAGATTACATTTGTATTAGACATTTGCATGACATATAGAAAACATCATCATATGTAAAATATCCATCCAAAATAGTCATATGTATATATATATATATATATATATATATATATATATATATATATATATATATATATATATATATATATATATATATATCTCGTGTGTGTGTGTGTGTGTGTGTGTGTGTGTGTGTCGAAATTTTTGCACAGTGTGCGTCACATAAAATCAAAAATATACATAATCGTCTTAATACATCCGGAGACAACATGTCTCTAAAAAAATATGCGTGGTAAAAGCCCTAAAAGATCTAATCCGCATGGTGCTCATGATAACATGTAATTGCACGCACTAAGCGTCTCAAAAGTCGGTGGAGTCGACTAGGCACTCCCACCGTATGTCGCTGGTACGCCATTGGTACATCTGCCAGTCGAGCATAGTCCAGGATCCCTCGGGCGATACCCTCGAGATTCTGGACCAACTCCTCCCCTCCTGTGCCCTCTGCCTGAGGATCAGGGGCGAGAAGAGTCCTCCGCGCGATTGGAGACATACCGGCTGGTCTCTCGGGGCCCACATCTGCATACATATAAAAATGTGTTAGGAAGATTGTGTATTAACAAAAAAAATCATAAATCATAAAAATCAAAAGAGATGAGGTCATACCCAACTCCTCGTCCCAGTCATCTCCTTCTGGCAGTGGGAGATCTGGGTCTCCAGTGAAATCGGTTCCTGCATATGGCCAGTCTTCCACAATGATCAACTAGCGCCGTAACCACCCAAAAAACTCCGGCCTCCATGACATCTGTTGGCCCTCCGCCTCTCGTGGCACAGGCTGCCCAAATGAGCCATTCTTGGCTCGTGTGGTATCAGATCTGCTACTATGGCCCCTTGGCCCTGGAATATTGGTAAGCATTCCAGAATGAACGATACCAGGATGGAACCATAGCCAAACTATTTTAGTTTAGCTTGTTTGCATTTTGTGAGCTTCCTTTTCATGTTTATTATTACTGATGTTGCCCAGTCGAAGAGTAAGGGACTCATGCATTCTGAGGCCAGCAGGAGTTGGGCCTTGTGGCCTCATGTGGTGACTGCGACCCTGCAGCCCGGGTGATGGTATGTAGGACAACTCTCAATGCCAGATCAGGGATAGTGTGGATATCCACCTTTTTTTTCCCTGATCCCATTTGTGCTCCTTGGCACACTCGTGCCATCACTTCTTCCATCTTCTCGCCAGATGGTTCGTTCCCATTCAAGATAAGTGCATCGACTTTATGTAGACAATCCGATTATCAAATACACATCGTAAATTCTCCAGCTCTCCAATACCCGGGTCTCGCAACTTGAATAATTTGTTCTCGTTCATCCCAACATCGATCGTATACATCGGAGGAGCTCTGAAGCTTTCGAGCTCATAAACAGGTGTTGTAAAGAACTTTTAGCTCTGCATTTCGAGGGCATTCATGCAAGCTCTCACTTTTATGGCATGTTCGTCCCTTCTCCATGCTCTCTTTCCACTCAATCACCATTTTGCTTGATTTCCTGCATCCACATGGTCATAAACCCTTAATTAGATCTCTGGTAGGCTTCAAATTTCATTTAAAATGATTAAAATTTCGAATTTCTAGGCGGAAATTTGGGTTCGGCCGCTGGCGCGGCTATTTTGTGAACAGTCGCGCCATGTGGCGCGAGCCCTTTGCATATAAAATCCCATTAGCGCGGGTCCGTGCCTGATACCCGTGCCAATGAGCGCAGCCCTAAAAATTCAAAAAGTTGCCACAGAGCCTGATATACGAGGGAAAACTATCAAAAAAATGGATTGAAATGAAGTATAGAGAAGCACCTCTTACCTGTAGCAGACGAGAATCTGAATGGTCAACCGGATCTGTCGCAATCGCCGTCAGAAGTTTACACTCCAAAATGGACCACTGTTGCTTTTTACCAAGGTAAATAGTAAATGTAATTTTGTTTTTACCATTTTGGCATATTTATAACTTTTTCGACATAGGATAGGTTTTAAAAGTTATTTTTATCAAATATTTTAATATGTTATGTCGAAAATGGGTTTTACGCTTGCTTGGTATGTGCAGCAACAGGTCTTTCCACGACTTTAACGGTGAAAACGAGTTGTATTTTATACTTTTTCGGACTCGGTAAATACACGAAAAAGTCACTTTGGAGTCATCTTTCAGCTCTTTTCTGACTCTCTAAACATGAAAATATTTCCGAGGCCCTTGTCGTTTCGATCTCGTTAAAATGGACACGAATCGACATCTACCCAGTATACGTTTACCCCTTTTTCGGGTTGGGATAGATTGATTACAAAAAAGGAAAACCCTAGCCTATTGCGACTAGGAGGTTTTCTCAGATTTTGTTTTCTACCTTTTTGGGTCTGAGGAACTATTTACGAAAAGGGACCTGTGGAGTTTACTTTTCTGCTATCTTTTCAAACTCTCTAAACATGAAAAGACGTCGAGTTCTTCCTTTGTCAGACTCGTTAAACCCTAATGACATTGGATTCAGTCGAAATGACGTTCTTCAAGTTCCTCCTTCCTAGGACTCGTTAAATGCACTAGGATGGATTCGTCTGAAGGATGGATTTATGTGACAAGCATATGGTATCCTCTTCAAGCTTGTGTAAAAATAAAGAGGTACTCGCTAGAAATGGTGGGGGAAAAATGGAACCATCATCATTGTCGGTCGGCAAGATGTCGCTCTTGAACATGGCACTTGTCTCGCATTCGTGTCGGGTCGGGGACACTTACTCCGTTTTCACTTGCTCGTGGTTTGGATAATTTTTTTTTGACCTCTCCCTCGCTCATTGCCCGTCACCATGACCTCGATCCGTTGATGTCAAATACCGCCAAAACCACTATTTGTGCAACTTATATGTTCAAGAGAAGTTGGCCTCTGCAAATATCAACCTTCCTCCGATTCTCATATGATCCTGATTCACAACAAAAACATCATGTTCCTCTGTCTCGTGTCAATGATGTGGGAAACATTATGGCCCACCTTCGATCAAGGTCACTTCCTGTCGACTTCAGCTCATTATCCAGGAAGCTGATCTAGAGACTCCTTTATGGTACCTTGGAGCTTGCATGCCTCAATGGCAGGTTCGTCGCATTCGACGTGAGGTTTTCATCATTGGCCTCCGATCGAGTGATTCTGCGGGTGTTCGACGCCAACTCATTGATTCACACGCCATAGATTGTACCTGCAGTACCTTGAGGGCCATTGTCATTATTGGTGGTTCCTCTCGCGTCTGTTAACAGCTCTCATCATTGGCTAGTAATCGTATGGTGTCTATCAGATAATTGATTTCTACCATATATTCGCATGTTTGAACTTACTTGTCTCGCCCAGATGGAGCTTAAAGACCCTGATTGTGTCCGCTAAGATCCGTAAAAGGCGTATATTGTGGATTATTATGATTATTATATGACTTATTCAATGGATGGTCAGACCATACTCCTAGGCTCATTTACTCCATCCTCACATCGATGGCTATGACCATACCTTCGATCCATACCCTGGATCTGGATTATTGTATACTCTATTTCGGATGGCTGCGCCCATACCGCATATACATCATGTACTTGAGATATCAGTTGTATTTCTCCACGCAGGTTTTCCAACGGCGGAGCTTCAGTTGGACACGTTCTCGTAAAGCATTTCACCCCTCTCTCTCTCTTGGGCCTCATGCTTTAAGGGGCATCTGTTACACAGTAATTTGTCACCGTCCCTACCATTCCCCGTCCCGCACATTGGAGGGCCCATTATGTGACCTGTGAGCAATGTCATGCCTTGAAACCATTATCATTGCATTCCTCTAAACATGAGCTTCAATTGCCCTAAAGACATCTCCTTGCAAAAAAACCATAAAAACATCTCTTTTTGCATTGGCGCGGGTAGCCAGTTCATCACTCGCGCCAATGAGGAAAATCCTACAAAGAGGCCGCGCCAACTGGCGCTCTGTCCCAGAGTCGCAGTCGCGCTAGCCAATTTAAGGAGTGTTTTTTAAATAAAGATGGCGGAAGTTGTGTTTCAACAAACTCGTAAACCGTTATCTATCTTGAGTTGGGAGGTTTGGCTCCGTGAGTTCCATGGAAGGAAGCGGTTTGCCACCTCTCATGGAATCTTCTGATGATAGGCCAATCCCACAATTAGTAGGGATCCCAACTCCCCTTCCTCCTTCTCTATAAAAGCTTTATCATTTCCATTGCAAGCTAGTCTTGAAGTGCCTAAGCTGAATCTCCAAATTCCCAAGATTTCATTCAACAAGAGCCCTCATTTTTCCCTTGGCGTCGACTTTAACAAGGAGACTATCGTCAAGAGACGGCAGAGAGGCTCGGTCCCTTTCCTCGAGCGAGATTTGAGACGTGAACGACCGGAGACCCTTCCATTCCAAAGGAGACCGCATCAATATGACAGTTGTACTCTCTTTCGATTGCTTATTAATGAATGACTACCGGTTATGGTTCCACTCTGTTTTTCACTTATGATAATGATGAGTTATATCCTTTCTGACTGATATATAGTTGCGTTATTCCGGATTTTATGCTTGCATTCGTATTGTTTCTTGCATGTGCAGTGTCTATTCATCAGAGATCGTGGGATTGTGATCCGTCGAAGCCGAGGAACGAACATCGTCTTCTACGAATCAGCACGGATCGGTAGGCTCTCCATCGTTGCTTATTTATTCGCAATTAGAAAACTTGCGTCGTAGCATTTGATGATTGTTGCTAGACTGCCAGTAGGACGTTTCCTCTATCCTAAGAGAGGGATTTACCCTCACAATACCCTTCTTAGCACATGCTAAAAAATAACATAAAGTTACTACTCTAAAAATTGAAATTCAAGAACTAGTGAGCTAGTTAACCTATCAAATTTTAACCTAATCAATGAAATGAAATGGGGAATTTAAAGGTTATTAAATTGGCTTTTTTTATTACCGAATCCAATTTGAATCAACTCAAATTAATCTCATATGTTCAGCCCCCGTAAAAAAATATGTGGTAAGTTTAATCCGCATGGTGCCCATGATAACATGTGAATCGCATGCACTACATCTCGTAAGCCTGGTGATCCGACTAGGTACTCCCACCCCATGATCACTGCACGCTCTACTCCAGATCCGCCAAATTCTATGCACAAGTCTCCGGATCCCCTCAATACTCGAGATTCGGATCAACCTCCCTCCTGCCCTCTTCTCGAGGAGATCGTGGGGCCAGAAGCTTTTGTCCTCCGTGCGATTGAGACATAATGCAAATGTGTCTCCTCTGGGCCCACATCTACATAAACATAAAAATCTCATGACAAATGTGTATTAACAAAAAAAAAATCATAAATCATAAAAATCAAAAAGATGAGGCCACACTAACTCCTCATCCCGTCATCTCTCAGTTGGAGATCCGGTCTCCAAGGAACTGGGTTTCGCATATGGCCGCATTTTCCACGATGATCAATCGGCGCCAGAATTCACTCCAAAAACTCCGGTCTCCACGACATCTCGTTGGCCTCCTCCGCCTCCGCATTAGTGCGCCATGAGCCATTCTTGGTTCTTTGTGGAATCGGCCAATACAATGGCTCCCTTGGCTCAAAGATTGGTAATCGTCTTAACAAACGATACCAGGATGGAACCGCAGCCGAACTATTTCACACGTGGCTTGCTTACATTTCAAAGAGATGTGCTCCTTCATGTTGATTGTTATTGCCGTAGCCCAAATAAATAAAAGTGGAGTCATGCACTCGAGGCCGCGAGAGTTGGGCTCAGGCCTCGGTGGTGCCTGACCCCGCAGCCCGCGTGATGGTATGTGGTAGACCACCCCAATGCCGTATCGGGGATGGTGTGGAGCTATCCACCTTTTTGTTCCCTCGATCCCATTTGTGCTCTTTTTGGCACACTCGTGCCATCACTTCCTCCATCTTCTCGCCAGATGGCGTCCCAGCTTCCTACCAAGTATGGGTAATTGACTGCCGACAAATTTTAAGTATTAAATACACACGAAACCTCCACCCAAACACCAGTCCCGCAACTCGAGCAATTTGTTCCCTGCTCATCCCAACACTGAGCCCGTACATCGGGAAGATTCGGATCGAGCTCGTAAATGTGGTGTTAGAAGAACTTCTTTAGGGGCCTACGCTTAGTGGCATTCATGGTCTCATTTCTATGGCTCCTGTTTCGTCCTCTTTTCATGTTTCTTTTTCTGCACTAATCACCATTTTGCTTGATTTCCCGTATCCACATGGTCACAAACCCTTAATTAGATCTCTCGTAGGCTTCAAAATTCACTTAAATCGATTTAAAATTTCCCGACTTCTAGGCGAAAATTTGCCTGTCAGTCAAGGCTACCGTGCTTTGTGAACAACACGCCACGCGGGCACGAGTAAGCCTTAGCGTGAAACATCGGTTGGTCTCGTGCTCCGATACCCGCCAATGAGCACGCCTCTAAAAGCAAAAAATTCAAAAAGTTGCCACAAGAATCCGATACATGAGGGAAACTATTAAAAAATGGATTGAAATGAAGCATACAAAGGTTCTTTTATCATTAAGGCATTTAGAATCAATGGTAAATCCTGATTCGTCGTAATCACTGTCAAGTTTGCACACCAAATGGACTATCGTCGTTTTCACTACAAATAGGTAAATGTAAAAATTTTGAGCTTCTTCTTTAGCTTCATTTTGACATATTTATAGCTTTTTCTGGGACATAGATAGGTTTTAAAAGTTATTTTTATCAAATATTTTTATATATGTTATGTCGAAATGGGTTTTACGTATTGTTTGGTATGTGCAAACAACAAAGTTTCGCGATTCTTTAACTAAGTGGAAAAACAAGCTGTATTTTTATACTTTCTTTTGACTCTAGAAATACACGAAAAGTCACTTTGGAGTCATCTTTCAAACTCTTTTCTCTAACTCTCTAAACATGAAAATATTTTTGAGGTTCTTGTCGTTTCGATCTCGTTAAAATGGACACGAATCGACATCTACCCAATATATGCTTACTCCTTTCTAGTCGATAGATTGATTACGTAAAAAGGAATACCCTAGCCTATCGCGTGCACTAGAGGTTTTCTCGGATATTGTTTTCTACCTTTTCGGATCCGAGAAACTATTTACGAAAAGGACCTTTGGAGTTTACTTTTTTGTCAGTTTTTCAAACTCTTTAAACATGAAAAGACGCCGAGTTATTCCTTCATTGCACTCGATAAACCCCGATGACACTCCATCTAATTAAATGACGTTCTCCTAGTTCCTCATTCCTAAGACTCCTTTAAATGCACTAGATGGATTTCGCCTGGCGGGCGGACTTATATTACAAGCATATGTTATCCCCTTCAAGCTTGTTATCAAAATAATTGGGTTACCTACTAGAAATGTAGGGGAAAATGAACCACTGCTCATTATCGTGCCCGTAGTATGTCGCTCTTGAACATGGCACCTGTCCTGCATTCTGCAGCTTCGCGGGTTGGTGACATCTCATCTCATTTTTCTACTCTGCCCGTGTGGGTTTGGATAAGTGCATAATTTCTTTTGACCTCTCCTCTCGCTCATTACCTCACAAACATGACCTCTCGCATCCGTTGATGTCAACATCGCCAAAACCACTATTTGTGCCGGTTATATGTTCAAGAGAAGGACCTCTCGCATCATCAACCTTCCTCTAATTCTCATATGATCCCGATTCACAAAAAAAACATCATGTTCCTCTATCTCGTGTGTCAAGATGGGAAAACATTAGGCCCACCTTCATCAAGGTCACTTCCCTCGTCTACTTTAGCCCATTATCCAGCAGGCCGACTTAGAGACCTCCTTATGGTACCTTGGAGCCTCGCATGCCTCAATGCATGTGTTCATTGCATTCGACGTGAGGCTCTCATCATTGGCCTCTCCATCGTGATTCTACCGTGTTCGACGCTGTACCTCATTGATTCACACACGCCAGATTGTACCTATATTACTCGAGGGCCATTTTCATTATCATGCTTCTCTACGTCCGTTAATACTCTCATCATTGGCTGGTAATCAGAAGATGTTCTTGCATGTTTAGTGACTTTCTACCACATATTCGCATGCTCTGAACTTGTACTTGTTCGTCGAGATGGAGCAAGACTCTGGATTGTGTCGCATTGCGCATCCAGCTTATATTGTGATTATTATGATTATTTACATGACTTCCTCATTCAATGGATGGCTGCGACCATGTATTCGAGTCTATTTATTGATTCACTGATGGCTGCCAGCAGTCTACCTTGAGATCCGGATTATTGTA
This sequence comes from Pinus albicaulis, assembly GCA_034641835.2. Classification (NCBI taxonomy): domain Eukaryota; kingdom Viridiplantae; phylum Streptophyta; class Pinopsida; order Pinales; family Pinaceae; genus Pinus; species Pinus albicaulis. The sequence continues at coordinate 286,476,577 of CM076578.1, read as the reverse complement.
TACTGCTTTATGGTTGCGCCGATACCGTATATACATCATGTACATGAGATATCGTTTGTATTTCTCCACGCAGTTTCGACGGAGCTTCATTTGGACATGTTCTTGTAAAGCATTTCACCCTCTCTCTCTCTATGGGCCTCATGCTGGGGCATCCGTTACGCACTTGTCACCGTCCTTCTACCATTCCCCGTCCCGCACATTGGAGGGCCCATTATGTGACCTCGTGAGCAATGTCATGCCTTGAAACCATTATCATCATTCCTCTAAACTTGAGCTCACTTCCTCCCGAAGACATCTCCTTGCAAAAAACCATAAAAACATCCTTTTTTGCATTGGCGCGGCATCCGCTCATCACTCGCGCTAATGAGGAAAATCCTATAAAGAGGCTGCGCCAACCGCGTCCGTCTCAGTCATGGCTTGCCACGCACCCAATTTAAGGAGTGTTTTAAATAAGTACAGTGGAAGTTTTGTTTCAACAAACTCAGAAACTTATCTATCTTGAGTTGGGAGGTTTGGCTCGGAGTTCCATGGAAGGAAGTGGTTTGCCACCTCCTCATGGAAGCTTCCTTGATGATAGGGCCAATCCCACAATTATAGGATCCCAACTCCCTTCCTCCTTCTCTATAAAGCTTGCTCATTGCCATTGGGGTAAGCCAGTCTTGAAGTGCCTAAGCTTTGAATCTCCAAATTCCCAAGAGCCTCATGCCGGCAAAGCAGAGCCCTCATTTTTCCCCCTTTCTCTTTTAAGGCCGACTCCAAGCAAGGTGAGACTCATCGTCGAGATCAGAGGCTCGCGTCTCCTTCGGTGAGCTTTGCGAGACGGAACGATCGAAGACCCTTTTCCGAAGGATACCGCAGCCGCGTAACATTGGTTGTACTTCTTCGATTGCTTATTAATGAAATGACCACTGCTATGGTTCCACTGCTTTTCACTTATGATAATGATGAGTTATATCCTTTCCTCGTAGACTGATATATAAGTTTATTCTGGATTTTATGCTTGTATTCGTATTGTTTTCGTATGTGCAGGTGTCCATTCACGCATATCGTGGGGGATCGTGATCCGTCCGTAAGCCGAGAACGGGAACACTGCCTCTTCTACAAATCTCATATAGCACTAGACTCCGTGCAGGCCTCCATCGTTATTTATTTATTCGCAATTAGAACTTGCGCTCGTATCATTTGATTATTTTTGCTGTGACCCCTAACGTGGCCAGTAGGATCTCCTCTGCCTACAGAGGGGATTTACCTCAACAATACCCTTCTTAGCACATGCTAAAAATAACATAAAGTTACTACTCTAAAATTGGAAATTCAAGAACTAGTGATATAGTTAATCCTATCAAATTCTAACCTAATCAAATGAAAATGAAATGGGGTGAATTTAGTTATTAACTTGAATTTTTTTGACACTAATCCAATTGAATCAACTCAAATTAATCTCATTAACCCATTATAAAAATAGTGTAAATTACTATTAATACTCACAGATTTTGCAATCCTATATTTGTGAACTAGGTAATCAAATCCAAGTAGCTCAATGATGAAGATAACATTCCAAAGCACATAAATATTAATAATTCTTGTTAATATGTAAATAACTCCAAAAAATAAATCACTTCAATCATTTAACTCAATCCTACATCAATAAAAACATCAATACTAAATATAAAAATAGGCAAAACAAGAATTACAGATGCATGTGAATGTCTAAGAAGCTAAAAGAACATAAAGAAATTGTGCAAGAGGGAATCGAGACCTGTGGATGGCCAAGCCCAAGGATACTCGTATAAATATGGAAGAAACCAATATTTAGAAGCTAAAAATGGCACCAAAATTCATTATTTGAATCAATCCAAGTACATCCTACTAGAAAAGAAAGTGGAGTTTCAAAAAACAAGTTTTATCCACAATAAGACTAAACAATACTTGCTACTAGAGTGTCAATTGAATTGGTACTTTTGGGAAAGCCAACTGATGAGGAATCATTATCCTGAAAAAGGAGGAATCTTTCCTCCAAAAATCCCCTCAAATAGTGTGATATGGTTCCCAACACAAGGAATTTTCTATTAAATGAAAGGGAACACATTCCTAGATTTTCTCAATCATTGAGCTCCAAAATTTCTCAATACTACAAGAGATAGCATGATAATATGATCTATGAGATGATGATAATTATGCACTTTATATGAATATCATACATATATAAGAATCACTGAACTGATGTATGCTTTTTGCATTTTGATCAAGCAGAGTAGAGAGATCAAAGTTGAGGTTTCCAACTAATAAACAATTAATCAAATTAATCATTTCCTTCAAGCATTTCCATGAATTAACAGTGATGTAATCCTTTCGTCAATATTTTTCTATCATTGAAATTAGGCATCATATTTAATGAAGGCTTGCATAGAAAACATTTCCTAGTTTAATCCAACAAACAGTGAGGCAAATGCCATCATTTAAAATCTATAAATATAAATTATTCCCATGATAATCACATTTTATTAAAGCATACCTAACCAAATTTTGGAGTTGAAATTTTGAAGTGGTCATGAGAGTTGGGTGATCCCATTAATGAGTGGGCCTCGTTACCCACCACTTTCTAGGTTATATCCCAAGGAGAAAAATTCTCCAAGATGGTCCTCGCCGGTAGCAAGCAAACCACTAACTAGCTTGTTGTGTCATTTCTCCGCCACCGAGCCAACCATGTGGTCCTCACCCATCTATCATGATGACATGTTTGAAGGTGGGCCTCAAATATCCAAGGTATACTGTGTCATTTGGTAATTGAGCATTGAGTTTTCTTATCATGGACACTTTTGGGCATGGATTAATGAGGTGGATTTAGCAAAAAGAATGCAGCTTAGTTTGTGTTATGTACTCCTAGACCTATTTCAAAAAGGATGTTACCCTTGATCTTAGTTCCATGGGATCTCCATTACCGATCATTGGTTTTAAGTCTGTACCACATGAAAGAAAACTGATTTTGGTTGTATGGTCCTACTCTCTTATCCATATATCAATTCGTTCATTCATTATAACCCCATTCATAATCTTTTCCCACCCGGGTCCACATTTCTTCACTAGGTCCACATAGGTTAGCCTCCCCCTTTCCTCGACCCCACCTTGTGTCGCCTGGAATACCCCCGCAGGTTGAAGTAGCTGAAAAATAAAAAGTAAAAGGATAAATACCCCACATTCAACAGAAAAATGTACCACAAGATGCAAAAGATGGTCAAGATAAACATATTTAGCACATGGGAAAATCAATGCATGAGATCTACCCATACCCATGGCCATCATCTTGGTTCCATACTCCCTATGAGCCTCTTTATTATTTATGAACCCATGATTGTCCCAACCCCGGAAGCAAATGAATCGCCCCTACCTAAAATGGGGTATCCACCGTTATATCTTTTATACATCATGCCCTTATCCTTTGAGCCCCGAAAAGTTAATCAAATAAAAATCATAAAAGGAAAAAGGCATATAAAGAAGGGTGGAAAACTCAAGATCGGGCACTTCATGTACCATGATTTCTCCTTCCTATACATTATATCAAAGTATGGCTCTTCTTCTAACTAACTCACTGATATGTGTCCCGTGATTAACCCTTTCATTCCCTACTCAATTCACCTCTTTTATCACATGGCACAACCATTTCTTGTGTATATACCTTGACATAATATCCCCTATGAAGGTATAAACCACCTAATAAGGTACTTGTTTAACCCCTTTGGAGCTTGGAGACATTATCACACGCCAAAGCGTCACTGCGGAAGGCATGCCATTATGTAGTATGTCCCCTTGTTATCCATGATTTTTAATCTCTTTTACCCAATTAATATAATGAATTCTTGTGTTGTAAGGCTAGTGGACACATTAGATATTATGTAGGATTGCAATGATGTCCATTATGAGTTTGGTCTCCCTATACGGGGTCCTAACTCTCCAAAGGGCTACATTGGCATGTAAGGAGTGTGTATATATACATGGGACTATACAAGAATAGAAAAACACCCATGGACCCCCAAATATGTTCGATATTTCTCGGCAGATCCACTTATTGGACGAGGAAGATGCACCGGGTACATCATGCCCATTCGGCCTCACAATTGCACCACACACTTGGCATGACCCAGGACTTGTACAATTATGTGGTATAATTTACTCCATCATCTCGAGCCCTTAGATGGTCTAAAGGAATCTTCAACTTACTTGGAGACTCGTGGAGATTACTTAGCTCCCCACACCCACTGGGAGCACCACAAATTTATTTGCTTTGATAACAAGGGGCCACCCCCCTTTCCAAAATCACTTCTTGAGATTATTATTCATAATTATGGAACTTATGGATCTCCATCATGCCTCTTATAGGTCCCAATGACATGTATTATTCATCATTTGACCTCTTGAGAGGCTTATTATTTTATTTATGAGTTAATCTGGTGGGCTTGCTTCAAAATTAGTTATTTTGCAAAATTATTTTATTTTAGGGCTGTCAATGTAGGCTCAAATAGTCAATCGAGATCCTAATAAGTGTATAAATAGGAGTGACATGAATTCATTTTGTATCATCACTTGGATTGGATCATTCTTCTCTTGAGATTTTCACTATTCCCTCTAGGTGGACAAAAAGTTGGAGCATGGATGAATTTTTATGTTTGGATTTATATTTTTCTTATCTTAGAGCTTCGTGATTGGAAAAAATATATTGATGGTTAGATATATTCTCTTACATGTAAGTACAAACTTAATGCTATTTTATTTTACTTTGTCACATGCATTGATAATTGATTTTCACTATTTTAGTAATTGATACATGCATTTCTATCGCTTAATTGTGAAGTTATGTAATATTTCTAATTTAGCATACAACTAATTGGAAAAGAACAAGAAATGGAATTTTGCTTTTATCACCTGTGCGCCTAAATAAATGGGTAAGGAGGCCCATGCATATTAGAATATGAATAAAATCCCTCATAATGTGAAAGGGATAATCATAAGAGTCGGATTTCACACCCTTATGTGTGAAAGAGGACATTTGCATGGAGACAAGGTCAAGTTTGACCAAGTCAACAAAGATGGGACAGGAGGTGAGAACACTTTGAGAGACAAAGTTGCGCATGAATAGGGAGGAAGATTCCTTTGGTGGAGGAAACCCTAATGAGTGGGACCCATGGTGAAAGGGCTGCAATTGTTTAAAAGAAGTAATGTGTTGCAGCTTCTCATTGTTATTCATGATATGTATTATTGATTTTATGGTCTGCGAGACCTTCCTTTGTGCATTCTCTTTGCTATTAGCAGAGTTGCAAGAAGCGCTTAGCACAAGGATTTCCCCGTTTAGAATTCCTTCTCCTTCCAAGAGAGGCCTCTTGAAGGAGCTTTCATCTCTATCTCTCCATATTCGGGCTAAAGCCATATCCTCCTTCAAATACAAAGACGCTTTTGTTGAGAGCCGGGTTGTGTTATGGTATTGCAAAAGTTGAAGGTTCCTCAACACTCACTTCCTAAGCTTATTTTTTCAAGGAGGAAGTTTCTGGTCTCTTTGGGAGATCATTTGAAGCTCCTATTATTGGGCTTTCTACTCCAGCACTTGGCCAACACATTTTCTTGCACCTACGTGTAGTATCCCCGTTGATTGTGTTATTTTCAAGAAGTATCTGGCAAGACAGGTTGCAGTTGATTGTCAAGGGTGAGATCTTCAATGCTAGGATCAGCCTTTCACTAAGAGCCATTGGAGGAGTTCTATTTATCCTGGATGCAAAGATTCTTAGCCATCTCCATCCGCTTCTAGTTCTTGAGTTGGCAGCCTCCCACCGCAACTCCGCATTTTCTTGTCATTATTTCGCCCAATCCTTCCGACTAGAAATTGTGTGTTTGGGAGCTTAGATATACACTCCCAATGTTGTATGAGCTATACATTTGTATATCCATGTATTTACATATGCTCGCACAGCTTGCTCTTATAAAATTGTGTAGTCATAGCCTTAGGCATTCTTGTGTAGCAGTTGTTTTGTCATATTTTATGTACATGTTTTCGAGGTTGATTTTTCCTATCTTGAGTAGCTCTTTCTCAAGATCTTAAGGTAAAATTTTGTTGCCGTAACTTTCTAATATTATGGCTATTTTCACTACATTCTGTTTATTTGATTTGTCATTGCTACTCTAGTTTGTGTTCATGTATTGTTGGATCTCACTTTTGAAATATCTTAAGATATTCCCATTATTGCAGATTATTTTCCCTATTTTGGATATTATACAGTAGTCAGAAAAGATAAGTCTTGGCCAACCTCGTGAGTTTATACCATTATGCACTCGTAAGAAAAGAATGTTGATTATAATTTTGGGAGAGAATAAGCCTTTCTCTCATCTCTTTTCGTATAAGAAGGACCTCAACAAGGAGGTCACACAAAGAAGAGGCAAAGTGAGACCATACCATTTTCTTGAAAGAGAGGACAAATTGTAAAGATTAAAGTAAACTTGATCAAGATCCTATGGATACCTTGTTGAGTACAAGACTCAACCTAGAGCCTTTAAGGAGACTCTAGCCTTCCCACACCATTCAACTGAGGAAGAAAGGAGATCTCAAAGCACAAGATGAATGAAGGGAAATAGGCTTTATTGTCTACTTTTGATGGATAATCTTCAATAAGGACTTGGGAAAGAAAACCAGATGCATTATTCTACTACATCAATGGTAGAGAGAGAAGCTATAGAAATCGCAGCTACGCACTCCTAGAGGGTGAGGCCAATATTTGGTGGTTCAACCACACTGGCCATGCAAGAGTGCATATAATTTTGTTGAGAGTTTACCCTTTTTCAAAGGTTGATTAGAAAGTTTGGCAAAGAGGGATAAGAGGAGAAGAAGCCCTCACCACCATTGGAGGAAATCAGGCCCGTATCTCACACAAAATTGGGAGAGCAAACCTTCCACATCACCAGAGCTAACACATTAGAGGAAGAAACTCTTGGCAACCCATACAAGATTATTCCAAAATTCACCAAGGTGGCTTCAAGTTTTTATCTCCTATTGTTTCAAAAAAATTATGGAGGGTTTTATACCATTGCATGTTGCTTATTTAGAGCAAAGAACTTCCATCGTGTTGTGCCACCTTGACTTGTTCAAGGAAGGAGGAACCATCATCCTCATATACCATTGATGAGTTGTATACTACACTTGAGGTTGGGGTTTGAAACTTGGAGGAGAGGGAGAATATTGCTCCAAAACTTACACAAAACCACATGTCTAGTCCTGGAGTTGGAGCATGAAGATTTAAATTACACTCATTGGAAATATTAACAACTTTGTCATTTAGCAGCAATGATGAGTTGGGGACCTAACCATTGTTGAAATATTCCAATGACTTTTCCACATACGTAACCGCAGGGGAACATGTAGATGATGGAGGACATCTTGGGATGCATAACATCTCTCATGTGTGCGTTGATACTTCTTGATGAGACCTACATAATGATGGAGGTTTTTCTCCCTACCACCCATTTGGATCCTTGCGTGATCAAATTGGATTATTGAGAAGATTAGATTTCAATGTCCCATGAAATGAAATGATGTAAACTGACTTGGGAGGATGGTCTTCATGGGAAGGGTGCCAATATTGAGCATGATGAGAGGCACCCACATTTTTATGGATGCGTGTGGATGGAGAGCAAAAAGCTGTTAATCTACTTTGCAAATTTATGACACCGGGAAGGTGAGGCATGGTTGCGTTGGCTACTCTAAGAGTTTGGCCATCTTGAGACATATCCTATTTCAAAGGGTATGAGGAGGAAGGAACTTGGCAGGATACTTGCATCATTGGGCAGAAGAAGTGTGGATGCATTATGATGATATGATCATTATGTCTTCACCACATGATTTGTGTTTAGATGGAGGTAGGAGGAGACAACAAAATTCTGTTGTTTTGAGTGACCTTTTGGGAGAGAAAGGGAAGATTTTCTCCCACGCTTTTCATGATGTTGGCAGAGTAGGAGATGGAACTATCATGGTGGCGTGGGGCTACCTTCCTAGCCTTAGATGATCGGGGAGGTGTCGACTTTAGAAGGAGCTCTCATATACGGCAGCGATGTAGGAGATGTCTTTGACAATGGGCATGTCAAAGAATGGAGTTATGGGATGGCAGGAGCTTATGTTCATAGGCCAACAACGTTGTCACTTTGGAGCTGGGATTTATCGATGGATCAGTTCTGCAGATCACTTCACACATATGATGCACTTGGTGGACAAGGAAGAGATGAGAGTGATGGAGTAGTGGATGGAGACATCTATTACCAAGGTTTGATCTTTCTTAACTTGGGTTCCCAAGCATAAGAAGGAGGACCTTCATGAAACACATGGTACATTCCTCTTCATAGGAGTATGTCCTACCACTATGGAGAACTTCTATTAATGTAATCTATATATCATTTACTTTCAGCTCATGGTAGTAAGAAATTACTTTTTACATATGGATTATCTAACATGGAATTTGTGTGTACTTACCATTCCTATTAAGTGCATTGCTCCACAAGATGGCAAGCTTCTTGACTCAGCCATGGTCATCTTTGGACCAACTATTGTGATGGGAGACAACCATATTTTATTTATTATTGGGAAAAATTTCATTATTCTTATGTATGCTCATTTGATTCACCAAACCATTTATTATTCGACTAGTAGAGTGTGTTGAGCATGTACAACTAGCTATTTCTCAAGAAACATCTTGCCATGCCTGGCTACCCGCTTATAAAAAACCGTGTTGTAACCACTTTGGAGACTATTGGTACCTTCTAGGAAATATATGTAACCTTCATTAATCTCTTCTCATTTCGATTCCATATGATGATCATGTCCTATTCATCATATAATAGATGATTTGGCCATCTTGATTCACAACGCCCGAGGAGAGATATTTTAAGATCTAGTCTTCATCTTGGTTTCTCAAGGGCAACATTATTGTAGCCTAAGATCAAAAAAAACTATGACTTATCACGAAAGTGGAGAGGATGACAAAGGAGGGGTAGGCTATCTTGTCTACCATGATTATATTTTCATCCCACCTACATTGCAGGAGCTCAAGGTGGATGATTTGTATGAGTTACCATTCCTGGATGGTGACTCATTTTAAGTGTTGATAGCTTGGGATGGGGAGGATCCACATGGGAATGTTAGTCCCCAATACCTTTGGATTTCATGCCTCAAAGAGACCTCTTAGATAGCCCATTTTTCCTCCATGGATGATTTACATGATGATAGCTATTTGGGATGCACACTTAAAGCTAGCTATATACTGAGGGACATCTTGGAGACATATTGATGAGACAAAGATCTTGATCCTTGGAGGATTTCATCATATGAGGATGCTACAGGGGAGAAGAGGAGGCTCTTCAATATCCTTACAAACTTCTCTCTTGAGGACAAGCAACATTTGGGAGGGGGAGGGGACTATAATATTCCTAATTTAGCATACGTACATCTAATTGGAATATTGAATTATTTTTTATCGCCTAGCAGCTAAATAAATGTGTATATGAGGCCCATGAATATTAAAAACATGAATAAAATCCTCATATGTAGAAAAGGAATAATCATAAGTATTTGATTTCACACCCTTATGTGTGAAAGAGGACATTTGCATGGAGAGCTGGTTGGTCAAGTGTTTGACTAAGTCAACAAGATCGTGGATAAGGTGGAGAACACTTTGAGAGATAGCGTAATATGAATGGGAGGGAAGATTCTCTCGGTGGAGTGGAAACCCTAATGAGTGGACCCATGGTGAAAGGGCTTTCACTTGTTTAAAAGGAGGACAAGGTAGCCATTGTTATTCATGATATGTAGGTTATTGATTTTGGTCTCTGCTTAGACTTTGTGCATTCTCTCTGTCAGCAGCGCAGTTGCAAGGTGTCGTGCTAGCACAAGATTTCCTATTTAGAATTCCTCCCTCCTTCAAGAGAGGCTTCTTTGAAGAGCTTGCACTTCATCTCTCCACATTCAAGCTTTAGGACAAGCATCCTCAGGCCAAATACGTGCCCGTTGAGAGCCGTGGTTGTGTTAGAAAAGGTGTTGGAGGTTCCTCAACACCACTTCCTAAGCTATTTTTTCGTAAGAGAGAAGCTTTCCGTCTCTTTGGGAGATCAGCTGAAGCCTCGAGCATATTGCATATATTGGCACTTTGCCAACACATTTTCTTGCACCTAAGGTGCAGTAGTATCCCTTAGTGATCGCATTATTTTCGTAGGTATTTGCAATGAGGGGTTGTAATGATTGCTCTGAGGGTGAGATCTTCAATGTTAGGATAAGCCTTTCACTTTGGAATATCCATTGGAGGAGGTTTATTTATCTGATGCATCATCTTCAACCATCTCCATCCAACAGGGTTCTTGAGTTGCAATGCTATCGTAACTCCCAAGATTTCTCAGCTTTGTATTTCAGCCAATCCTTCCAAGATTGATCAGAGGAGACTGTGTTTGGGAGCTTAGACATTCACTCCCAATGTTGTATGAGCCATTACATTTGTATATTCATGTATTGAAATATGCTAGCATCAGTTTCTTCTTATAAAACTACACAATCATAGCCTGGCATTCTTATGTAGTTGTTTTGTCATATTTTATGTACATGTTTCTTGACGCTCGATTTTGCCTATCTTGAGTAGCTCTTTTCCCCAATATCTTGTATACGTTTCTTTGCTGTTGTAAATACAATATGATGCATATGTGCTTTTCTTACATTCTATGTAAAGATTTACCTGATTTATCACTACTCCAAAATGTGTCCATGTATTGTTGGATTTCCACTTTTGGAATAACTTTAAGATATTCCCTTGTTGTAGATTTCCCTATTTTGGGATATTACAAATTATGCTTCTTTCATATAGAATACCTCTATGTATGTACCATTTTTGTTGAATGAATTTTCTTAGAAATTGAATTCATATTGAAAATCATCTTGATTTGCAAACGAGCACAAACGCTTTAAGGTCGCTCTACTTTTCCCTAATGCCAAATGAAGTTGTCCTTAGAGCCTCCTTGAGCTAGAAAGGAAATTCATTCTCATTATTCTTGAATCCATATCCCCAAAGGAATAATCCATTGATCCACCATCATATGATCACCCTTTAAACCATTTCTCTTCACCTTTTTCCTTCTCCGGGTTCAGTAACGCTAGGCCGCCTAGGGCATAATTTTCCAAAAATAGTTATAGAAAATTTTTTATCATGGCATCTCCTACGTTGGTGTGTCCTCGAGGTCTCCTCCAAATTTTAAGAAATTTTGACAAAGTTGATTGTCAGATATCCCAAGCCCTAGCCCTAAGACCAAACTTTGACCTAGGTTTCCTTAGTTAGTGTAATGTTCCAAAATTTTCATGAAGATAATTGGAACATTAATTTTTGTTTATTTCATCTAGGAGGTGAATAAAATGGGTAAAAGGCCCATGAGTAGGAATAATATCCTTCATAATGTGAAAAGGATTCATGGAGAAGCTTGATTTTTCACCTCTCCAGCAGTGAAAAGGGGAAAATGCATGAGGACAAGGTCAAGTTTGACCAAGTCACTGTGATTGCCTAAGAGGTGTAGCTTGCATGAGAAGACAACGCAGCTAGGAGAGGGAGGAATATTCTTTGTAGAAGAAACCCTAATGTGTGGGTTCTAGGGCAAAGAGGCATTCACTTGCATAAAAGGAGGAAGAGGTAGCCAGGGGGGCATCTTTGAGCATTTGATCATTTGTCTGATTAGACTATTTGTAGTTCCACCGTTCAACTGAAAGGTGTTGTCGCGTAGCATGAGGGATTCTGATTAGGATTTCTCTCCTTCTTGAGAGGCCTCCTGAAAGATTTTCATTTTCTCCACATCTTGGCTCAAGGCCAAAGCCACTTCTTCGGGGCCACAGCTGCTATTTCGCTTTAAAGTATAACGTAGTGTTGTTGGGTGTTGGCAAAGGAGGGTTCCACAACACCTTTCCTTGGCTCATCTTTCAAAGAAGGGAGCTCCAATTCCTCCAGGAGGTCAAGAAGGAGGTTTCTAGCCGATTGCACATCTTTTGGCGCCAAACATTATCTAGATCTCCTACAACGTGCATTCATCTCTCCTTGAAAACGTTATTTCGAGCACATTTGCGTGGGGTTGCACCACTATTTTGAGGGTAAGATCTTCAAGGATTGGATCAGCCTTTCACCTAAGAGATCCAATGGATGTGATATCTAGCACCATATGCAAGATTCTTTAGCTATCTTCTATCCATTTCTATTTTCTCGAGTTGTACCGCTCAAAGAACTCCAAAGATTTAATTTCCATTTGTAGATGTATTGTATCCATTCTTCCATGATTGTGTAATATTGTTGTATTAGTGTTTTTGTAGGTTGAGAGCTTTCTCCCCCCACATTTATTGAGCTATAATTTTCATATCATATTTCTTTTTCTCTAACATCTTCCTATAAACTCCATTATTTTAGCTTCTGTGGCTTTTCATATGTAGTGTTGTTGATCTCATTTCTCGTACATGTTCTATCGAGGCTCTCATTAATGAAGCTTGAGTGATTGATTCCTCAAATAATTGTACTCTTTTGCTGCTCTATTATACACTTGTTGGCTATTTACATCTTCATGTACTCAAAGCTTACCATAATAACATTGTCATTCCATTTTATGTTCATGTATTGTTGCAAATTTCCTTCATCAGCACTCTTTGAGGAAATCTAAGTGTGGGAGATCCGTTAACTACTTAGAAGGATTTCTTTGGAGCTATATCTTCTTGATTTATAACTTAGATACATTATTACAAGGGATCCATGTCCTAGTTTTAATTCTCATAGTAGCCACATCGGAAATGTGTTTTCTACCATGCCTGCTAGGGCCGTCTCCATTTTGAATATTACAAACGTATCGTGTTAAACTTTGGCCCACCTTGTGAATCTAAGCCCAAGAAGATCATATGACAGAGAGGATATCTATCTCATCATATTTTATATCCATGAAGAACCTCCCCAAGGAGGATAATCGTAAAGAAGAGGAAGAGCTCGCACTTCCCATTTCTCCTCATCATAGTAGACAAAGAAATAAGCGCAGAGAAAGACTCCATCTTTGGAGAAGAAAAAAAAAAGGGGATAATCTTACAAAGCTTCTTCTTAAATATGTACATATGATTCATAAATAATTCAAGGAGATCCGGAGGGAGATGTGTAAAGAATCTCCAAGAGGGTTTGTACCAAAAGCAAACTCTAGATTTGCACATAAGGAGTGTGAGCAAGCAAACACACACCATCTCGTAGGCACAAATGCTACTCACATGCCCGAGATTGGCTGGGAGAGAGATGGAAGAGAAGAAGAGGTTACAGAGGAAAACTCTTTAGTGATTTTTTGAAATAATATGAGTTTCCAACTCAAAAATTCGCGTAGATCATCTCAGTTTTTCGTAGTTTTGCAAGATGAAGGTGAATGGAAGAGAGCAAGCAGATAGATTTCTTCTATCTATCTTTGAGGGTTCACTCACATTTTCAACCAAAGCTTGGGTGGAGGATTTAGACACCTTCTTGCAAACAACACCACATTCTTGAATATGAAGCTGTAAAATTTGTAACATCGTATTTGAGAGGTAAGGCCTATGCATGGTGGATCTTGAGTCCTTTGAGAAATATAAACATTGCATCCTATGCTAGTTTCACTAAGGCATTAGTGAAAATATTTGATGGAAGGATTCATGAGACACACATGGTGGATATAAACAATAAAACTCAAATAAAACCTTATATGAGAATGCAATACTCATTGCAGAAAACCAAGGGGAAGGTTGGCTAAAAACTTACACCATACTTTGCTCTCCAGAAAGAGAAACTTTCTTCTCACATCACAAGAGAGTACGGAGATCTCTTTTTCAAAAAGGATCCAATTATTGGAGTAGGGCTTCCATTCATGTTGCAGTAGATTGGAGGCCAACAAGACCGTCAAGTGTCTATAGACTATCTAGTGCCTCATGCAGAGGAAGGAGGAGCTCTTGCTCCAAATAGAGGGATGATTGCATCTTTGCAAGGAAAACTCTCTGGATCTCATGTGCATAGATCAAGGCAAAAATCATGTTTACATTTGCCCTTGTTGAGGAGGTGTGGAACCATGGAGACACAAGGAGAAGGTAGAGAAGACCCTGCATCACAGAGATAAAGATTACACATCCCTATTCATTTCTAGAGGTTGATGCACCCAAGAAGGTGATTGACATAGTGCAGCATGTGGAGAGTTTTCTCCATTCATATATTCAAATATCTCTTGTTGCACATGTCTCATTGCATGGAGACATTTTTCCGAGAGACCAATCGGACCAGCAGAGAGGATGGATGCTTCACATGTTGGGGTACCACCATTGATTTCCAGGAGGGTGGAAACCTTGGGAGATTTGGGTACAAATAATGAGAGTCTCTGGGTACACTCAAGGAGAGAGAGAGCATTCTCTCAACATCATCAGCACTGCCCATTGTAGATTCCCGTGTTGTAAGGTGAAGTAGTAGGGGAAGGATAGTAGCCTTCCAACTTACATATTTGGCATAAGAGATGTCGAGAGAGGAGGATGACCATATGGCGTATTCTCTTCATGAGAGATCATCATGGTTGTCACTAAGGGAGGATAGATCCCTATTGGAACTCCCAGATATTGGTGGAGTATTCCAAGGATATGCCCATACTGTATGATATTGATGACCATTTGCATGAGGAGGCATATTCAGCCAGAGATGGGTCATCTACTATCATGGTAGGATCTTTCTTACCTAGAGTCAAGATCATGTGAAGTTACAAGCGTACCATGAGGCAAGATTTCTTTCAAGACTACTGTACTGGTACTCATTGTTGTTTACATGAGCATGTATATGCCCCTTAACCATACATGTGCAGGATATTGCTCCAAGGAGGGGAATCCTTTCCCTTTGAGTCATGGTCTAGTTGAGGCCATAAGCATGATTGATGGCCATTCCCTAGGAGGACTTGTGGAAAATATATATTATGGAGGACATTCTCATTATAAACTCCCAACATTATTCACTTCCTCCACAAAGCGCTTATGAGGAGATTGGAGCAACAGGCAAGTGGTTGAGAGGCCACTCTTTTATCGCCTCTATTGGTAGCTGAGGGTCAAGCTACATTGCTGTAACTTAAGGACCATTGTCCTTCACATTTTTTGCATATGGTAGCAAGAATGATCTTCATCTTTGCTCCCATGGCTCTATTGTTTCTATCTTTATGAGGAGCATGCTTGGAGAGAGACACATTGGGTGAATGTTTCCTTTCGAGGGAGAAATTTCACACTTTTTGCACTACATGTTCCGAGGGGAGCATGCAGAGACAGAAGGGCTAATAAAAGCTACTAATTTGTTTCCATATGAGGTGAGCCATATGATAGATGACATGCCATATGTTTATGACTTCCAACTCATCATATGTGGAGATACTTGGGCCAGCATGATTTGCAGCGTTGGAGGAGATATCTTTGGAGATCTAGTCTTCATATTGCCACTTTGAGGGAAACTATTTTGTAGCCCAGGATCAGCACCCTTTCTCTGCCAGCACTTGTCACAAGTGCGGGGAGACAGCGCGCGGTAGCAATAAGCCTTCTCTACCATGAGCAGATTTTCCTCATCCCACCTACTCTTGTCGCAGCCAAAGGTGGAGGATAGTTTTCAAAATTTGCCTAACTTGGAAGGTGACTCATTTTGCATGGCTTATAGCCAGGAGATGGAGGATCCACACAGGGGAAAGATATTTCCCATTATCTTTAGATCCCATTCTTCAAAGAGACCTTTATACATCACTTTGTTATCCCCGAGTATTTCACTTTCACATGATGATAGCTTGATAGCCGACTCGTACGCCGAGGAGGAGCAATGTGCGGAGTCGATCGATGAGATAGCATCACTTCACTTGGACAAGACCATCATACATGGATGCTACAGGAGAGGAGTAGAGAAGAACTCAAATTTTTTTTCATCTTGCACTTGCTTTAAGAAAAAGTCACAGAAATCTTTGAGAGGAGGACCGTAATGTTCCAAAATTTTCATGAAGATAATTGGAACATTATTTTTTGTTTATTTCATCTAGGAGGTGAATAAAATGGGTAAAAGGCCCATGAGTAGGAATAATATCCTTCATAATGTGACAATATCCATGGAGCAACTTGATTTTGCACCTTCCAAGGTGAAAAAGGGGCAAATGCATGAGTGATTAGCAAGGCGGTCAAGTTTGACCAAGCCAGCGCTGCCTGAAGAGTGTGTAGCTTTCTGTATGAGAAGACAACGCAAATAGAGAGGAGGAATATTATTTTTGGAAGAAACCCTAATGTGTTGGGTCCAAGGAAAAGAGGGCATTCACTTGCATAAAAGGAGGAGGGGAGGCAACCATAAAGGGGACATCTTGAGCATTTGATCATTTGTCTCGATTAGACTATTTGGCAATTTCTAACTGTTCACCGAGTTGCAATGTTGTTTAGCACAAGGGATTCCTACTTAGGATTTCTCCTCCTTCTTGATGTTGAACCCTTAGTTAAACCGAGAGAGGGGGGAATCCGCTTAACACATACATGGACTTTAAAACTTTTTCATGAAAACTTATTTACACCTTCATTTCATGTTCAACTTAATATGTGAGTAATCTTAGAATGTGAGCAAAGAAACATTAATATAATGTGTCAATAGATTTAATATGACAAGAAATAGTTAATAAGCGCATTAGATAAACCAAATCAACACATAAACATCATGCACAGATACCAAAGATATAAGTGGAAACCCATAAAGGGAGAAAACCACATCTTATTATTGTTGTGTGATGCAAAGGCAATCTCAACTCCCTCTCACCACTCACCTTCTCGTAGGCACCAACCTCCACAGGAGGCTCCTCATTTCACCCCGTGTTACAACTTGCAAGGAAGCTCCAACTCCCATCAATTTTCTGCGTGTGCACCAACCTAGACATAGGAGGTTTCCAACCCGGCCCACCACAACCCATACTCTTATCAAGCTACAACTTCAGATGTAGCTACACCAACTCCCCCCATCTATTTGTGCACCAACCTACAGAGTGCTCCAACCTCACACTATAAATCGAAATTGTCTCTGATCAAGCTACAACTTGATGAAGCACCAACTCTCCTTACTTTCAAAAGGAAAACATCATGATTTACCTTGGATATCACTGTTTCAGACTATCTTCATCATTGTGCATCGCTTTCACATCCGCTTTATATCATTTTTGCATCTTCTCGCATTCACTATCGCTTCCTCCTTCTCTTCTCAAATTCCTTCTTCTCTCATCTCACTACTTCATTTCGCATTCTCTAACTTTTCACAACATCTTGTTCCTCGCTCCTCCTTCTTCTTCTCTCTCTTCTCTCGCTTTCACCCCATACGTATCTTCTACATGCTCACTTCCTCTCTCACTCCTCTTGCAACTTTCTTTATTTTCTTCAACTCTCTTTCCACCCCGCCGCACACTCTCTCTCTTCTCTCACTCATCACAACCTTTCCTCGATATTATCCTATTTTATACAAACGAGCTTCATGGTTGCTCAGCCCCACTGAATTCGAAACGGACAACATGTCTCTTTTCCCTTTCCTCGCCTCCTCATCTCTATTATCCGCTCATTCGTAAAAATATAACCGTAGGTACCAATTTAACATTACAAGGATATTTATTCTCTTTCGTAGACTTGCCAATGCATCACAACAATATAAATTTAAAATTATTTACATTCAATTACAATGAGAACTCCACTTACCTATTCAAATTTCTCTCTTAGCTAGTCATGCTGCATTTGTCTTTTTATTTGATCGTGTCTTTGCCCTTCGACTCATTTGTTTCTTATTTTCCCATCACAAGTAGGTAACGGCCATCTCGCGACATTTGTAATCGTGCTTTTTATATCAAGATTTCTTATATATATATATATATATATATATATATATATATATATATATATATATATATATATATGTACTCGTTGACTTGAAACTGGAAAATTCCAACGCTTACACATAGTGCAAGTGTGTCTTGTTGATGTGTGAGTTCCGCAAGTGGAACATACATACACCACGACCTTCTGTTTTATGGCCCAATGCGATTGCACACATCGTAATCATTTTATATTAACAATCGCCCTCCACCTTAAGCCGAGGCCCGTGGGTCCGCGTACCACGCGACACATTTTCAATACTACATACTTATATAAAGTTTTAACAAAAACCTGGCCACTTCCACTATAACAATAAAGAATCATGTTAATACTTACGTATGCCCTTTCGGGCCCACTTCACTATGCTTTCCGATGCGATATATTTCTCCTCGAGAGGTTTCCGTATTGCGATTGTGATCGCGCCTCTGTCGCCTTGCTCCGATGCGATTGATACTCCCTTCCATTACTTCGATTGCGTATTGATCGCAATCGCAAGCTGCCTTGCTCGATGCGACATGCACTCCGGTCCTGAACTTTCTTCCGATGGCGAGAATCATTTGCTTTGATGTGGAATCCTAAGCCTATAAATCATATTTTATAAGTCCATCGTGTCTCGAACTTCCAATCGCAATCGAAACTTTGTTTATATGTTCTCGTCGCATAGTTTTTCTCCAATGCAATTAGTGTATTATCTTCGATCGTCTCTCTGACAGGACATTGATCGACCGCAACTCCGCTTGTATGTTCCGATATTCCACCTTTTTTTCGATGTGATCACTGATCGTTCACTGAACTCATATATATGAATTGTAGATTATATGCCCATCGTGTCCGGGCTTTCAATCCGCAATTGCAACTTCTTGTTTGCATGTTCCACCGTTTCTCTCCCGATGCGATTTGAGAGGGTCCCACTAGCAAGTTAACTTTGATTAAGTTCATAGGTTTTTTTTATATATCGCACTACCCATAGATATACTTTGCCAATGGTTTAAGACCGACATTTCTCGCCGGGCCCACGATGCATCGTGCACCCTCGCTCTTTATATATTACGTATTCTATAAATATCTATGGTTTGGACCTCTTTGTGTATAGCCATTAGCACATGCTTGCATATATATAAGCTTTATGTTTCAGCTTTTAGTGTTTCTCCAGCGGGGTAGTGCTGATTCTCAAAATTTGTTTCACATATACCGTCGCTTGGGTTAAGATCTTAATTATGTATGAAATTTCCCTTTCCTTTGTTGTGATAACGGCTCATTTCTCTACCTCCACGTATCCGTTTCCCCGCTCTCAAGTGAAGCATAATGGTCTTGTCTCTATTCATCTTCCACCGTATTCGTTGTTTTCAGCTAGGCTATGCTCTCCGCTCGCTCGTGCTTCTTTTTGTCTCTATCATTGCCGCTCCTTTACTCTCTTCTTTGTCGCTCTCCTTGTCTCTGTCTCTCCGACTTTCGATGCACTCCTTTCAGTTCTTTTCCATCAATGACAACAGAGCCTATCAGTCTCCCCTCTGGCGCTGATGGCAAACAGCGATCTCACCAATAATCCAATGCTTCCTCTCGTTCATCTCCATATGCTTCCTCCCCTCTCTGACATCAATGCAAGGGTCGTACATCTTCTCGTTGTAAATTCTATCTCTCTCGTATTTCCTCTCTCTAAGATGTGTTTAGGCCTTCTTCTTCCGACTTTGTACCCCGCCGCTTCAAACCTGTGTACAAGACTTGTTGAGAGAACACTTGAGGATTATTGATCTTGAATGTATACCGCAAGTTGATACAATCCTTAAAGCACCGACTCATTTCACTGTATAAAGCCGAAAGTGAGGATGATGACACTTCATAGAACACATTGTACCAACTTAACTAACTGTGGATGTATCACTGGATTAAACCTAAAATACCGAGAATGCTTCAAATATACTTCGCCAATGGTTGTAGTGCGCTCAATACATTTTCGTTGAGGAATATTGTGGATGGAATATGTCTTCTTCGCAATATTCATCCGTAGTACAACATTTGTTCAATTTTGATGAAGCTAATATGTCTTTTATAGCTGTGGTTCACTTTTTCTTTCCTCGTTAGTGATGATTTGAGCCAGATGTTGATAACAATATTACACTTGATAGCTGAACTCTTGTTTTCGATATGATTAATGAATCAAACTGTAATTATATCTATGAGATCAAATGCTTTTATTTCTGTATAATGTACTTTCAAAACAAACCCTTGAGACTAGATACATTCAACATTAGTCGGGCCTCACTATCAATCATGCACTTTTATTTATGACATGTGAGGAGGTAAAGTGTATGACAATGATAAATATCTCTTTAAAGGTGAATTACCAAAGTAAATCCCTTGTGTCAAGAAGGATTTAGATGAATTAATAAAAGACTTTTGAGCTTCAAATGATAATCATTACTAGTCCTTTATGTTTCGTATACTTAATATAATGTTTCAGAACACAATATTGATCCTTTTGCTCGTAATTGACCTTTTCACGCTTTGAATAGTGTATAACTATGGGATACTAACTTGGTGTTCTTTTGCCTTAACTTTTGATCCCGAGGACCTCGTATCATACCCCCTCGTCCATGACAAAACTTGATATTCTATTGATAGGCATGTCGCTTGGTAAATTACCAATTACTAGTTGATACTCCCCTTGGTAAGTTATGCAGATTTCACTTTAGCTTGCACATTAACCTGTTGGTTAGCACACCTTCATAACTTCTACTAATGAGCTTACCACCGTGCTCACATCCATAGTCATCAATATACATCGTAATCCGATCTGCTATCATTAACTTTTTGCTTAGTCTCATTCCGATTTAAAAAGAATGTCACCGCATTTTCTAGGACCGTCTAGAATCATTACTACTTTAAGTACAATTCAACCGTCTAACATAATGATCTAGGAAGACATCTTCACTCTCTTTTCTATGAATCTTCATGGGCCGATTACTCAAAGATTTATTACTCACTTAACCGCATTTCTCCAAGTGGACCTTGAAAGATGTAATGAACCGATGATAGGCACTTTTCTTACTCATCCTTCTTTAATGTAATACAT
The DNA here is from genome assembly GCA_034641835.2 of Pinus albicaulis. Taxonomy (NCBI): domain Eukaryota; kingdom Viridiplantae; phylum Streptophyta; class Pinopsida; order Pinales; family Pinaceae; genus Pinus; species Pinus albicaulis. The sequence goes on along the minus strand of CM076578.1, from coordinate 286,455,575 downwards.
TGTTAATTCTAGCAAAGAGGGAGGCATAGTGTGATCATCACTTAATGTAAGCAAAGTCTTCTTAGCTTATATTTTCATTGCTAAGGTTTCCTCTATCATCATGGCTTTGCTCTCTTCTTCTTCCATCAACTGTCACCTACTTAATACTCGTGATGATTTTTGCTCTTTTCTCTATAGTTCTCTTTTAGAGGAATTTCCTTTTTCTTCCCCGATCTCATGGTCGTTCTCATTACATGGAGCTCTTCTTAGACTACTTTCAAGGGGTCTATATATGAATTTCTCCCCCGGGATGTTGCTTCACATTCAGCATCGGATGGATTTTTGCTTTGCTTCCAAAGTGCCTCCCCTAAGACTATGATGTATTCATTATGTTATGGAGATAATAGGCTCCCCTTTCTTTTCCTTCCATAATATATTGGAGTTCATCATAATGTCTCGCACTCCTTTTCTCGATTCATAGTTTTGTTTGATTGGATTGAATTCATCATCCGTCTAGAGTTCTTTAATATATATGGCAGCTTACGCTCTTTTTCTTTGTGACCACGTCATGTATATATAACATCTTATTTGACCAAGGTGCATTTGAGCTGATGTATAATATTTTTTCCTCTTCTTTAATACATTTTACAATCAACAATTTTATATGTCAAAGTACATAGGTAACAATAGCCATGGAAATGATGAAATCGTGGCATTGTCTTGTCCGCTCTGTGTTTGCTTTGAGGTCTTCTTTGTTGCATCCTTATTTGTTAACGTTTGATTTGATTTGTAAAATAACAATATGTCTTATTGTTTAAGATAGAACAAGATGTCTGCAGTGGTTAAGAACTTTTTGTTGATTATTTTTCCTTTTCTTCTCTAAATAGCAGAAGACTGTATCTATCTCAAGAGGGGAGTGCACAGATGCCTGTGTGAGTGTTGATGAGTGCTTTATCTTATTTTGAGCTGCTATATTTTGGGGATGCTTTTGTTTTGAGTAAATTTTGTAGCCCTTGTTGGCTTCTCGTCTGTAGGAATCTCTAAACGAGTTGTTTCCACTGCTTCTTTATAGCTTTTACAAAAATTATTTTCTTGTTATCTTCTACCTCGATGTACTAGTTTCTCCTTTATATCCTATCCCACTCCTTATGAGAGGAGACCTTTGAGCATTTAGAATTTGTTCCACTTGTTCGCAGCTTTTCACTTGAGGAGACCATCAATAAGTATCTTTGGGCCTTTTCTAATTTCTTTCTTTGTGCTCACTACTTCTTCTTCCAATTTTTCACATTCCAGGTTTTTCTCTCATTTGTTGGTAAAGCAGAGTATCTTCTACTTTATTTTGCTCTTCAAGCCGTGTCTTCAAAGCCAATAATTTCTTTCCTATCTTCATATTCTCTCTCATCACATATTTTCACCACTCTGCCTTAAGGTCTTTGTTTTCATTCTTTAGTCTTTTCATTTCGGCCAAGGCAAATGTCTAGTTTGGTTTTTCACTCTGCAATTTCTTCATGGTTCTTACTACCATTCACACTAGCAGTACCTCATGTGTTTGAACATTTTCCTTTTTGACATGAATTTTTCTTCTTCTAATTTTCTCCTTCTTTGACAATGCAATCCTCATGGTTCACTCTATGCATGAAATGCAACAATCTCACATTTCTTTTGTTGAAGTAAATCCATTATCAACTAAAGGTCCTTGTTATGAAGATCATATATCACACATTTTGCCTTGGCATTCCTCCCCATGTTATTTCCCACCGTGGGGAGTTTGTGTAGTAATCATCACATACAAGCTTCCATACTTCAGATCATAAGCCCTAACCGTTTAACCTTATCTCTCCATTCGTGGAAGTTTGTTGTATTTAACATGGCATTTTGATATTCCATGACTCAACCGTATCTCTTCAAGCTATTAAGCTTACACCAAAGGAACCCGCTCCGATACCAATTGTTGAACCCTTAGCGAACCGGAGAGGGGGGGTGAATCATTTTAACACATACATGGACTTTTTAAAACTTTTTCATGAAAAATTATTTACACCTTCATTTCATGTTCAACTTAATATGAGTAATCTTAGAATGAGCAAAGAAGCATTAATAAAAGTAATAGTAGACTTAATATGACAGCAGAGGTATTAAGTGTGATTAGATAAACAAAATCAACACATAAACATCATGCACAAGAGACACCACAGATATAAAATGGAAACCCATAAAGGAAACCACATCTTATTATTGTTGTGATGCAAAGCAGCAAGCTTCTCCAACTCCCTCTCACCACTAATTTTCAGAGGCACCAACCTCCAAGGTGGAGGCCCTACCCTTAATTCTCGCAAGCTACAACTCGTAAGGAAGTCTTTAACTCCTCTATCAATTTTTCTCGCAGTGCTCCAACCCCGCAGAAGCTACAAATGACATTTCCCAAAGTATCAAGCCACAACTTCAATGAAGCACCCCATTCCCATCTATTTTCTACGGTGCACCAACCTGTGGAGGCTCCACCTCGCCAATCTCATAACTCGAAATTTTATCAAGCTACAACTTGATGTGGAAGCACCAACTTCCTTACTCTTTCAAAAGGAAAACACTTGCTTCATTTACCTTGATATCATCTCTGCTTCTCTATACACTGTATTCACCGTTGTGTGCATCGGCCTTCATATCTACCTTATACGCTTCGCATCTTCCCCATTCACTATCATCTCCTCCTTCTCTTCCTCGCCTCCTCCTTCTTCTCTTCTCACTGCTTCATTTCTCGTATCTCTAACTTTTCTACAACATCTTGTTCTCGTTCTCCTCCTTCTTTCTTCTTTCTTCGCTCCCAATTCCATACTCAACATTCTCTATTCTCACTTTCCTCACCTTCTTGCAGCTTTATTTTCTTCAACTCTCTTCAATTCTGCCACACACTCTCTTCTTCTCTCTCCTTCTCCTTGGATATTATCCTATTTTATACAAACTAGCTTCGTTCATGGATGTTTGTATTCCCATCGGGAATTCGAAATGGACAGCTGTGTTTCTTTTTCCTTCCTCGCTTTCTTCATCTCTTTTTGATCTCGTCATTCAAAAAACATAACCGTACGTACCAATTTAATATTACAATGGTATATTTGTTCTCTTTCGTAGACTTACCAATGCATCACAAAATATAAATTTAAAATTATTTACATTCAATTGCTAAATGAGAACTCCACCACCTTCCATTCACTTTCTATTAGTCACGCATTTGTTTCTTTTCTTTGACTCGTGTCTTTGTCCTTGTAGCTCGTTTTGTTTCCTTATTCACTATCGTAGGGTAATAGCCATATGCCATACATTTGCTTGTGAATCAAAATGTGCTTTTATATCAAATATTTATATATATATATATATGTATATATATATATATATATATATATATATATATATATATATATATATATATATATATATATATATATATATATACCCGTTGACTTCAAATCGGCAAATTCCAACGTTTACACACAAAGAAGTGTCTTGTTGGATGTGGTGAGTTCCACAAGGAAACATACATACACCACGGCCTTTGCTCATGGCCCGATGCGATTGCACACACTCATTATTTTATATTAACAATCGTCTCCACCCAAGTCGGAAAAGGCTCGTGGGTCCACACTACGTGGCACATTTAACACTGGAATACTTATATAAAGTTTTAACAAACAAATCCCACTTCCACTATAAATAAAGAATCATGTTAATACTTAATAGATGCCCTTTCGGCCCACTTTTCTTCCATGCTTTCCATGTGTGATATATTTTCTCCGTAGTGTTTTTAGATCGTTTATCGATCGCACCCGCAAGCTTCTTGTTTCGATGCGTATTGATACTTTCCACAGCATTTCCGATCGCGATTGATTGCACCGTGTTTCCTTGCTCCGATGCATTGATACCTGTTCACCGAATTTTTCCGATGTGATGAATCATTTGCTTTGACGCTGAACTTAAGCCCGTATAAAATCATGTTTATAAGTCCATCTAAGTTCGAACTTCCAATCTCAAATTCGCAACTCTTTGTTTTTATTTTCTCATCGTACGCTTTTCTCCGATGTGATTAGTGTATTATCCTCTTTGATCAGTTTCCTATTGCGATTGATCACAATCGTAATCATCAGCTTGCATGTTTCGACATTCCACCCTTTCCGATGCGATTTGAGAGAGGGTCCTACTAGCGAGTTAACTTTGGATTAAGTTCATAGGTTCTTTTTATATATCGCGCGTCTATAGATATACTTACAATGGTTTAAGATCGACATTGCTCATCGTGAGTTTCTACTTCATGCATTGCACCCGCCTTATATAGCTGCACTCTATAAATATCTATGGTTTGGACTCTTGTGTATAAGGTACATTTATATATGTAATGCTACATATATATAAGCTGATGTTTCACTTAGTGTTTCCTCCACAGGTAGTGATTCTCGGAATTTGTCAGGGTTATATATACCTACCGCTTGGTTTATGATTCTGGGACCATGGGCGAAATTGCCTCGCCTTTGTTGCAGCGATAACGGCTCCGCGTTTCACCCTCCACGATCAGCTTCCGTCGCAGCTGATAATGGCTCGGCCTCGCTATTCATCTCTTCCTCCTCTGTATTCGTTGTTTCTCGGGCCGCGGGCTCCTTTCTCCGCTTGCTCGTGCTTATTTTTTTTTGTCTCCTCGCCGTTGCCGCTCCTTGCTCTCTTTCTTTGTTGCCTCCTTTTTCTGCCTCGTCTTTTCTGCCTCCTCTTGTGCTCCCTTTATAACAATGACAACATTTCCAACACTTGAGAGGCCTCTTTAATGATTTCTCTTCATTTTCCACATCTTGGCTCAAGGCCGTGAGCCACTCTTCACACGCGCTATTTCGCTAAAAAAAGCATAACGTAGTGCTGCCGGGTGTTATGCAAAGTGGGAGGGTTCCACAACACCTTCTGGCTCATACTGTATGAGGGAGCTCCTGGCTCCTCCGGGAGATCAGTGAAGGAGGTTTCTGAGTCGATTGTGCCACATCTTTTGCACTGCATCAACATTCTCTATCTCCCAGAGTACCCAGCCTCTTAATCGTGTTATATCCGAGCACACGGCAAGGGGGTTGAACCACTATTTTTAAGGGTAAGATCTTCAGATTGATCAGCCTTCTACCTGAGAGATCCATTGGATGAGATATATGCACCATATGCATCATCTTAGCTATCTTCATCCATTTCTATTTTCTTGAGTTGTAACATGCATGCCTAGTCCTTCCATGATTGTGTATTATTGTTGTATTAGTGCTTTAAGGGGTTGAGATCTTGCTCCCCCACATTTATTGAGCTATCACTGCCATATCATGTATTTTTTTGGTAAAGATCTCCCGTAAACTATGTTATTTTAGCCGGCTTTCATATGGTGCGTTATGTTGATTCATTTTCTTTGAACATGTTCTATTGAGGCTCTCATTGCCTAGTTTGAGTGATTGATTCCTCAAAGTACTTGTACTCTTTTGCTACTCTATTATACACTTGTTGCAGGCTATTTACATCTTCATGTACTTAGGCTTACCATATCAACGTTGTCATTCCATTTATGAAACATGTATTGTCGCACCTCGCATCGAGCACTTTGAGGACATCTAAGTGTGGGAGATTTGTTTAACCCACTTAGAAGGATTTCTTTTGGAGCCATCTCTTGATTTAGAACTTAGATACATTGATCTAAGGGATTCAAGTCTGTTCATTCGTATAAACACATTAGATTTCCACTATGCCTTGCTAATCGTTCCATTTCCAATATTACAAAGCCTACTACCTCATAGGATAATTTTAGCATATTTAAGTGAAATTATTTCTTTGATCCTCTTCTCCTTTATGCTTAGGGTTAAGATCACCATTGGTTTCTAAACTCCCTCCTATTAGCCTAGGTTGGGTCCTACTTGTTCCTGGTCCCATTTCATTAATGGCCCAAATTCGCACAAGTCACACTCATCTAACCTAGTTTCAAATCCTCACCTCTTCCGCTAGAAATCAGTGTACTTTCTCGGGAGCAAGCAGTCTCATTATTGACTCCTCTTTAGGGAAAATCCACTCAGGTCACTCTCCATATCCATTTATTGATCTATATCCTTCATATGACTCTTTATGCGATTCTCCTTCAATCAATGAAAGTCCTAGAAAGAGTAGGGAGTCTTAGCCGAGGTGACAAAGGAATACGTCTCCATTGTTTCTCTGACCTAGTAGTTGTCCCTTTTCTGTAGTCCCTTTGGTCCCCTCGCTTAGTTTGAGTGGTAATGCACTCCGAAAAACAATATTTCATTATAGTTTTATTTTTGTCACCACCATCGCTTCTTCAATTTTATTCATCGCCCGAGTTAAACAAAGAAAGTGTCGGGGGGTGGTGGGGAAATAATGATATGCTCAGCACATTTGACCTTGGTCGTAGCATTGGTCCTATGGACTATTCCGCCTAGCATCAAAAACTAGAAATTTGAGGATGAGTGAGACTATTGGAATCATATTGGATCAATTGTAGTAAGCCAAATGTTAGTATGAATTCCCACCTAAAGTGTACGAAAAACGCTCACTTTAGCTTGCATAACAAATGCTCCCCACATCAAATATGGTTGCTAATTTCTTTAGACCTATAGTTAGTTGACCAAGATAAATTCCAAAAATTAGATCTATGCAAAAGAAAAAACAATACATTAAGCAAGAATAAAGTAAGAGTTGCTCCATGTATCCAATAGACAAGACAAGTATATTTTTAAAGAATTTTTTGTATTTTTGACACCGGGAAGGAACATAGAAAGATGTTACTAGTCCCCCTCAATGGGATGGGTTCTTGTATGTACTCAAAGACTTCAGAGCTTCAAGATATCTCTCTCTCTTGATGGCAGAAAATCCAGAAAAAAAAATGGGAACTCAAAGCGAAATTCACAAGAAAATGGTAGCAAAATATGACAATGATGTAGGATCAAGTGAGACCAAAAGTATAGATCCAGAGGCATCTTAGGCAAAAAAATGTAAAGTGAGTGAATGGAAAAACCCTTCTATTTATAACAAAATATTGAGTTAGTCTAGATATTGAGTATAGTTAAAATATTATTAACTAATTTAGACCTAACTTTTATGGAATATTTTATTATATTTTTTGGAGGGAAAAAGAATTTGAATTTGGTCAAATCCCTTTATTTGTAAATAATCAATAAATAAATGATTTATTTATTATTTTAAGGATGTGGTTGAGTAATACCTAGATAAATAGTGATTTATAAAATGTAATTATTTATATATGATTTAATAAATTTAACAAGGAATATTATTTAAATAAGCTTTAAATAATTATTCTAGAAAATAATAAGATAAAATAATGATTTATCTAATTAATTTTCATGTTTTGGGTTAAATATGACCAAGAATATTAACTAAATTGTTGTTTAACTAATTATTCCTGAGGAAAATCAAACAAATGTGGATTTATTCAATATTTCCTCACCATGGGGGTTTCTGCTTAGGACTATTAAAAAATCTCTAATAAATTAAGGATTTCTGGTTATTTTTCATAGTGAAAGAAATTTCATTTAGGGGTAAAATTGGTCTTCAAGATGATGTACTTTTGTCCATCTAATAGTAACAAAGTTAGATGACCAAAATTGGTGTGGGCCGCATTGCCCCCACCTTGCGAATGTTAGAGCCAATCGCATGACCGAAGTACGTTGTAAGAACTCAATCACTAGACAATCAAGGGGAAGTGAGAGAGAGAGAAATATAAGGTAGACCAAATCACTAGAGGAAAATACCCTATGAGGTGAGATTTACAAAGTACAAGTCTCTTTTATGAGTGAGTACTAGCACAAGAGGCGCAGAAGACAAATTGCCGACAAAGTAAAAAGAATAATGCATCCAGAAAAAGGACCGAATCATATAGCATGTTACATGAACATGAGCCGATAAAAACATGATAATGGATCCCACATACATATTCGTCTAGATAACAAGAAGGACTTATACAATACTCTTAAGTACATGAGATATAAGTACAAATCCAGAGGAGAGGGCTCCGAAATCTCAATGATACATGCAACCGAAAGGCACCGCAAGCCACGAGGTTTTGAAACCAACAAATCTCCGGATCTCGTATCTAAGGCTGTGATGAAGAGTGTCATTCGGGGCATGTGGGGGCTACCCGATAGGCCACCCCTCATGAGGTATGAAACATATCACACATACCCGGATTCGCCGCATAACTCGCATTACTGAACCATCAAGCATACCGATCTCGATCATGCTATAAGGAGCTAGAATCAGAAACAATCAATTCAAAGGGAAAGAAACAAGGTGTCCCTTTGCTTGATTTGAGGCACCAAAAAAGAGTGGAAGCTAGAACCAAGTTACAACGCCCCTCTAGACCTATCTTCTCGAATGAGTGAGTTGGATGTCGATAGAAGGAGGTCCGCCATAGGTGATGCAATAAGGATCCCTCAACTAAGGCACGGTAGAGATAATAGTAGAGCGACCGATAGACTAACACCAGGGATGATGATGGAATGGGGGTACCGAGTGCAGCAAGGTGCTAATGACTTCCCTTGTTAGAGCATGAAGGCCACGGATGACCTAGCAAATAACCGACAATATCAAAGGAGACAGGAACAGTGAGGGACTGGAGGCCATAATGTGTGACATGAGAGAGGAACCAAGCAATGAAGGATGGAGGAGTATAGTGGGTTACAAATTAGGGACTCGGATAGATCATGGATTCGATGATGACTAACTCAAATTCCTCTAAACAAGGTGACTCGATGATGCTACCACACATAAAAGGTCCAATGGGGGTCATAAAAACATGATTACAGTTGTTACTCATGAATAAATTCAACACGAGTACGGACAAGTATAAAGGAAAATCTTCTGGTGTCCCAATTACAAGTGTTGCAAGTGAAGAAACTCAATTTTAAGGAGTGGTGAAGTGACCCTTTGGACAAAATGTCCCCGGAAAGTATCAAATCACAAAAAACTGGGGTTAACATATACCCATTTTAGAGCTCAGGTGAGAGCTTTCCAACAACATGGACGGTTTGTCAAACTAAGCTACAAACTTTTGATGTAAGGAGTAAGAAAATTTGGGGTTTCTCTTTAATAAGGCATTTTCCCTCCAAATTCACTCATTTGAAAGTAGTCGTGGTGAAATCGTAGAGAGGAGAGAAGGCCCTAAATCTTGTGAAAATCATGAAGATAAACCGACTGCTGAATCAAGATCCTGCTAGTTGGTAAAAGGCCTAACCCTACTCTCTTCCATTTCAGTGGATTGAAAAGTTTTAGTTTAGGTGCCTGCAGATCGTAGTCGCACCCTTACTCCTTCGTGGTCGGGTCACACTTTTGGGGAAATAGCCGTGACTCCGGGTAGTAGGTCTTAAAGTGTTAAAATCGCGACCTATCCCAGGTTTTTTCCCGAAAAGTGAAACCCGATGTGAGGTTTCTTTTTGTGTTTGTTATAGCATCATTACCACCTTGACATGATTCATGATTGCTACATGGCTTTATGCGGGGCACCCATTCCTGGGCTGCACTTGGACAAATTCACTTAAAACAAAGGAAAATCATCTATACGCGATTTATGTTTCGTAGTTTTTTCTCAGGCTTGCACAAAGAATGAAAGATAAATTTAGACTTTCTCCGCGTATGCCATTTTAATGATTAAAAATATATAAAATCCCCACTTTCTGGTTGATGGTTACTCGTAGTTCAATCACTCCCAAATTCTGCACAATCGTTTCCAATCACAACTACTTGGAGGGACTATAAAGACCTCATATGTATGGCCTAAGGGGGAGAGAGAATTATTATTATTATACTCCGTTGGTTCCTCATCCAAGTCTGATTCCCCGCGTGCCTCCGCACTTCCTTGGGCCCATTTCAGAAACCCTTGTTTCCTTTGAGATACACATCCTTTATATGTTATCTCGTATGCACTCATTTGGAAGGAGTCTTAGCGAGGCAAGGGCCGGACGGACCGATTTACGGCCCGCGAAGGCCTTGGAAGGATCGTGTGATCTCTCCACTTACTTTTGTACGTACTATTTTATAATACGTATATCACGTCGTTCCCGAAATAAACGTGTTAGTGTATGCTTCAATGTAGATATGAAGAATATTTGTTATACAAGCATTCATGATGATTTATTTAATGTTTTATATGAATCTCACTAACATATAGAGAGCATTTCCTCCGTGTATTTCAGTGAAAGAGGAAGGACGAAGGTGGAGTTTGAACTCCACGTGATCTACTTCAAACGTAGGATCAACGGGTAAAGCAAACCCTCCCATTCTACTCGATTTCATTTTATGATCAGAAGCCATGATCGTGTGAGTCTCTAAGTAGTACGCCGCTTCCGTGGGAGGTTGAATCCCAACCAACCTCTAGGTGTTAAATCCCAAACGTAATCGGCGACTCACTGGGATCACATTTTTGTGATTCTCCCGTTGGGTTGTTTCAAATTGCTTGGTAGGATATCAGCTTTTTTTCGTTCTTTTATAAAATTCATCTGCTTCGCCGCTTTCAGAGCTTATACCTTCCCAAAGTTGTACTTTTTATTTTTCATTATCTTTCTTTTGTATACCAGCTTGCAATACGTCGCGTATAAATTCGCGCAGTTTGTGTAGAAGGAACTGCGCATACGCGGGTTTACTTCAACACACAGACGTCGTATACACGCCCCGTTGCATAACCGCTGTCGCGTATACCTAGCGTCGAATTTGAATTTCAAGATTCTGTGTTTTTGGTCTTTCGTCGTGGAGGCTCCTGTGTCTCCAGTCTTTGTACTCATCCGAGTGTGATGCGTATACTAAGTCTTGGTTTCCTTTCGTTTGTCCCGAAACCGATCTTGGTTGCTGTTCTCATGGTGCTAGCACTCGGGATTGAGTTCCAAGATCGTCGAGTTGTGCTCTGGTCAATGTTCGTTTACTGCACGTAGTGAGCTTTGCTCACCGACTCGCTCCCGTTTGTGTTGTATCGTATCACGTTTGGTTCCTTTGTTTTCGATTGGTTTTCTTGAGTTTCATAGGCTAGGTTTTGTTGCAATTTTCAAGATCTTTTCTTGTTTCTTTGGGAGTTTTGTGTTGCAACAAATTTGCACTATTTCTCTTGGTCAGTTGATTGAGTTTTTTTGTCTTCCATTGCTCTTATTGATTCATATCATTAGCCTTATAAGGTTTGGGGGCATAGTCAAGTTTAAGTGCTTGAAATTCGGTCTCGTTTTGGCTTCTGGATTGGGACAGTTGTTCTTGTTTTCTTGAAACTCTTGTTTTATAAATCAAAAAGCCCAAAAACATTTTTTGCTTTTGTTTTTGCATATCAAAAACTCAAAAAACATTGTTTCTTGTTTTTGTTTTTGTTGTTGCCTTTTTCATTTTCGTTTGGCTTCATCTTTTGGGACTTTAGTGAAGTTTCTTACTTCTCTAGTTTCCCGCTTGATTAGGGAAGGGAGGTTGTCTTTTGATTTCTCTTCTTCTTCTTGTTGAGTATTTGTGTCTTATATCGAGAGTTCTTGTTCTCTTCGTAAGAATTTGGACAAAGCTCGGATATCAGTAAAGATTAGTTACAACGTTTGTGCGTGTGAGTTTGTAATTTGAAAAGAAAAATACATTTTTAGTCTCTTAGAACTTACATAGAAATTGCTCTTCATCGAAGTAACAAAGAATCGTATGCAAGCGTAGTCGGTTTTTTATTAATTTCTTTTGCGCAAACATCATTGGTTTCAACTCCATATCCTGTGACTTAATACAACACTTCTTAAAAATGTTGCGATTTAATCTAAAATCAACTAGCAAGTTTCCTTTATTAAGCACAATCACCAACCAGCTAGTGGTTGTAGGCCTTAACAGAGAGGAGAGTTAACTTTCCAAGGCCGCTCAAACAAACAGAAGCTATTTAACCGAGCGTAAATCCAACCCGTGAGGTGGATCGTGGGGAAAGCTCTCATCCGAGAGCCGGGTCGCGAGGGCAGAAGGTTAAGAAGAGGGATACCCCCCCCTCCGATTAGCCGAATCTAACCTCAAGACCGTTCCGCCCGCCTTCCGATACGATTGGTGTCCATAGTTGTTGTTCCTAGGTTCCACACAGTGTGACTCATGTGAATACCTGTACTCCGAGGCAACGCAGATCACTTCCAAAGAGCATTCGGTGCCTCTGCGTTGCTTGGGTGCTTGAGCCGGCAAAGGTCGTTGTTAGAGTAGTCGGCGTAATCGTTTCGGAGCACTTCGCTAGGTTGTTCCGGGGCCCTAATCATCCTGCACCGCTGAAGGCCTCTATACTTCGTCGATTTTGGTGTCCGGTCCTCATCACCCTGAGCGGAACAATGGAGGTCGTTTGCTTGGCTGTCTCGTGGTTTTGATTTTAGTGAGGTTTTTGCTCCTAGCTTGCCTAGCTTTTCACTCTTTCTTGAGTCTAATATATAACAAATTTGTAAAGTGGTTGATCAAGCGCCTCAACGTTCGAGGGAGAGTCCGGGGTTATCTCCCGAGAGTGCAAAGTAGAGCTTCCTTCGAGTAGCGAGAGAGTCGAAAGTTTATCTAAAGGTGTTTCCTCACCCCGTAGAAACCGACGTCGTGGAGAGAGATCCTCCACTAAGGTCTCAAGGTTTCGTCAGCCGATTCCGTGTCGGTTCCGAGAGGAGCGTCGCTCACCTCGAGGGTATTGTTTCAGAGGAAGATTTTCGGATAGAAGATATACCCGAGTTCGCAACACAGTCCATCTCCTCTTCCTCTTGATCATCCGCTGTTATAGAGTACGTCGGACCGGAATCGAGAGACCGCCGGATCTTCCATATCTTTCTTATCTTTCAAGGGCCACAATCGGGAACGCGGATTCTACCGTGAGTGTCATGGCATTCGCACTCGTTTTCGTCGAGGCAGGGGGCACTTCAGCTCTATCTTCGGAAAAGTCAGCACCGTTTATGTTTGGGCTTCTGTGGGGTTCACCCAAGCATATGCTTCTCAATCGTCCTTTGTTTGTGGATGTCCATTGGTCGAAATCCCTTTCTCTCTTTACTGCAAATGATCTACGCCAAGGTTCAACATGCATAGTGGATCGCCTTTCTTTTCAGAGCTCCCTTTGGGACCGGCATATTCCTAGTCCCAATCCTTCTTTAGGTCGTTTCTTTTTACGTCCCTGCAATCTTTTCTGCTTTTCAATCCTGGGCTCAGTGTGGCTTTAAGTTCGATCGTTTATGGGTGGGAACCTACAAGTTTGCAACGTCGGGCAAGGTGGAATCGCCATCGTGAGTCATCCGTGTGAATGCTTCTTTCCCCCCGCATCGAGTGCTTATCGCCTTCCTTTTTCTCCTCTATCTAATGCATGGAACCCTACCAAGGGCTTACATATTCAGTCAATACTTCAGCTGGGAACTAGTCTGGTCTTGGTAGCTCGATCGGGGGAGGGAGGTTCTTCTCCGTTTCTACGGTCCTTTCTCGCACCGTGCCCATCAAATCCGTGCTATTCTTTCAGAATGTGGGAATCCATCCCCCATCAAGGATGGAATTTTCTGTGCTCCGCCCACGCATTACCATTTATGGCACCAAACCTGCGTACTTGGCGGTTAACTAATGACCCGATTCGATATAGGTCCGGTTGGCTCGTTCCAACGAACCAAATCCTTCGCATTCCTAAGTTTGAAGGTAAGAATGGTGAAGATCCTGGCACCACGTCACCACATTCCACTTATGGTGTTCATCCAACTCTCTCCGATCGATGATTCGATTAGATTGAGATTATTTCCGCGCACCCAATCGAAACGTCGCGAAGTGGTATATAGAGCTTGTCGCGCTCGCCACATTTGGAGAATCACGTCACTTTTCTTTAACCATTTTGGCCGTTCGCCGTATACAGGGTCGTGAATCTTAACTCTCGGCTAATTTTGCTGTGATGAGGCAACTCACATTTTCGATCATATCCGTGAATGGAGGAGAAGGAAGAGGCCACTAAAGCCCATATTCCAGGAGTTCCTTCTATGGTTTTTGAAATCGCTTCAACAGACATTTCAAAGGATGAATCCATGTCGTGGGTATATTCCTGAGGAGCAGCCATGTTTAGGGCCCAGCGCTTAGAGTTGATCTATTCTCGGGTCCGGCATGCTTTACAAGCATTTTCCTAATGCTCCTCGCTTCCAAATTGGATCTCTCGAAACCCAAACCTAGTCCGCATGGTGACGGACTTGCCTGACGCACAAGATAGTGCAGCCACCGTTTTCACCCGCAAGAATGGTTCTACAATCGCTTTCCGGTCAGTCATGGTCAGGTCGATTCTTCTCACCTTCCCGCCTTTTTTGTCCATTAATGCTGTCCAATCTTCCGAACCCAAAGGAAATCAACAATCAAGGGAAGAAGAAGGGACGTAATAACAAGAAGAAGGGCAAGAATGGGAAGGGCACGTGTCAGACCAACGAGCGGTTGGGTGAAGGGAAAAAGGAGAAAAATAAAGGTGTTTCCGTGCAAGCTTTCAGGCCGGAGACCATCTCACGCATTCGTCTGAAAAATCAAAGAGATGTCGCCGCCCCGTTATCTCGCAAAGTTAAAGGTTCTTTCAGTTCCCGTGCCGTGCTAACAAACCCTTTTCTCCCTGTTAAGCAAGAATTAATTGGGGTTACGCGAATCAAAACTCCCCGGGGCTTCCTCGGAGTGTCCCCAAAGAAGGGAAATCTCATCGAACAGACCTTTATGATGAGTGCCTCACGGGATGTTTACACAGATCCGTGATTGCGGCGTAGAGGAATCTTCCAAAAGCTAAGGAAGTTCCCTGACAAGCACCGAGCCGCTTCATATCACTAAGCCAACTGCCGAGTTCATGCCTCCTGACACCGGCTGCATCCTCTAAGCGTCAACGATTAACTGAACATGAGGGGCTGCCCGTAACTACTCGATTGGTAGATCCGGGCGAACAGTCCTCTGCGCTGCTGTCGCCTTAGAGGTACTCCAGCCTTGTCCTGGCCAAATGCAAAGGTTTCTTGCTCACCGCCATTGAGCTATAGATCCAAAAATTCTCTTCGATTACCTTTGATATGAAGAATTTTAAGAAGAGACTTCCTCATCATATGGCCTCTCCATATTAAATCATCGTACCTAAGACTAATATCTTTCGTACTCGTCGATGAGGGTGCTTCTACTTGCTAGATGTCTCTCGTATGCTTCTGAAGACACTAGGGATCTCCCAAAGTCGTTCCATCTAGCACTATTCTTAATGTATCTGGCGGCCATTCTCATAGGCTCCATGGGGATGGTCCCGGCTTAAGCTCTATCCGTGTTGGGGGCAAACCGTTAACATAGAGGTTGAGGTAGCAGATGCATCCCTGACTCCACAACCTTCTCGTTGGGGAGAAACCCGGATATATGATATGGATGCCATTGTATCTTCTCATCATTTCCGGATAGTATGTTTCCCCCCACGATGTGGAGAGACATAGTTATGTGATCAACCTGGATCGTCCTCCTCGCAGACCCGGATGCGCCTCCTCGACTCATCTGTCCAAGTTGGTCAATACTACACCTATCGAATCGGGAGTTGAATGTATTCTTCCTTGCGATCTTTTGATCTTCCTCCTCCTAAGGTGTCTATCAATGCTATTTCATCCTCCAAGGCTCCTCGAAGAGAGTTCTTTCGAACTCATTATTTTTCTGACCCTTGACCTTACCTTCCCCAACCGCCACTTTGAGCAACAAGGGCAAAGGGTGGGAATGGCATTCCCGATTTCGCACTGAGATTGCATATCGGGTCGTTGTTGACATCACAGTAGTCTCGATCCACTTCCTCTTTCGCCTAAGAGTTGGATGGTGATGTGGCTCCGGCTTGGACGCTTACTTCTTCTTCTCGCCTGTGTGATTGTCTAGCGATACTACTCTTCCATCCAAGAGCTATCCCGAAGCAAATTACGTGTGAGCAGAGACCGTGGGATGACTTGCATCATCGGTCTTACTCTACCGACTTGAGCGGGTCGAAGCTAGTTTTCCAAGTCTCGCCCCGGACCCGTCTCACCCGCCTCTTGAGCTCTTAGCAAGCACCAAAGACAAAAAGTTTATGTCAAGGGAACATGGGCCGTGATCTCTCCGACTATCCTTGAACATTCTGGTGAATCCCAACATTATCGGTAAGGAACGTTCGTACTGTTGGAGTTTCGAATGTTCCCTGAAGAAGTTCAAATCTATACCGAGCTCTTCAAAGAGTATAGGGATGTTTCTCGCTTGGTCTTATGAGGAAATTCTCGGATATCCATCTATCGTCCGCATGAGATCAAGACGTATGAAAACGCTGTTTGGCCAGCAAAATCATCCGTTAATTCTAGGAAGGCAAAAGAGAGTTATCAAAGCTAAAGTTGAAAAGCCGCTTTGGCATGGGATTCATTTTCCCGCTCCTCCGACCGAATGGGTTTCAAACCCTGCCTCGTTGATAAAAGCAAGGAACAATTCGAGTGTGCATCGATTTCGTAGACTCCGAATAAGGCGTGTCTCTAAAGATAATTACCCCACACCTTCATTGACTGATTATCGATGAGTGTGCGGTAACGAAATTTTTTCCTTCATGGACGGTTTTTCTCAAGTTATAATCAAATTACTATCCGTCTGTAAGATCAATACAAGACCGCATTTATTTGTCCCCTGGGCAAATGCTTTATATATAAGAAAATGCTTCTTGGTCTTAAAAAATGCCTGAGCTACTTTTTCACGGCCATGTCTACGCCTTCCACGCATCGTTGAAATTATAGAGGCACACTTAGATGATCTAGTCGCTCATTCTCGAAAGAGGATGGATCATCCGTGACACCTCCGGCAAATATTTGAGAGATGTCGTTTTATAAAATTCGTTGAATCCTAACAAGCAAGGTTGCGTAACATCCTGGTCACTGCTGATTTATCGTGTCTAGTGAAGGGATAAGGGTAGATCCTTCAAGGTTGAGGCAATACTTCGGTTGCCTCTCCCGTTTCTCAATCCGTCAACTTCAAAGTCTCCAAGTGGGAAGTCTTTAACTTTCTTCTGAGGTTTATCGTTAACTATGGCCGAGATTACAAAGGGATATATGAGATCAAGGAAGAAAGGAGTCCCTTTCTTTGGGACGACTATGCTCAACGCTTCATTCGATGCCTTGAAATAGTATTGACCTCTCGCCTCCTTTATCGAGTCCACCCGATTATAAGGTGAGATTTTCTTTTGTATCTCACACAAACAGGACCCACCATTGGTATGGTTCGGTTCTCGGAGGAGCTGATGTTCGTCGAGCATGTTATTTACTACCTTAGTCGAGGATCGGTAGGACTCGGAATCGCGATACACCCCGATAGAAAATTTAGCCTTTAGCAACAGCTTCAGCTGTGGCAAACAACGTATATGCTGAGTATTATTCTTCGCAAAACTTATGTCTTGGCAAAACGCCAACCATTTCGCCTTGTCCTCGCAGCGAGTGATTGGGGCAACATAATAGATGGATTTTGATTTTAAGGTGAATTTGATCTAGAGTTCATGTCCTCAACCAAGAAGTCATTAGTTTTTGCGGAATTGATCTCCGAGTTGCCTTGTGGAGAGGCGATGATCTATGATGAGTCCTTTCGGACAAACACTTGTTTCTCGATCTCCACAAGATCCTTGGCATGGGGACACTGTATATCTCCGCACCGCGGTTTCCCTCTTCTTTTCAAAAGATGAGGCCGAAGTCGCGTCACTTAGCTAAAAGTTATCCGATTATTGGTGATGCTTTTTGTACCGTTTCGAGGGTTGATTCAATCCTAAGACGCCGTTAACTTTCGAAGAAGATGAGGTCGTAAGCCAATGATTCTCACTATGGAGCTTGTGGGGTCATTTATCGGTGGCTTGCTACGCCAAAAGATTTTATACGGCTACTCTCCGGCCTCGATTTTCAAAGATTGTATTGAATCGGTCAAGAAGTGTCATCCTTGTCAAGTGTATACTCGAAAAATGCTGTCAGTCATCCACTCCGCTTTTTCCAAAATGTATACGTTTGACCTTTACAAAGTGGGGGCATAATGGATTATACTACTTGTAACCCGCCTCGGCAAAAGGTCACAGTATACGTCGTAGCAAGATCACTTTTGGGAACGATGGTGAGACCGCAGCCTCTTTTCTTCAACCAAGTCATTGCTCGTTTCGGTATACCTAGAGAGATTGTCACCCACTGCGGCGTCACTTTCGTAACAAAGATGGCTGAGTTGGCCTTTAAATTGGGTTTCCTGGCATAGAGCATTCATCTCCACAGGGCCATCCTCAAGCCAATGGCTGTGTGGAAGCCAGGAATAAGTCCTTGAAGACAATTCTCTTCAAATCTGACGCGATTGATAAACATAGATCCAACTCGGGACATTATGCTATATCCTCGCACTCCGGGCGCACAGACGCGTCTGCAAACCGCAACCTGCTCTTTACTCCGTTTCAGCTTAGTCCACTCGGTAGAATCAGATTTCTATCGAATGCGAGATTCTCCCTTAACCGGGCCGTTGAGCTCTTCCGACACTTCTAGTCCGGCAGAGCGTTTCTTCATCCGGAACATCTTGATGAGCAGCGCGAGATGCCGCCACGTTGAACGAAGCGCATAAAAACCCGAATCAAAGTCCAAGATGATAAGGCGGTTAAGCCAGGGTCTTTTTCCGAAGGTGACCTTGTTTTGGTCTATGCCTAAGAAAAGATGCCTTGGGGGCAAGGAAAGCTTAAAGCCCATGTGGCATGGCCCCCATATCGTCAAAAAGGTCCTTAAAAGGGAAAGGAGCGTATACCTTGGTTGACTTTGAAGGAAATGAGCTGTTTCGAGTCCTGGTCAAGCCTCTATCTCACATAGTATTATGCCTAGGCTTTGGCTCCCGCATTTTGCTTTGTATATAGTAGTTTTTGTCTTGTACATATCTGCTGATTTTCATGATTTTTGATGAGATGGTGATGTTTTTTTATCTCGCTAGCAGGTTGTGTTGATGTTTCATTTTGGTTTCTCACTGGCTGGTGCTAGTAGACACACCCGAAACTTGGCTTCTCTCTGCATGCTTGGGTTTCTCTATTATCCTTCCTATTATGCACTTGGTGATTAAGAGGGTTCCATTGGTCCTCGTCTAATAACGTAGCAGAATACACTGCGCCTATTCATCTACTTCCTGGAGGCAATATCTTTGGGTGTTGATTCTCGTTGGTAGTTTTCTTGGACTCCCACTGGTGGTGTCGCAGCTTGAACAACACTTATCGGGTACGAGATCCAGCTTTATTACGATTGTTCTTGAGGGTACGTTTGTTACAAAGGTCATTTCAATTTTTAACATTCATGCATATTCCTCGAGCCGACAATTGGTTTGTCGACTCATTGGCTAACTGCTTTTAGATTGGCATATTAATCATTCAATACAATAAAATCTAATCATCAAAACATCATACATTTGATACATTTATCACATCACATCAAAATATCGTCGTATATATATCATCGCATGTCAAAAACTTACAAAATTCTTGGATCCATCAATGCCGTACAAAACTTGGGCTTATGCCCCATCATGTTCAAATACCTCAAAATATAAGGCTATCTAATATGTAAAAATCGTCTACTCCCGAGGACCCCGCCCGCCGTTCCTATAGAACATCACCGCAGCAATACACGGCGATCAGTCAACCCGCCCCGGGGTACTCCTACAACCCGTCCGGACTGCAAGTCTCACAAGCCAGCCTGCAGATTTCCATGTCAGTCCCTCCAAACCGCATGTTTCTCGCTTCACCTTCTCAAAGGGCGTTTGTTAAGTGACGTGCTAGGCCTCTCTCGTACGCACAGCGATCATTTTTTCATTTGTCGGCCATTATGAATCCAATCCAAAAACATGTTTGTTTTTCATTTTTCATACATATTTGAAAAATCCAAAAAAAAAAAATCATATAAGTTAAAATTTTTGAAAAAAAAACCTTACCGATCGTCCTGCGTCGCACCTGTGGAAGCACTAGATCCGGATCTCCTCGGAAATCCATCCCGCATAGGGATAGTCATCTACCGCGATGATCTGCTCTTCCACCATAAGAAGAACTCATCGTCCCGTAGTTCGGGGTACCTCGCCGCCCCGCCCTTCATCATGTTCGCCCACCCGGCAATTCTTGGGTCCCGAGGGCCGCCGATAGTTGAGATGACTTTCGGTCTCAACCGGAACCTCTCGAAGAAGAATGTAGTCAAAATGGTTCCATAGCCAAAGTGTTTTGTTTTTTGGCGAATGGAGGTCAGCTTGTTGTTTCATGTTCAAAGAGTGTGCAAAGGCACCAATCATACATGAATTAAGCACTCTGTCAGCCTATGCTCATGTGCGTCCCGGACGCCTCGATGCAGCTGGAGTGCGTATCCCGCCACTCACACATGGTGAATAGGAGGATCTTCATGTGCAAGTCCCCGATATCTCCGATTGCAACCAGGAAAGCAACTTTCTTGGAATTTTTCATGCAATAGATTTGGACATAGTCCTCCACGGGGTTAACCCTCCCAGGGGCCTTCAGGTGCATCCACCGGGTCTCCCCTTCCGGAGAGTCCAAAATGATGCATATATCTTCCACTTCATGCGTAGTGGCATTTGATCAATGATGAAACAATCCCGTGATCCGGTTCTCAATAATTTACCAAAGATTTCAAGCAATCTCACATTACTTGTTGGGCATCTTTGAAAATTTGAATAATCCATAGTTTCGAGATTACTTTGTGTCATGCGTATCTTCCCGTAAGACCCTCTGGTCTACCGCACTATGCTCGCGTTCTCTCCATGAAATTGTCATCCCGAAAAATTCATTAAAATTTGCATTAGAAACTCATTTTGAAATTCGGACTCGCGCATACGCTAGTTTCACAGGCCGCCGCGTATACACGTCGACTTCTGAACTCCGCGATACAGACACGCGTTTTAATAAGGGTTTCTGTGTAAAAATCCACTTAATTTTAAATTTTAAATTCGACAAAATGAATCAGTGATGAATAAGGAGCCTACCCGGGTTTCGCCAATTCGACTTCACGGTTGTTGCTGATTTGACGAAATGCTTTAGCTCCGTAGCTCTTTTCCAAATCAAATATGCAATAATGAACCAATTGAGAGGTAATTTGTGTATTTATGGCTAAAAAATTGAAAATTTTCGCAAAATTTCTCTTGTGCTTATTTTTTCGATCTGCCTTAAGGCCAGATAATCCCGATTGTTTTGAAGTGGCCCAGCTTTGGTGCAGGTTTTTTAGGTACATTTTGACATTTTCGAGATTTTTCCTGCTTTCTCGCCCATGTGTTCGTACTCTTCATGGCAGGTGTATATGATCTTCACCGGCATATAGGTTAGGGAATCACTTTCCGTTGCATCTTGCATTCTAGCCTCCATATCGATCACTTGCCTTAGGTCGATCCCATCAAAGTCATGAGTATTATACCCATTTCACTCGCCGATTTTTAAATCATGACTTGATGGTAGAGCCTTCCTTTTACATGGGCTTCTAGTTAGTTCCTCGTTTACTACTTGTTGCCCATGTCGTTTTATAGGTTTCGAGTCCTCTTGTCTTCGTAAGTTGAAGCTTCCCTCCATTCTTTCCTCCTCTTCATCACTTCATTCTCTTCTCTCAAAGCTTATACCCCAGAGGTCTCCTTTTCGGTGTCGTTGTTGTATTATTGTATTGTATATTGGTCGCTTGTTTATCCCGGCCTTTACTTACTTCATTTGACTGGATAATAATAACTTTTGACCTTGACTTTCTCAGACAAGTTAACCATTGCATGCATCAGCTATCACGACTCGACACCTTTGTACCCATGGATGGAACGCTTCCAGTATCACCTACCCGGCTGCGCCACTCCCCTCGCATTTGAGCATGTGATTGTTCCAAACCCCGAACTATGCATCTTCTTTCTTCTGATACTCGTTCTATCCATTGTACCATAGCATTCTTTATTCTTTTTCAAAGTTTATTATAGTGTAAGACAAAAAAATCAAATATAACAAAAAGAGCGGGAACGGGATGTATCTTCGTTATTTTGATGGCATAAAGACAGCACGGGCTTCTTTGTCGCTCTTGAACAAAGCACATATACTTATATATATTTTTTTCATTTGGGATGGTTCTCTATAGTTTGACCTAGGTTCGTACTACCATGTTTCACTGCGCTCTCTTCCCTACGGTTATCTCTTCCGATCATATGGAGAGTTTGTTTTGCCTCCCGTAAGACAGTACTTATACAAAGGTCACTTTCATCGCCATGGTCATCACAACAGTCGTGCTTTGTTCAAGGGAAGTCTAGCCTCGAGTCGGCCATTCTCATGTGTCTCTTGACTCATTATTCACGGCCTTCCGGTCTTGCCGGCGCATCATGTTCTATCACATCGTATGTTTCTTGATCTTCCGTCGTGGCTGGTTTGAGAAGGTTCCATTAGACTTCTTTTGTTTACGTGGTTTGTCTCTTATCTATCATTTACACATTGCTCTCGAGAGTGCCTAGAGCCGCACCTTGGGCCTATTTCCATCATTGATAGGTGACTCCCGTGCTCGCATTTGATCATCATCATCATGGCCCTTTGATCGAGTGGTTTCCCCCGTGTTCGACGTTCACGTCACGTCATCACACTTGGATTCAGGCAACATCTTCGGATTTACTCTGACTTACTTCCAAGGTTTCTCGCCTCCGCGTCACCTTTCTCATTATTGGTTGGTTCGTAGGGTTTCTTCCGTGCGCTAGCTTCATCTTGCAGTGCACGTCGGAACGTACTTCTGCTTGTCTCCATCACTCTCCTTCCCGCCTCCACTCCTTCCAAATCTTGGCCTCGCGGTTGCACCTCGCGCCGATCGATGTGGGATGCCTTAATGCCTTCCTTCCAGCCAGTATCTTTCCCATCGCACTCCTAATTGCTCGGGGAACAAGATTCAGAGTCTTTCTTTGTCGTTACCTTTAGGTTTGCAACACGTTAAGCATCGCTATCGATAAAGGAGGATTCATCATTGCTCTGATTAGAGATTCATGTTCGACTTCAACTCATTCATCACACCTGTCGAACAGACCGGGGCACTTTGACACTCATTATCATTACTCCAAGTGGGTTGTCTCACGTTGGTTAACTTTGTGGAAACATCACGTCTCGCAATCCAACGATTTCTCACATGGTCGACTTGTACCTCATTTATTCCTGGAAAGGTGTATAATTGTGCCGTTGTGATCGGTGAAGACTGGTTGCACGCATTTCTTTCGTGTTCATCTGACGCTTTCCTGGGCCGTCAAAGGTTAAGCGTCTCACCCTTATATGTTGGTGCTCAACATGCAAACATCTTATATGTTGATCCCCCGAGTCGTTGGGATTGCACCGTTTGATCCGCCTGCGATCCGGTACTTGGAGATTCTATTTGATCGTACATCCAACAAGGCACTATCTTGACGCCTTTCTATATGTGATACTTGGACATTGATGCACTTGTCTTCCTACCCTGCTTGATGATTCACTATGTATTTTCTGGGCTCAGCTTATACTTCAGATACATGTTGGATCTATTCAAAGACTTTCATATATATGATGTATTTTGATCGAGCATGTGGTATGTTCGTGCCTCAAATATGGTTTGAGACTCTCCGGTTTTCTCATTGGTTTTATATGTCAAATCCGGTGAAGTCCCCTCTGTCCTTGCGAAGTTATTTCTATGTGCATATTGCGCCCGCCATCATGTACCCCTTTCCGACCTCATATATTAGGGGGCAACTGCTATAGCATCATTTCTCACCTTGACATGATTCATGATTGCTGCTGTTTGCCTTATGGGCACCCATTCCTGCCACGACTTGGACAACCACTTAAAACAAGTGGAAAATCCTTCCACGCGACCATGCCCGTGTTTTTCCGGGCGCAAGGCGAGTACAACAGATTCTTCTTCCTGAAGGTGATGCCATTTTAATGATTAAAAAATATATAAAATCCCACTTCACATGGTTGATGGTTACTCAGTGGTTCAACTCACCTCAGCCTCCCCGTGGGCTGGCAACGTTTTCCAACTCACGAAACTACTTGGAGGGGACTATAAAAAGACCTCATATGTATGGCCTAAGGGGGAGAGAGAATTATTATTATACCGTTGGTTCCCTATCCAAGTTCGATTCCCCGTGCCTCCGTGACTCTCTCCTTACCATTTTTGTGAAACCCTTGTTTCCTTGAGATACACATCCCTTTATATGTTATCTCGTATGCACTCATTTGGAAGGAGTCTTAGCGAGGCAAGGTCGACGGATCCGACGACGGCCTGCGAAGGCCTTGAAGGATCGTGATCTTCCACTTACTTTTGTGACGCAGCCTATCTTTATAATACGTATATCATGTCAAGCCCTTAAATAAACGTGTTAGTGTATGCTTTAATGTATGAAGAATATTTGTTATACAAGCATTCATGATGATTTATTTAATGTTTTATATGAATCTCACTAACATATAGGGATATAGAAATATACCTGTACAACTTATCCTTCAGCTCATGGTTTCCTCCGTGTATTTTTGTGAAAGAGAAGGACGGTTGCGTGAGTTTCCGAACCCACGTGGATCTACTAAACGTAGACCAACGGCAAACCTCATTCTACTCTCGATTTCATTTTATGATTGGCATGATCGTGCAGAGTCTCTCAAGTGCTTAAGTAGTACGCTCGTCTGTGGAGGTTGAATCCCAACCAACCTCTAGGGTGTTAAATCCCCGAAACAGTGTTGTTTTTTAGCTAAGAGCTGGGTTTTCATGTTTGAATGAAATCTTTCCATTCTGTACACTGAAAAATATTATGGTTTTCTTCGAGATATGGAAAAATTGCAGATCATCTAGAGAGAGAGAGACGTAGACACAATACAGTCGGAGATCTGAGAGGATCATGGTGTCCGCAGTGCATTGGCTGCTTTGGGGTCCTAAAGTTTGTGGAAAAAGTATTGATGAGAGCTGGGGAGCCCTTTTTGGCCTGGATTATCAGTTATTGGGATCCGTACCATGAGTTATTTATAGTGCAGGGGTACCACATCGAGTTGACGATCCAAGATATATATTTTCTGAGTGGTCTCCCACCACTTGGGATGGTGGGGAATACTCAGCTACTGTTACCACGAGGGCAGAACATCATGGATTTTGTAGAGCGCCATTGTTGACTAGGTCTCCATGTCAAGGGGACACAGATATCGATCGAGGATATGGAGAGGTTAGAGACCCATGCTATGGCAGCGACGGTGTTGCGGATCCTAGGAAACTAGGCACTCCACCACATCAGTGGGGGTCAGATGATGCTTGTTGAGAGTGTGTTGAGTGGGACCTACTATGGGTGGGCCCAAATGATGTTGTCGTCATTGAAATGACAGTTTTCGCTATGCAAGTGGCAAGTGAACCATGACTGTGCATATGGCACAATGTTGTGCTCGCTCTTCTTTGAGAAGATCCCGACACTCGACCCCGTATACAAATCTAAGAAGGGGGACCGAGGGAGCCTAGGATGCGCCGATGGGGGCGGCTACTGTGCAGAGGAGGAGGTGGGGCGGTCAGACGAGTGTTCCGACCCGAGTTCTTTTCTCATTGGGATCAGATGCCATTGTACATAGACGACTATCCCTATTGTGGGTTGAGTTATCATGGGGACCTGGACTTGCCACTGCCACCTGGTTGAGTATGGGGGCCCAATGGTAAGTGACAAGTTGCTAATCTTTTATGTGCATTTTAAAGTTTGAGAATATTGTATATGGTATTTATTCTTTCACTTTTGTTATGTAGATATAGCACCAATAAAACTAGTTGGGTACATGGGATGGCCTGCAGTATCAGGAGCTACAGGACCAAGTGGATCAAGAGCACCACAAAATGAGGATGTAGTGGCCCTCCTGGAGGACATCCGTCGTACATGCGAGAGGCTTCTAACCGGTGTTTCAAAGCACGGCTGGAAATATTTGGATGACCAGTACATAGAGCCATGTATTGGTCTACCCTCGAAGTGGCGAGGGGTCATGCGGCACATGGCGAAGGTTGGACAGGGGATGTGCGATATACGAGCTGCAAGAGCAGATCCATTGGCTCAGGATCCTCCAAATAGTGATTAGGTGTAGAGGCATGTGGTGCCCCCAGTTTTGAGTTTTTGAAACATGCTATGGGCGTGTCATATGTATCAAAGTTAATGGACTCTAAAACATTTTATACCACACATATAATGGATATGCATCGTTTTGATGGTTTAATGTTATTGTCTTGTGTTAAATGTGTGTGCTAAGTGCCCTAGAATATTGCTTGCAATGCTATCTACATAATGATTTTGCGCTCTAGGTACATGATTGAATGTAATGATTTCAAATTCACGCATCAAAAGCTTCACTCATAAATATCTTCTAAAAAGGATAAAAATTGCACATGGTAGACACCGTTCAATTGCATTAAAAGAAGCAAGGAATCAGCTAATAAACCTCACACTGCATCATATTCGGCCTAGTTATTGGAGGAAGTACTAATGCATACACCATTCGAGAGATCAAGCGAATGTAAGGGGGTAAAAATGGCCCAACCTGTCGAGGCTAGACTCCGAGAGTAGCAACTTGCACCATCAGCATAACCGACATAAGGTGTGGACAGGGGGTCCACCTCAAAGGTGCCACAAGACAGAAAATGAGAGGATGATGAACAATGTTGGAAACCTAAGTGCAAGGTATAAGAAATCAAACAAACACTGCTAGAGGGAGTGCTCTAGGTAGGATGGCTACCACCCACACACTGACGGCTAGGTGGTGTGTGGGAGATGCCTTGGGGGCAGCTTGTGTTCAGGTCATGAAATTCACCATAAACACGGATGGTGCCATTCTGCTTATGGGTGGGAAAGATGAAGTTAGGGGTGGAAAAGGCTTCCATGATGTCGTCATCATAGTAGAAGATGGGGTTACTAGAGGAAGGGAGACCACATGACGCGGCGAAGTTACCTAACTCATAATCATGAGAATAAAGGTTCACATGTGCATCATCATGGGGGGTGATGGAGGAACAAGCAGATAAGGAATCCACTGATGTTGAGCCCAGGGTGATCATTTAAGGGAGGTCGAGTGAAGCAAGAGGGGAAATCTCAGAGGGAGCTTCCACCGTAGATCTCATGAATGATGATAGGTAGAGGATGGTGGCCACAAGCTCCGTCATATCAACATCAGGAGGGGGAATTTCAATGGGAGTGGGTAAATCCTCAAGCTGACCCGAAGCATACTGCGCAAGGATGGGAGAGGCAGACTGGTTCTATTCAATCTCGTACTCCCAAACTACCTCCAAACAGGTGCGGTAATGCGTGAGGCGGGGACAATGGTGGGTATAATGGCCATGGATATCACACAAAGCACAAGGTTGGTTGGTGTGAATAGTCTTAGGGTTCTTGGCTACAGTCGAGGAAGAAACAGAGGCTTCAGGGACTGTAGACTCAGGTAATGCAACATTAACCATCGGCTTGATACGAGGAAATTCACGACAATGATGGGAGGCATGACCGACAACATCACACAAAGCACAATGGGGGGTTGCACTTTGGAGGCTGACAAGAAGTAGGGTTGGTCAGGGCAGCCTTGTCTTTAGATGCCTTCTTGCGAGCTTTTCCCACTTCACCTAAAGCTATTGCAATGGGATTAGCTTCCTGTTGAGGTGGTTGAGGCACGGTAGCAGAGGGAGGCGTCATGGGGACCAGTTGAACAGGGGTCAAAGCAAGAGATGGTTTGGGATGACTAGGCGGGATAGCAGCTGGGATATCAATGTACCAGACTAGGATCACCAGGGTCAAGTTAGGAAGGGATAAGGTAGCCATAACAAGTACCAAAAACACTCCAAGAGGGGGAGCTGATAACGGTATCTAACCGGAGGGGTAATGGCCAGGCGGGATAGCTCCGAGGTGGTTAAGGCCAAGAGGAATCGTGCTGGGAGGGTAAAGAGGCTCATGGATACCAGCTGCAGATGAAGGGGCTGGAGGAGGGGGTCCTGAAGGTTGAGTCGAAGTGCTAGGAGAAGGTTGCGGAGGGTGGGGCTATTGACTAGCCGAAGTGGGCTATTTGAGGGAGGCCCAATATGATTGCATCATGCAAACATTAGACGAACTGGGATCAGAGACAGGAGAAGGAGGACCAGGGAAATACCCAAGTAAAGAGGAGTCTTTGTAGACTTCGAGTGACACACTAGTCAAAGGTTCGATGGTTTGCTTATTGGCCACCAAAGAGATAATGGACTCAGGGGAGGTCTAAGACTTCGGTTCGTAATATGTCAACTGGTCAATGGTGACTATCTTTCCATTATGGGGAAAGGACATCTTGCGGTGAACCGTAGATGGGATAGCAGACATCGCATAGGTGTAGCTATGACCCAATAGAATGTTGTAATATAAGGGGGCATCAATGACTTCTACGTCAACGCAAACAGTCTTAAAATCAAAGATGGCTACCAATTTATTTAGATCTATAGTTTTTTGACCAAGATAAATGCTACAAAATCTAGATCTATGCAGTAAAATACATTAAGTCGTAAATAAAAGTAAGATTTGCTTCATGCATCCAATAGACAAGACAAGCATATTTTTAAAGAATTTTTTGTATTTTTGACTCTTGGGAAAGGAACATAGAAAGATGTTACTAGTCCCCCTCAATGGGATGGGTTCTTGTATGTCCTCAGCACTTTAGATCTAAGATCACTCTCTCTCTTGATGGTGTAGAAAACCTAGACAAAAAATGGAACTCAAAGGGAGCTCAAAAGAAAAAGGGTAGCAAAATATGACAATGATGGAGGATCAAAGTCAGACCAAAAGTATAGATCCAGAGTGACCTTTAGGCAACAAAAGGTAGTGAGTGAATGGAAAAACCCTTCTATTTATAACAAAATATTGATTTAGTCTAGATATTGGTGCATAATTAAAATATTATTAACCAATTCTAGATCCAAAAATGGGTGTAACACTAAATACTTCACCAATCTAGACTTAATTCAAGTTATAACCAATTTTGGATCAGAGAAGAAGATACCTGGAATATTTCCTTTAAAAAAATATAAGTTTTGTATGAGTGATGAGTCATGTTGTTTGACCTATAAAATGCACTAGCTACATTTATGAGGCCAGTGAATGATATATTTCACCCTTTTATAGATTGATTTTTTATTTTCTATTTGGATGATATATTGGTATACAATACTACCTAGGAGGAGAATTCTCATATTTGATGCAAGTGTTAGATACATTAAAGAAGCACCGGCTAATGAAAAACATCAAGAAGTTTGATTTTGCATAGTAGTATTTGGTGTATATGGGATATCTGATAGGTGGAGGAGAGTTGAAGGTAAACCCTACCATGATGGAGGCCATCATAAAGTGTTCAATGCCTAATAATGTTTCTAATGTCAGGAGTTTCATTGGGGAAACACAATAACTAAGGAAATTCATATCCTCGTTTTTAGTAGTAGCAACCCCATTCCATGCCATAACATTGAGTGGTAATACTTTCTAGTAGGGTAAGGGTCAATAGAGTGCCTTTTAAGAGTTAAAGAAGAATATTATTCAATCACCGTTTCTAGTGTTACCAAACTTGCAACATCCCTTTGAAGTGGAGACAGATGTGAGTGTGTATGTTATGGGAGCAGTATTGATGCAGGGAGTAAGGTATACATGCTACCATTTTCAAGTATTTCATGGGGTGGTTCTCAACTACCCTACCTATGAGAAGAAGTTATATGCCCTAGTGCAAGTTTTGAAAAAGTGGAAACACTATCTGATGGGAGAGACACTAATCCACACAAATCACCAACTACTATAGTACTTGCAAACCTATAGTAAGCTATAATATACAAAGCAATATTACAAGTGGATGGGATTTTTACTAAAATTTCATTTATTAATAAAGTAAAATAAGGGGAACACAAACAAGTTATCTAACATGATTTCAAGGTCACCCACATCAAATTTCATAGATTTTGAAACTCTTATGCACATGGATGCTTTCAACCATTATGCATATAGAGAGGCATACACAAAGGATGAGGACTTCAAGAACATGTTTCAACATTTGCAAAGCTAGAATCATGTCCATAATGGATGTTAGTGTCAGCCTTTACATCTTGTCACCAGTGATCAAATGGGCTCTTATCATGTCTTGTTAGGGTCCCATAGTCAATTTTTTGTCATTTCACTAGGTATTCAAGCAAAAATTTGGTCACTTGGCACTAGGTCTAGGACTATTTTCCACTCCTTCCAAAATTTTCGCATGTCGGTCCTTGTCATCACTTAGTTGAGTGTACCATCATTTAAAGTTCATCATTATCACTTCAATCAACATCATCATGATTTCATTCAGCTCAGTGTCTGCATTAGGTCATTAGGGTTTTAGTCACCAAAACTGTCATTTCATACATTAAATCCAAAAATTGGAGTTGTAATAGGTAAAATTTTTCAATAAATTTTGGTTTTGAAATGTAATTTATGTTTCAAATATGTAATAATTTCATCATGTTCCTAAAGTTGCATAAGAAATTTTCAAAGCTACAAGTTTTCAAAGTAAAGTGAAAATACATGTAGTGGGCCATCCCTGTAATGTTCCAAAATTATCATTAAGATAATTGGAACATTAACTTTTCTTTCCTTTTAATAAAAAGAATAAAATGGGTAAGGGGGGCCATGAAGAAGCATAATAAACACTCCTAATGTGCAAAAGGGTCACTTAAGTGGCTTAATTTTCATCTCCTAGTGTGAAAAGGGGAAAATACAAGAAGACTAGGTTCAGTTTGACCAAGTCAAACAGCGCTGCATGGAGGGAGTGAGTCACCAAGTGGGACAGCGTAGTTTTCATAGGAGGGATATTATTGGATGAGAGAAACCCTAATGGGTGGTGTCCATGACAAGGAATCCTCCTCTTGGCATAAAAAGGGGAAGGAGAGCCATTGCTCATGATGTTGAAGAATTTGATTTTGCTCTGCTCTCTCCAGTTGTGCAACTGGGATAGCTTGTGCTGCTTAGCACAAGGGAGATTTCTGTTTAGAAGTTTCCTCTCCTTCATTGGGAAGCTTTGGAGGACCTGTTCTTCATTCTCCTCACATCTAGACTTCAGGCCAAGGTAACCATCTTCAGCTACAGCGTTTTCCAGCTTGGTAGAAACGTTGAGTTGCTGGGGGTTGCAGTGAGGAATCATTATCACCCACTTCCGGAGCTATTTTTGCAGAGGAGGAACTCATTGTTTCTCTAGGAGATCAGTGAGGAAGATCCCAAAGCTTCATTGCAGA
Organism: Pinus albicaulis; assembly: GCA_034641835.2. Taxonomy (NCBI): domain Eukaryota; kingdom Viridiplantae; phylum Streptophyta; class Pinopsida; order Pinales; family Pinaceae; genus Pinus; species Pinus albicaulis. The sequence goes on along the minus strand of CM076578.1, from coordinate 286,424,382 downwards.
TTTTGGCATTGGGCCATATGTTTCATCTCATTCACAGCACAGTCTCTTCTCCATATTGCGTTATTTTCAGTGGGCACTTATAGGAGGGGTTCACACCATGGATTGGAGCGTGTAATCTTCAATGAAGGGAGTAGCCTTTCACTTGGAAGATCAATGGAGGATTTTTATACATCATTTGCAGAATTTCCATCCTTCTCCCTTTTTTTATTGTTATTGAGTTGCTGCTGCTACCCAGCAACTCCGGCATATTTCCATTTAGTGTATTTTGGTCAATCCCTTGGAGGATTGTTGTAGTATTGTTTTCTGAGGTTGATATCTTGCTCCCTCACTTCATTTGAGCTTTTTATTGCCACATATTTGTATACATATCAGTTTGTAGTAATTTCTCATTATAGATTGCGCAGTCATAGCTTGTTGCTGGGTTGTGTAGCTGTGTACTTTCTCTTTTGTATGTACAATTGTCTTGGGGCTGATCTAGCTTAGCTTGAGAGGGATTTCCTCAAGTTATTGTATATCTATTTGCTTCTGCACATAATATAAGGGCTATGCACTCTTCTTGCACCTCATGTATTGATATTTCATTGCTGCTACTTGTTAGATTTCATGTACTGTTGTAGCTCTCCCTTTTGAGCTTGTTAAGATACACAGGATTGGAGGATTTGAATAACCCTCCTAGGGTTATTTTTTTGAGCTAATCTTCTGGAAGTGTAATGTATGAAGGGTAAACAAAAGTATCCAAGTCCCAGTTCAGCTTATTGTTGCATTGGCTTCCTTATACAGCGTCCTTCTGGACCCTATTCTAGCAAATCCTGAAAAAAGGATCTTTACAATGGTATCAGAGCTTCGAACTTGGCCCAGCCTATGGAAGTTCGAATTTCAGAGACAGAAGAGATCAAGATGATGTAGGGGATGAGATTACTCTCATCAATTTTTAGATCCAGCAAAGGCCTCTCCAAGGAGGTTGAGAATACTGAAGAAGGAGAAGAGGAAGGACCATGCACTTCCTACTCTCACCATGGAGAAATGGAGCATGAAACACACTTGGAATTCAAAGTTCTAAGTGAGTATCTTACTGAGTAAAAAGAAAACCCTAGAGCCTTCCAAGAGACTCTATCTTTTCCACAATGTATTCAACAGAATGAAGAGAGAAGACCCCATAGCTACGGGATGATGAGAGGCAATAGATTCCTATTGTCCACTTTCAATGGATCACTCACAAGTGAAACAGAGGTCTGGGTAAATAAGCTAGAGGCTTTCTTCCTACTACATCGTGTAGTAGACAGAGATGCTATAGGAGTTTCAGTGCTGCACCTTGAGGGTGAAGCAAAGACTTTGTGGTTCAGCCATTGGGACCATGCAAGGGTTTCTACTCTTGTTGATTTTTCTCAAAGATTGATCAGAAGATTTGGTCAAAGGAGAGAGGAGCCCTCACCAACAGCTGAAGAGGCACATACCAGTGTTGTCATAGTGATGGAGAACCAACCTTCATCTCCAGCTATTGAGGCATCCAGCACTATTGAGGAAGAGACGCTTGCAGCAACACAAGATTCTTCCGAAACTCTCCAAGGTATGCCTAAGTTTTTATTTCTTATGGAGGGTTGTATATCTATGCATGCTGATTGTATAAAGCAGGAAACCTTCACTGCATTGTTCCATCACCTTCATACACCATTGATGTGTTGTGCACCACCATTGAAGTTGGGGTTTAGAAAATTTTTCATTGAAGAGATTGCATTTCAATGTCCCATGAAATGCAAAGGCTAAAATCTGTTTTGTGAAGATGGTAGCCCTTGTTGGGAGGATACCAAGATGCAGGATGGAGGAAGACATCCACAAGGAGTTGAGTGGATGTGGATGGAAGGAAAGAGTATGGTTAGCCTTTTTCAAATTTATGACACAGGGCAGCAAGAGGCCATGCTGCGTTGGCTACTCTTGAGAGAGTTTGGCCAGCATGGGACCTATCCTTTTTCATGGGGTATGGAGAAGGAGGAGGACTAGCAGGATACTTACACCATGGGGAAGAGGGGAGCATGTGTGCATATGATGATATGGCATTATTCTTACCACTCATTATGCCACCTCCACATATTTGTTATGGTGGGAGTATGGAGGAGCAGCAAACATTCTTGTTGCTCAGATTATATTAAAATGTTGCAGGAGCAGGAGGAGGCACTAGCATAGTGCAAAGATGTTGCTCCTTGGCCTTAGATTCCCAAGTAGTAACTTCTTTTTGGGGGGTACTCTATATATGCATAAACATGATGAGTAGATTCTTTGCCAAGATCCATGTCAAAGAGTTCAGCTTTGAGATGACAGTGGCCCTACTCCGCAGGATAGCAGCGCTGTCACTTAAGAGCTGGGATTGCTTGTTGAAGTGTTCCCAAGACCACTTCACAAGTAGTGTACCTTGGAGGCATGTAGGAGATGTGGATGAGGAATTAATGGATGGGAGCATCCCTTACTATATTTTGATTTTCTTGGTTTGGTTTCAAAAGCACAAGGGGAGATACCTACATGCAGTATTTATGGATTCTCCTTTCATGCACTCTTATGCATACTCTTTATTAATGGAGGAGTCCACTTGGGAGGGCATCCTCAGGGATGTATATCAGCATATGGATAGATGCACATCCCCAAAGATGATGATATGGTTGGCACAACCACTTCCCTACTCTGTTGCAGTAAGGGAGAATTTTCACTTGAGTCATTTCAGCTCAAAGACCACAGTACACGATGAGGGAGGTAACTATTTTATTTATGTTTTTCACTCTCTTATCTTTTCGAGTAGAATATCATATCAAGGAGGATCCTTCCTTCTTGCACATTATTTTTTTTTGTACTTATGGTCCATTGCAGCAATTATGATGGCCATCTTATTGGTGGATTGTGGGGGAAAGCCACAGGATTTTCGGTGTGCACCATTGGAACCAAGTTATGTTTTCATGATCTCATATTGCAGGATGAATGTGGCAGAAAAAAAGTGGCTGGAAGGACACTTGTTTCATTATATATTGAGGCAGGCCAACGATGCCCTGCATTGGTTCCATGTGTGGAGCTATGTTTCACCTCCTTTCTCTCACAGGTCTATGCTTCCATATTCTTCTAGTAGAACGTTGGACATGGGAGGCATCCGTGGATGAGTGGCCCAAGAGTTGGGGATGCCCATAGGGAGTGTGGTTTCCCATACTTCTCACATTGCATGTTTCAAAAAAATAAATGGGCCAGCCTTGATTACCATGTTACACCATTTGCTTTCAAATGGGAGGAGCCATTTGGAGAGCTTGAGATTTTTGGGGAGGCACCCCATGGGTGTTGGATTTGATGAGATGGCTTGGGTCTCACTTGAGGATCGTTATGTTTCAGCCATATATTAGCAGCAACCCCATATGTATCATAAGGAGGGAGAGACACATTGGGAGGATGTGTCCTTTGGGGAGGAATACCTCCACACTTTTTGCAGCACATGCTCTAAGGGGAGTATGGAAGAGGATATGGTCACCATGACAAGATATTTGTTTCTCCATGAGGTCAACCATATGATTGATGGGATTCCATATGATGATGACTTCCAACTCATCACATATGAGATGATTTGTGCCTGCTTGATTTGCAGCGTTGGAGGAGAGATCCTTGGAGATCTAGACTTCATCTTGCTACTTGATGGCAACACTATTACAAGCCAAGTTCAGCTTTCACTCCACACTTACCATAAGTGGAGAATAGAACAGCGAGGGGTAGGCTATGAAGCTTACCATGCTTAGATTTTCAGCCCACCTATTCTACATGAGCTCAAGGTGGAGGATGATTTCCCGGAGTTGCCTAGTTGGAAGGTGACTCATTTTGCATGGTTGGTTGCTTGGGGATGGAGGATACACATGGGGAGAATTTCTCCCAACACATTTCAAACTCCATGCCTTGGGAGGACCTCTAGACAACACTTTTCCACTCTCTTGAGCACCTCACATTTTCATGATGATGGCTTGGCAGCTAATCTACATGCTGAGGAGAAGCAATGTGGGAACTTTATTGATGGGATAGCATCATATTTCTTGAAGGAGATCATCATACATGGGTGCTACAGAAGAGGAGGAGGAGAATCAGTCTACCCTTGCACTTGCTTGAGGACAAGCAATCTTTGGGAGGGGAGGACTGTAATGTTCGAAAATTTTCATTAAGATAATTGGAACATTAATTTTTCTTTCCTTTTAAGAAAAAGAATAAAATGGGTAAGGTGGCCCATGAAGAAGCATAATAAACACTCCTAATGTGAAAAAGGGTCACTTAAGTGGCTTAATTTTCATCTCCTCGTGTGAAAAGGGGAAAATACAAGAAGACTAGGTTCAGTTTGACCAAGTCAAACAGCGCTGCATGGAGGGAGTGAGTCACCAAGTGGGACAGCGTAGTTTTCATAGGAGGGATATTATTGGATGAGAGAAACTCTAATGGGTGGGGTCCATAACAAGGAATCCTCCTCTTGGCATAAAAGGGGAAAGGAAATCCATTGCTCATGATGTTGAAGAATTCGATTTTGCTCTGCTCTCTCCAATTGTGCAACTGGGATAGCTTGTGCTGCTTAGCACAAGGGAGATTTCTGTTTATAAGTTTCCTCTCCTTCATTGGGAAGCTTTGGAAGACCTATTCTTCATTCTCCTCGCATCCAGGCTTGAGGCCAAGGTAACCATCTTCAATTACAGCGTTTTCCAGCTTGGCAGGAACGTTGAGTTGCTGGGGGTTGCAGTGAGGAATCATTATCACCCACTTCCGGAGCTAGTTTTGCAGAGGAGGAGCTCATTCTTTCTCTGGGAGATCAATGAGGAAGATCCCGGAGCTTCATTGCATATTTTTTCATTGGGCCATATGTGTTAGGTCTCTGTAATTTATTAGCAAGATTGGGAGAGTCCAATCACAGAGTTAACATCATTTCAACCAACTTTGGGATTCTAGGATCTAGCCCTCCTGAATCCGGAGAGGGATCTCTTCAATATGTACAAAGATGGATATTGTCTTTGAAAAGCTTAAGGTAATGATATTAGGCTAGTTATGAAGGCCAAGGGTTTTGTTTTGTTTTGTTTTGGATGGCTGAGCATGAAATGTTACTTGAGGGGAAAGTCCTAAGTGCAAAAATTTTCAAAAGTGAGAAGTTGCAAGCAAATAGAACAGATTTGGCAAACAGATAGATATAACGCTGGTTTTTAGTCCATTGGGCTATGGAGTCATATCTGGGCTTTAATTGAACAACAACATCAAGTGTGATCCAAGGGGCAAGTTATCTATACCACAAGATTAGTGAGATTAAAATGATGAAATGGAAACATTAAAATGTTGGAGGGGTGGAAACTGATAATAATTTCTCAGAGGATTTATAGTCAGTCCAAACAAGAAAAGCCTTTTAAGTAACTGTTTTAAAACCAACCAAGGACAGGGCTAACCCTAGACTTCTTGGGAAAGTTCTTATTAAAGCAGCTTAATTGACAAACAATCCAGTAATCCACATAATTACCTTCAGAAAGTATGAAAACACATAAGAAAAACAGAGTGTAACTTAAGATCAGATAAAGTACTTTTAAACCTAGTCTGCTTTCAGTCAACACCAAGGGAAACTTTCAGAATCTGCCTTTGGAGAAAAGAATCTAGGAATCGGGGCAAACCATATCTTCTCTAGTCTAACTTTAATAGAAAATAATGGAAATAACATTCGAGAACAATGTTTGAGCAAACAGAAGGACGAGGGAACGCCAAAATTCCTAACTGTTTAAACTGTATTGAATCATTCTTAAATAAACAAATCTGAAGAAAACATTAAGATAAATATTTCTCAGCCAGAGAAGGTTACTGCTATACAGAAAATACTAACCCTGTTTAAACTGTTCTTTACAGAGGGAAAATGAACAATATGGCATACATAGAAGGAAAATGATTAACAAAGAAAGAAGCACTTCACCAGTGATAAAGACCAGGATCCCAAGAAACAGCTTTTATATTGATGTCAAACCAGTTACAATCTTCAAGTCCGATGTTTCAGTTCAGCAATCATCTTCACTATTCAACCTAACTACTCTAGCACAAACAGAGCTTCAAGGGCCAGTGAACACTATGTACAAATAGAAGTCTCGAGCTCAAGTGTATTTCAAAGTTCTGCAACCAACAACTCCTCATCTTATGTAGAAGTACTTATAGGAAGATGAGGAGGTGAGATTTTAACAAAATATCTCAAGGACAGTTAATGTAGAGTGAAGACTTCTCGGCCCTTTGAGAGGCTCAAGGGAAAAATTTACAGGTGGATCACTACATTAACTTTTTCACAATAAATATCAAAGCTCGGTGGAAGCTTTGTTTGACTTTGAGGCTCTGTGTATGTTTTGGAATAACTCTGCAGATATTTATTCATTGGTTTCCTTGCAGAAATAACCTCTTGGCAATGCTGGAGGCAGATATTTCTTCGAGCAATAACTTCGGCCTCTGTTCTAAATGGTTCGAGGCAACAGGTGGCTCGGTGGTAGCTGAGGAATCAATTTGCCTCAGATGTGACGGTGGAGGCTTTTTGTCTGATAAAACACTTTAGGTTTTTCCTTTAAACTGTGTTTTAGATTGGGGATTAGGCTTTTGATAACTGTCTTAGCCGTAATCCCCATAAAAATTGTCTTCAATCTTCATCTGCTGTGCTTTATTCTCAAAACTGATACTCTTTAACTGTGTTTGATTTAAAACAGTGTCTTGTCGATGTGCAGACCCGCACTGGGCTTTACGGCATCAATACTCATAGAGTATTGACGAAACATGGAATAGAGCCCCGTGAATGGCTTCTTTAAGATAGCTTGAAGGCACAGGAAACGTCTTTCCCATCCCTCGGCTTTCCTTCATTCTATAATGGAAAACCATTAAAACACCTGCAAAACACAACAACAATTAAGAAATCCTGCGGAAATAGGTTTAAACTGCTTCGGATGGTGGGGGAGGAGCGTAGCCGTTGGATGAAGGCAACCAAGGGTAGAGATCTGCATAGAAAGGCAAAAAGGATAGCGGGAGAAGAATAAGGAGGAGCAGTTTTGGACCGTCCGATCTGGACAAGTGGACGGTCCAGATCTAATCGGAGGGTCTCAATCGGGGGTGGCAGAAAAGGGGATGCGATTGAACTTCCAGTGCGATTAAGTGCTGGCCGTTGATCTGCAGATCAGATCAACGGCGGAAAACGAATCGGCGGTTTTTGAAATGGTGGTAGGACTTGCGATCGGAGGGAATAAGGGCCGTTGGATAGGCGGGAAATGGACGGCCCAGATTTAATCGGAGGATCGCAATCAGGGAGGTCACAAAACAACATGCGATTGAAACTTTGCGATTGAGCCCTTTGCGATTGAGCGCTGGCCATTGATCTGAGAACCAGATCGACGGCAGGGAATGAATCAGAGGGATCGCAAGGGTGTGCGATGGTCGTCGGATTTCGAAACAGATGAACAGCCGAGATTGAATCGGGGATCGGCAATCGGAGCATAGAGAAGAAGGCATGCGATTGAGAGTTTGCGATGCGATTTAGCCATAACCGTTGATTCAAGAACGAGATCAACGGTGGAAAACCAATCGGGGAGTCGCGATCGGGGCGAAACAAAAACGCATGCGATTGAAACTTTGTGATGCGATTGTGCGTGGACTGTTGGATCGAAGGACTAGATCAATGGTCAGGATTGCTTCGACCTACGCACCGGCGGAAAAACCTTTAAACATATGAAAACCAAAGTTTTACAATAAAAACAAGTTATAATGGCTCGGGCAGAAAATATATAAGTTAAAGGGAAAAAGGCGCCCGATTTCGGGGCCGGTGGTTTTCACGGAATGTAATATGCCCGGGAGTATAAATACAAGGGCCAATCGCAATCGGGCCATTGAGCCTGGTCTTTCCGATCAACCCATTTGTGTTGTTTCCGATTGCGATTAGCGCCGAAAAGCTTTGGCATTTGGTTTTAACGTATGGGCATGTGGGGGGAAGTGGTTTAGGACTTTAGCTCAAAGGGGCTTAGGTCCATAGCAATAAAACTTGTTTTCCATGAAAAGTTTCAAAGTTTTAAATGGATTTGGGGGTTTCGGAATAGTTAAAAAGTGAGTTTTTAACTATGAAAGGGGAATTTTTCATAAATGGAAAGAAGAGGAGTTATGAAAAGTAAAGGAATAATATGGAGAAAAAGGGGAAGAAAATGATGGTTTCTTCAGCAGTTTGTTATACGAAATCAGCAGATTTTTCTGAGTATAAAATGGGACAGCAAATGAGGATTTGGGACAGAGGCATGAGGCCTTAAAGAGACTTCAAGAGCCAACAATTTTTAGTGATAAAATTTGTTCCTTGGAGGCTCAAAAAATATCTTAGCCACCTTTTGGTATGAAAAAATATTATAGGTGGCTAACAGTGGCTCCACTTGGGGATGGTGCCTTCTTGAAGGCATCAAGAATTCAGACTTGATTTCTGGGAGGCTGATTAGTTGCCTCATCCATTGGGCTGCCCTCCTGTGATTGAATGATCTTCTCTAAAAACATATTTGGAAGCCATGAAAACAATGGACCTTTATCGACAAGCTTGCTACCTACCCAATCCTACAGATCTAACATGTTTTCTTCTTAGAGTGCACTTGGATTGGCAAACTCTATTCACAACATTTTATTCTTTTAAAAACAGGAAATCTAATCTACTTCTACTCCTTATTTCTCCCTGAACTCAGATTAAACAGTTGAGCTCAGATATTTCTCCACCTAGTCTACTGTCTGTTGGGATTAAACAGTCCAACAGACTTTCATTCTCTAAATTCCATAACAGAAATTTAAAAACAACGAAGTCAAGATTAAGCTGTTTGACTTGCTGTGATCTATGGCATAAAAACAAGCTGCACATAGATTATTATTTGCAGAAAATTAAATCAAAATGGAAGGCTTAAGATCTGAAAGTTTCTCATTATGGCCTTCTTTTTGTTTACAGCTCTATTTTTAATTTTGTTTTGAGCTGTCTCTTCCTTGTTTTCTGGTTCAGATTTTGGGCAAATTAGAACCAGTTTTTCTCTTTTATGACTCAGAAAAATAAAACAGTTTTGAGTCATCTCTCTTTGAAAACTTTGGTTCAGATTTTGAACATGTTTGAACCTTAATTTCTATCCTAATCTATCTACTGATGAGCCAAGATTAAACAGTTTGGAAAATCAAATTCACTAACCTATCAGCAGAAAATTTAAAGCTAATTAGTCAAGTTTAAACAGTTTGACTAACGAGAAGTGTGTTTCTGAGGAGTGGCATTTGAGCTTGCACACTTTTAGAATTTATTTCTCTTTTTTGGCATGGGGCTTTGCCTTTCTTGTTTTCATTTCTGCCCTCTTTTTATTTTTCTTTGTTTTTGTATTTTTTGATTTTTCATAACTTTGAATGCAATGATGGATGAAATGTTTACAATGAAAAAAAGAAAAAAAAGAAGGCTTAAAAACATATCATGAATCAAGATAAGTAATGCTTGAGTATCCTGCCATTGACTGGACCCCCAAACAAATCTGTTCCATCCAGCTCTTGTAAGAAGAATGCATTGTTTCTAGCAACTGAATGAATAGAGTAAGGGCCAAGCCATAGATTGTAAAATTTACCATGCTTTCCCTTATCTTCTCTCTTTGAATCCCACTTTAACACTTTGTCCCCAATCTTGAAATTGCTGGCCTTTGTTCTTCTGTCAAAAAGCTTCTTAATTCTGTCCTGTTTCTGCAATGTTTTGTTGTACACTTCCTCTCTGATTTGCTGAAGATGAATGGTCTGATTTATTCTTCTGATCATGTCATTATCTTCAGTCTGCAACTCTTGAATTAACTTCATAACTGGTACACCAAGGCTGTTAGGAAAAATTGCATCTATACCATATACAAGCTGGAAGGGTGACATACCAATGGATTTTTTCAATGTTAATCTATCAGCCCATAGTGCATGGATCAGCTTCGTGTGGCAAGACTTCTTATTGTCTTCCAACAGTTTCTTCATTATGTTCACTAAGCTTTTGTTGGAGGATTCTGCAAGTCCATTACCTTGAGGGTAATAGGCTGTGGAGTGCCCTAGTGTTATCTGGTATTTATGACAGAAGTCAACCATTTTCTTGCTTCTAAATGCTGCTGCATTATCCGTGATGATCTTGGTAGGGCAGCCAAATCTGGAAAGGATATTGGTTTCTATGAACTTTATAATAACTGAATCATTGGCTTGCCTACAAGGAATGGCTTCTATCCATTTAGTGAAATAGTCTGTGGCAGTAAGGATCCATCTATGCTGGGAAAAAGATGAGGGATGGATTTCACCTATGAAGTCAAGTCCCCACTGTTGAAAAGGAGCTTCAACAGTGATTGGATGCAGAGGAAGGGGTAATAATTTTCTCTTGCCCTCAAACAATTGGCATTTATGGCAAGTAGTTGTCATTTTGTGAACATCGGGAAAAAGGGTGGGCCAAAAGAAACCAGCCCTCAAAATTTTGTTGGCTGTTGACTTCCAGTACAAATGGCCTCCACATTCTCCTTCATGAAATTCCTGCTTAATCTTCTCTGCATCAAACTCAGGCAAACATTTAAGCAATATACCACTAGCATTTTTCCAATAAAGACACCTATCTATAATGTAATAGTTTACTGCTTTCAGTTTTAAGAACCTTGCCTTCGTTTTTGATAAACCAGGAGGCGTGTTTAAATTAAGCAAAACATAAACGATATCAGCATACCAAGGAGAATTCAGAAAATGGTTTTCAATAATGGGAGTTGAGAATTCTTCTTGGCTGTCCAAAGCATTAATCATGTTAATATCAAGAACTTCAAAATTGGATTCAGCCATTAATCTAGCTAGACCTTGGCCTTTGATGAGTTTAGTGGGTTTTATCTCTAAATCATATTCAAGAATAACAGCAATCCACTTACCTCTCTTACCATCTGTATCTTGTGTTAGAATGTCTTTTACAACTGAATTTGGCACAAAGGCAATGATGTGTGAGTGAAGGATGTATACTCTGAAGTCTTTCAATGCTTTAACCAAAGCAAAAGCTTGCTTTTCCATAATATTATACTTCAAAGGGGCATCCCTCAATGCCTTGCTAAAGAATGCAATAGGCTTCTCTTGTCCTTGTGGATTTTTCTGTAAAAGGACAGCAGCAATGGTATGTTCTGATGCAAATGAGAAGATATAAAAATCTTTCGAAAAATCAGGGCTTATGAGAACCGGTGTTTTGGTTAATGCTTGTTTCACTAGCTCAAAGGATGTCTTTGCTTCCAAGGTCCATTTTATCCCTTGCTCCTTCTTCAACATGTTTGTGATATTTCTAAGGAGCTCTGCCAAGTTAGGGATGAACCTTCTCAAAAAGTTAATCTTTCCAATGAAAGACTGCAACTCTTTGATATTTCGAGGATGAGAGATTTGCAATCTAGCCTCAACTTTCTTGGACTGTCTTAATCCCTCTTCTCAATAATGTGTCCAAGCCTATTACTCTTCTTGAGACCAAATAGTGTCTTCTTAGGCTTACAGCAGATATTCCAACCTGCGACTTGAAATCTTCTCGGGAATGTCTTTAAATGTTCTTCATCTGTTTTTGAAAACACAGTGACATCATCTAGATAGATAATGATGAAGAAGCCCAATTCTTCCGAGAATGCTATGTCCATGGCTCTCTGAAAGGTTCCTCCAGCGTTCATTAGACCAAAAGGCATCTTCACATATATGAAAGTACCCCATGGAGTAGTGAAAGTTGTCTTTAATTGATCAGCAGGGTGAACTAAAATCTGATTATACCCTGAATAGCCATCAAGCAACGAAATCCTTTTAGACCCTACCACCCTTTGTAAAATGTGATCCATTTTTGGTAAAGGGTAGTTGTCTTTTAACGAAGCTTTGTTTAAGTCTCCAAAGTCTATACAAAGCCCGATTTCTCCAGTCTTCTTCCTAACGGACACCAGATTAGATACCCACTCAGAATATCTAATAGGGACAATAATGCCAGCCTCATACATTTTTATGATCTCCTTCTGAACCAATGGCAACTGGACGGGGTTTATTCTGCGCAGTTTCTGTTTAAATGGTTTTTGGTTTTCTTTAAGAGGGATTTTATGCTGTATTATTTCAGTGTCATAGGATTTGAGATCTTCGTAACTCCAAGCAAAAACATCAGAAAATTCTTGGAACAACTCTATGTATTTGATTTTAATGTGAGCTGGCAAAGTTTTGGACAGTTTGATCATTTTCGGTTTTTCCTCACTGCCTATATTGCACTCCTCTACTTCAGTCTCTACAGGTTCCAGTTTTGGATTATTGGCCACATCGTTAAAATCGAACAACTCCTCTAAAGGCGTTAGACCACTCGGAAAATTTTCATCTTTAGACTGCAGAGTTTGTAATTCTTCCGTTTCTAACTCGTCACTTAATTCTGTTTTGTGCCTAAGTTCGCTAGACAATAGGTTAATATTGGCAGGTTGAGGAGACGATTCTTCTTCACCAAGAAAGTTTTCTTCACTGCAGTCTGTATCATAATCTGAATCTGAACTGTGCAGTTCGAACTCATTTCTGAATTGCATGAAGTCTTCTATTTGTTTGTCATTGTCAAACACTTGCCAATATTTTTCGTTATCAAGCACTGCCAGTCTAAATTTTATCGGAGTTGTGTTGTCTCCAGTCTCATATGGCGTTAGACATGTTCTGGCTGCAAAGGCTAAATTGTGGGCCATAATGTTCTTTTTCCTTGGGATGAAACTCAGGTTTGACTCCTCAAATGTTGTCAACAGATCCATGACATCATTCCGATAGGCTCTAAGTCTGGGATGATTTGCATTATACTCCCCATTGACTTGCCTAATGATTAACTCAGAATCCCCATACACATTAATTCTTCTGGCTCCTAATTTCTTCAAGAGATGCAAGCCTAAGAGAAGGGATTCATATTCTTCTATGTTGTTGGAACACTGAAAGTTTAATTTGCATGAGATGCATTCTGTGTGGTTGTTTTCAGTGTTAATGATCCAAACCCTTGCACCAGCATTATTTCTAGTGCATGACCCATCAAAATACATACTCCATAAAGGACTGTCTTTGGTTTCGTCGGTTTGGCGATTGTCCTTTTTAACTATGGTGCCTTCTGACTGTTCATGATTAGCAGCACCCAATTGAATTTGTTTTGACTCCTCAAATTCTTCAATAGATTGAGGGATGTTGCCAGAAATGTTAGGGGTATTTTCTGGGTTGTTAAGTCCTAACAACAATGGGCTCATAACCGGAAAATCAAGACCTATGCTTTGTTTACTAATGTTTTCACATGTGGCAAACTGTTTGGACACTTCTGCGTTATTATACTCTTCTTCCCTGTCGGCCTTTAAGTCTGTTAAAGTGACTTGCTCACTAGGAGTTTCATTGTTAAACATGATAAAAGAATCAAGGCCTGTATTGACAGAATATATAGGATAGTTTCATGGTCTGTCTTGACTTGTAACCGTGTATTGCATATGAGACTCCCTGTAAAGTCTTCTGGTCTGATTGAAAACCGGGATGGTCGCATATGTCATGTCCATCCGCATAGTCCCCTGTAACTTAGCTCCCCAGGATCTTGATAATAGCATTCCATACTTTGGGGGGACATCAGCCACAACAATGTCCATGAGTAAACATTTGGCCGGAATCTGGGCTAGGTTAACACAGAGGTCTTTGATCAATCCTAGACATTTTACTCTATTTGAGTCAAAGGAGTATAGGTCTTTGTAGGGTCTGGTAATTTCTAAACCAAGGCTCTCCATCACCGCTTTAGGCATTAAATTATGAGAAGCCCCGGAATCATGCATAGCGTTGTGTAGAATTTTGTCATGAATGTTCAAACTCACATAAAAGGGAGGAACCGGTCCTTCTTGAAACTTCCCTTCAATCTTAGGGCCAAAAATCAACTCTGGTAGGTCGTCACTAAGATTAACTGTATCTCCATTTTCCTCTATATTTAAAGCCTTCAAAATTTGGTTCCTATATACATGTTGGGCAACCAACTCAGTTAATGGAACAGAGATTTTGATCTTTAATATTTCCTGTTCAAGGCTGAAAGGGGTTTGACTCTTTGAAGCACTTGTTTCAACCTTATTAGCTGTCACTCTATCAACAATAACAGCTTGCTGATTTGTTTTACTTGACACAACTGTTGTAGAAGGAGTACTAGCTGAAGCGTTAGTACTGCTGATGTCTTCACTCTGTTTTTCAGAATTTTGAGTGTTTTTCTTCTTATCCTTATCAGAATTAACAACCACTGTTTTGTCTTTTTGTTTGGCTATTTTGGGTTTAGCTGCGGTGCTGCTTTGAGAGGATTTGTCAGAGGTTTTGGTGTTGGGGGCTTGTTGACTGGTCTTGCTTCTAAGGTCATATTCTCTTTGAGGTTCTATGACGACATTTTCCATGTCCCGATAATAATTTTCATTATCATTTCTTTTGTCATCGTAAGGTGTGTAAAGACCTTGTTTATTATCATAATGAACCTCAAAGTCATCATCCTCTTCCCCAAACATGTTGATATCCTCTTCCTCTGCTATGTTTTCTGTTTGTTCAACCTCACTTACATAGTTTTGATGAAAGGGAGGAGTGATCTGTTGATCATCTTCCCTGGGTCTGTTTGGAGGTTGGTTCCTTCTAACATTCTGATTCTGGTTTCTATTTTGAGGAGCAATTTGATTTTGATTTGCTTGTGCTCTCTTAATTATGCTCATCTCTTTCATCATTTCTTCCATCATTCTCTCCATCTTTGAGCTTGAAGTGGAAGGGGTGGATTCCTCTCTAAAAGATACTCTCTTCTTGCTCTTCATTCTTGCTCTTTTTTCCATCAAGTTTACTTCAACAGAAAGAGCACCCCTTTGCATGTCTTCAAGAGTTGCAAAGACTCTTTCTCTAAGTGAATATGTCATGTCTGGATCAAACCCTTCAGGAAATTTGTTTAAAGCTGAGCCCTAAGGAGGTTTTAGTTCAGGGGAAAGTGCATTATAGACACTGTTAAATCTGGTACAATAAGATTGTACACTTTCCCCAGGGTTCCTATGGAGATTGTTATAGTCAGCAAGGACTTGGAGAGGATTCTTCCTCACTTCCCATTTGTTTAAGAATGCTTGATGGAAGGCTTGGAGATCGTTAATACTATGGGGGGTTAAACATTTAAACCATTTTCTTACTTCTCCCCCCAAACTTTGAGAAAATAGTCTCAACTTGACAGAATCATTATCAATTTCATTTCTGTCAAAGTAGTCATTCATCTTGTCCACATGTTGAGATGCTGTTATGGTATTACTAGCATCATATAATGGAATTTTGGACTGATAGTCTTGTGGAAGATTGACTAATGGTACAGGAAGGACTAAGGGAGCATACCATGTTGCCATGGCAGGAGGTGGAGGTGGATTTACAGAAGGGAAAGTGGGCTGAGGTGAAGTGGTTTGAACAGTGGATGTAGGGTGAGTAGAAGTGGATGGACCAGGAGTAGACTGTTGAGAAGATCTTGGATGAGAGACACCTAAATTGTGAAGGAAATGTAAATCAGGAGGTGTTGTTTCCCTGCTACCAGGATGTTCACTTGTTTCAGGAGATGAAAGTGAAGATTCAGAGTCTAACTGGATTATATCATCAAATGACCTAGTCCTAAATGGGTTCACTAAGTCAGTTTGTGATTGTTGGAGAGCTGAAAGATTTTCGGGGACTGAATTAGCTCTCAAGGGTGATCTGAAAACAGTTAATAATTTAACCTTAGGAGACTTCCAAAGGATACTTTCTGGATTATCAACTATCTCAGGTGGGTTAGGGTCTGGATGGGCTCTAGTGTGAATATTTTTAGAAGCCACTATGCTACGTTGTTTAGACCTAAATCAAGAGAAGTTCAACCAGATATGACAATCTTAGAGAGGTTCACCAATCTGTTTTACGATTTCAAATCCTACAGTCCTCTAACTAAGTTTGAATGATTTTATAATGATAAGGGTTCTTCCCAGTGGAGTCTTAAGGTTTGCCCAGGATTGTGGAGTCGCCAGGTGGAAAGTTCAGAGTTTTTTCAAAGGAGTACACTGTCCACCACAGTGTTTGTGAAACATTCCTTTCAAGGATATCTCAAAACACAACAAACTCTAACCAGAGATTGACTGGGAGGGAATTCACCAGATATGTCACCCCCTAAAGAGGATGAGACCCGGAGGCTACCTGGCCCTCTCCAGACTCTGTCCAAGAGTATAAAGTAAAACACATCAAAGACGTACAAAAGATATCAAAACTAGTGTTTTACTACCAATCAGAAATGTTTTTGGTATTTTCTAAATTTCTTTTATTTTTGGTTCGGAAGAATATCCTAACTTTGCCTCAAAACTTAGCTATGGTTATGAAACAAAGACAGTCTATCCTTATGGCTAAGCTAGCTGATTTTCTAGGGTTAGATAAAAACTCGAAAGAATCCTAAGACTGACCTAGTTTTTCACTGATTCAATTTGAGTTTCATCTTAATTACCATTTCTTGGTAGTGCTTGAAAAGGCTGCTTTTGACTCTCAAAATGTTATGAAGATTCTGGGTAAGGGTCCCCAGTGGAGTCGATTCAATTTGAGTTTCATCTTAATTACCATTTCTTGGTAGTGCTTGAAAAGGCTGCTTTTGACTCTCAAAATGTTATGAAGATTCTGGGTAAGGGTCCCCAGTGGAGTCGCCAGAAATGTTAGGTCCTGGTGGCTCAGCTGCAAAATAGAACAATTGTCATGGAACCAGAGATTCTGGGTTAAAGTTTCCCCAGCGGAGTCTCCAGAAATGTTAGGTCTCTGTAATTTATTAGCAAGATTGGGAGAGTCCAATCACAGAGTTAACATCATTTCAACCAACTTTGGGATTCTAGGATCTAGCCCTCCTGAATCAGGAGAGGGATCTCTCCAATATGTACAAAGATGGATATTGTCTTTGAAAAGCTTAAGGTAATGATATTAGGCTAGTTATGAAGGCCAAGGGTTTTGTTTTGTTTTGTTTTGGATGGTTGAGCATGAAATGTTACTTGAGGGGAAAGTCCTAAGTGCAAAAAGTTTCAAAAGTGAGAAGTTGCAAGCAAATAAAACAGTTTTGGCAGATAGATAGATATAACGCTGGTTTTTAGTCCATTGGGCTATGGAGTCATATCTGGGCTTTAATTGAACAACAACATCAAGTGTGATCCAAGGGGCAAGTTATCTATACCACAAGATTATTGAGATTAAAATGATGAAATGGAAACATTAAAATGATGAAATGGAAACATTAAAATGTTGGAGGGGTGGAAACTGATAATAATTTCTCAGAGGATTTATAGTCAGTCCAAACAAGAAAAGCCTTTTAAGTAACTGTTTTAAAACCAACCAAGGACAGGGCTAACCCTAGACTTCTTGGGAAAGTTCTTATTAAAGCAGCTTAATTGACAAACAATCCAGTAATCCACATAATTACCTTCAGAAAGTATGAAAACACATAAGAAAAACAGAGTGTAACTTAAGATCAGATAAAGTACTTTTAAACCTAGTCTGCTTTCGGTCAACACCAAGGGAAACTTTCAGAATCTGCCTTTGGAGAAAAGAATCTAGGAATCAGGGCAAACCATATCTTCTCTAGTCTAACTTTAATAGCAAATAACGGAAATAACATTCGAGAACAATGTTTGAGCAAACAGAAGGACGAGGGAACGCCAACATTCCTAACTGTTTAAACTGTATTGAATCATTCTTAAATAAACAAATCTGTAGAAAACATTAAGATAAATATTTCTCAGCCAGAGAAGGTTACTGCTATACAGAAAATCCTAACCCTGTTTAAACTGTTCTTTACAGAGGGAAAATGAACAATATGGCATACATAGAAGGAAAACGATTAACAAAGAAAGAAGCACTTCACCAGTGATAAAGACCGGGATCCCAAGAAACAGCTTTTATATTGATGTCAAACCAGTTACAATCTTCAAGTCCAATGTTTCAGTTCAGCAATCATCTTCACTATTCAACCTAACTACTCTAACACAAACAGAGCTTCAAGGGCCAGTGAACACTATGTACAAATAGAAGTCTCGAGCTCAAGTGTATTTCAAAGTTCTGCAACCAACAATTTCTCATCTTATGTAGAAGTACTTATAGGAAGATGAGGAGGTGAGATTTTAACAAAATATCTCAAGGACAGTTAATGCAGAGTGAAGACTTCTCGGCCCTTTGAGAGGCTCGAGGGAAAAATTTACAGGTGGATCACTACATTAACTTTTTCACAATAAATATCAAAGCTCGGTGGAAGCTTTGTTTGACTTTGAGGCTCTATGTATGTTTTGGAATAACTCTGCAGATATTTATTCATTGGTTTCCTTGCAGAAATAACCTCTTGGCAATGCTGGAGGCAGATATTTCTTCGAGCAATAACTTCGGCCTCTGTTCTGAATGGTTTGAGGCAACAGGTGGCTCGGTGGTAGCTGAGGAATCAATTTGCCTCAGATGTGGCGGTGGAGGCTTTCTGTCTGATAAAACACTTTAGATTTTTCCTTTAAACTGTGTTTTAGATTGGGGATTAGGCTTGTGATAACTGTCTTAGCCGTAATACCCATAAAAATTGTCTTCAATCTTTATCTGCTGTGCTTTATTCTCAAAACTGATACTCTTTAACTGTGTTTGATTTAAAATAGTGTCTTGTCGATGTGCAGACCCGCACTGGGCTTTACGGCATCAATACTCATAGAGTACTGACGAAACATGGAATAGAGCCCCGTGAATGGCTTCTTTAAGATAGCTCGAAGGCACAGGAAACATATTTCCCATCCCTCGGCTTTCCTTCATTCTATAATGGAAAACCATTAAAACACCTGCAAAACACAACAAAAGTTAAGAAATTCTGCGGAAATAGGTTTAAACTGCTTCGGATGGCGGGGGAGGAGCGTAGCCGTCGGATGAAGGCAACCAACGGTGGAGATCTACATAGAAAGGCAAAAAGGATAGCGGGAGAAGAATAAGGAGGAGCAGTTTTGGACCGTCCGATCTGGACACGTGGACGGTCCAGATCTAATCGGAGGGTCTCAATCGGGGGTGGCAGAAAAGGGGATGCGATTGAACTTCCAGTGCGATTAAGCGCTGGCCGTTGATCTGCGGATCAGATCGACGGCGGAAAACGAATCGGCGGGTTTTGAAATGGCGGTAGGACTTGCGATCGGAGGGAATAAGGGCCGTTGGATAGGC
This sequence comes from Pinus albicaulis, assembly GCA_034641835.2. NCBI lineage: Eukaryota > Viridiplantae > Streptophyta > Pinopsida > Pinales > Pinaceae > Pinus > Pinus albicaulis. The sequence continues at coordinate 286,405,188 of CM076578.1, read as the reverse complement.
GGGAAATGGACGGTCCAGATTTAATCGGAGGATCGCAATCGGGGAGGTCACAAAACAACATGCGATTGAAACTTTGCGATTGAGCCCTTTGCGATTGAGCGCTGGCCGTTGATCTGAGAACCAGATCGACGGCAGGGAATGAATCAGAGGGATCGCAAGGGTGTGCGATGGCCATCGTATTGCGAAGCAGATGAACGGCCGAGATTGAATCGGGGATTGGCAATCGGAGCACAGAGAAGAAGGCATGCAATTAAGAGTTTGCGATGCGATTTAGCCATAACCGTTGATTCAAGAACGAGATCAACGGCGGAAAACCAATCAGGGAGTCGCGATCGGGGTGAAACAAAAACGCATGCGATTGAAACTTTGCGATGCGATTGTGCGCGGACCGTTGGATCGAAGGACTAGATCAATGGTCAGGATTGCTTCGACCTACGCACCGGCGGAAAAACCTTTAAACATATGAAAACCAAAGTTTTGCAATAAAAACAAGTTATAATGGCTCGGGCAGAAAATATATAAGTTAAAGGGAAAAAGGCGCCCGATTGCGGGGCCGGTGGTTTTCACAGAATGTAATATGCCCGGGAGTATAAAGACAAGGGCCAATCGCAATCGGGCCATTGAGCTTGGTCTTTCCGATCAACCCATTTGTGTTGTTTCCGATTGCGATTAGCGCCGAAAAGCTTTGGCGTTTGGTTTTAACGTATGGGCATGTGGGGGGAAGTGGTTTAGGACTTTAGCTCAAAGGGGCTTAGGTCCATAGCAATAAAACTTGTTTTCCATGAAAAGTTTCAAAGTTTTAAATGGATTTGGGGGTTTCGGAATAGTTAAAAAGTGAGTTTTTAACTATGAAAGGGGAATTTTTCATAAATGGAAAGAAGAGGAGTTATGAAAAGTAAAGGAATAATATGGAGAAAAAGGGGAAGAAAATGATTGTTTCTTCAGCAGTTTGTTATACGAAATCAGCAGATTTTTCTGAGTATAAAATGGGACAGCAAATGAGGATTTGGGACAGAGGCATGAGGCCTTAAAGAGACTTCAAGAGCCAACAATTTTTAGTGATAAAATTTGTTCCTTGGAGGCTCAAAAAAGATCTTAGCCACCTTTTGGTATGACAAAATATTATAGGTGCCTAACAGTATGTTTCATCTCATTCATAACACAGTCTCTTCTCCATATTGCGTTATTTTCAGTGGGCACTTGCAGGAGGGGTTCACACTATGGATTGGAGGATGTAATCTTCAGTGAAGGGAGCAGCCTCTCACTTTGAAGATCAGTGGAGGATTTTTATACATCATTTTCATAATTTCCATCCTTATCCCTTTTTGTATTGTTATTGAGTTGTTGCTTCTACCCAACAACTTCGGCATTTTTCCATTTAGTGTATTTTGGTCAATCCCTTAGAGGATTGTTGTAGTATTGTTTTCTGAGGTTGAGATCTTTCTCCCTCACTTTATTTGAGCTTGTTATTGCCACATATTTGTATACATATCAGTTTTCAGTCATTTCTCATTATAGACTGCGCAGTCATAGCTTGTTGCTAGGTTGTGTAGCTATGTACTTTCTCTTTTGTATGTACAATTGTCTTGGGGCTGATCTAGCTTAGCTTGAGAGGGATTTCCTCAAGTTCTTGTATATCTATTTTCTTCTGCACATAATATAAGGGCTATGCACTCTTCTTGCACCTCATGTATTGATATTTCATTGTTGCTACTTGTTAGAGTTCATGTACTGTTGTAGCTCTCCCTTTTGAGCTTGTTAAGATACATAGGATTGGAGGATCTGAATAACCCTCCTAGGGTTATTTCTTTGAGCTAATATTCTGAAAGTGTAATGTATGAAGGGTAAAAAAAGGGATCCAAGTCCTGGTTTAGCTTATTCTCGCATTGGCTTTCTTATAAAGCGTCCTTCTGGACCCTATTCTAGCAAATCTTAGAAAGGGATCATTACAATCCCACTACCATGAAGAGCTCTCATTCATCACCAAGTATAAAAGGGTAAGATGGGTTATTTTTTTAAACTCATTTTCACTCTTATATATCTCAAGAGCTCCTTGCCAACATCGTGAAAACTCAAAAAGAGAAAAAAATGTGAAAAAATGAGGGTTTTGTTGCATTTGGTAGCAGTGCGACCCACAACGTGACCTTTCTGCACAGTGCGACCCTTGGTGCAACCCTTCTATATGGTACGAACCTAGGAGTCACCCTTCATGTGACCCCAAGGGTGACCCTTCTGTGAAATTTGCATTGTTCTGAAAGGAAATGTTTCTTCATGGTTTCAAGACTAATTTCCAATTTTTTGAGCTTCCAAATATTTTCCAAGACTCATAAGCTTATAGAAACAACAAGTGATCATATACACCATATTATTAAGCAATCTCATCAAAGATAAAGTGATTTATTCTCAAGGTTTTCTCCAGCAAAGTGTTTAGCAGTTTTCATTCTCCATTGTTTTAGTGAAGGAATCCTAGCTTTTAATATCCCACACTATCACTATCCTCCATGAACCCCTACCTTAACATTTCCTATCATTCACTACTCATTCATCCTCAAAATTTTCAAACCTTATTCTTCCACTATGTTTTCATAGCAAGAATTGACAAACCCTTCACTTCCATATATTCATCTCATGAAATAGACTTACAGTTTTAACATCATACTTCACCTTGCTTCCTCAAAACCTTTGAGGAAACTCCCACATCATTGTTACTCTCAAATTTTCTTTCCAATCATTTTCCTTGTCATTTGAACCCTAAAATTCATCTTTTCCATCAAGATCATCTGGCTAGTCTACTATCCTTCAAAAAATTTCATGGAGATTTAAAGAGAGAGTGAAAAGAAAGTCCACAAGGGAGGACATCATTCAAGATTTGAGCCATCCAACCTGAGAGATTTCAATGCTTCTCCATTTTCCCAAAGATGTTTTAGAAATGCTAGTTGTATGAAGTTTTGTGAGAAGATCACAGAGGTTGGCTCTCATGTTCCTTTGACAAGAATTTTTTCCCACAATTTCAACATAGACAAGTTTTTCATAGCAGGTATAGAGTTTAGTGTTTCAGCAAATATTATTTCTTCAGCCATAGGTATTCCCAATCATGGTGACACTTGGTTGAAAGGCATGGAATTAGACCTTGATGACTATAAATTGTTCCTCAAACCTAATGTTGATGCTCCTAAGCATGTTTTTCCTTTTAGACATCTCCTTGAAAAGTATGACCCTTGGATGAAGCTCATTATGAAATATTTTACATGTGAAGGGATATTTTCTAGATTATACATGTATCATGTCAAGTTGCTAATGCACTTCACTTCTACAAAAACAGTTAATTTTTCCAATTTTATATTCATAAGCTTAGTGAAGATTATTGAAAATATTCGGGCAATGGGAAAGGCTCATATCACCAATTTGTTTCACCATAGTTTGATTAAAATTGTGGTTGTGCATCATGTTAGTCATCAGTATTTTTCACCTGTTGTTGATGACTAGATTCCTAGCTGATTTTTCTAGAAGCTGATCTCCATATGTCAATTTTTCATCTAGAAAACCCCCAAACAGATTTTTTCTTTCCTAGCCCTTCTTATCAGCCTATGATTAAAGCAATTTTCAGTTTTCAAAGTCATGTATTGTTTCAGAAAAATATCCCTGTCTATAGCTGTCTTGGTCTTGCTGGTCTACTATCATTTTCCCCTTGGTTCTCATGAAACTCACTGTCCAATATTTGACAAAGTTTCTCCCTTCCTATCCTAGATCTTCTTGTCAAACACAATCATAATCAATGAAAGATGACCCTAAGTTAGGTAGTGGCACTTTAGAGAATCCCTTCCTCGACAAAAATAGCTTGAGCCAGAATCCTTTGTTCAATAACAACCAGCCCTGAATTAGCGCTTAATATTCAAAAGAAAACCTTGATATACCCCTAGGTCACACCACTGAGAAGACTTGTTTTCTCAATCTGGAAGAAATTCTACAAAGATCTAATACAGAAAGAGATGAGCATGTGCAAAGTCTAAAAGAATATGCTTAAGATTGGTAAAAATCTCCATAGAACACTAAAGGAGCTTTTAAAATTTTCAAAGTCATATTGTTTGCATCTCTGCAGGGGGAAAATTGGATGACAAACAGTTTCCAGACAAAAGAAAAGAGACAAGTCCAAATAATTCTCATGTTGAAGAATTTTCCATCAGCAGGTGGAGAGCTACAATGATAACAAAGCAGGAGTGCATGTTTCAAAGGTCAAAAGTTGCCCTAAAAGCTGATACCATCCTTCAAAGCCACACAAATACAGAGGACTGATATAAGGTTGATCTGCAGTGTTCCAGTTTGTCCTTCAGAGGTGATGATGCATAAGTTTTCCCAAGGACATAATCACAGTACATAAGAAGACAGCCGCTTCTTATGCTGCCTTGAGCCTGGGATAAAAACACTAGTCAAAGAACAAATCAAATGTACCTCTGCAAACACAGTCCAAAAAAGGGTTAGTAAATGGTGACTAGCAAGAAAATACTCCACAAACTACATGTCATGTGGTTTCTGGTTTAAAAATTTCACAAAGATATTTTGAAAAAAGGATACATATCCCAGAAACATGCCTCGTATAGCAGATTGTCAAGATTTCACTTTATTACCTATTTTAATATACCAAGAAAAGACATGTGTGGCAAAGAAAGATGACACATTTTAGCAAGTGGATGAAATGTCATGACTGTGTTAACATCCACTAAGTAAGAACAGATGGTTGGGTGACATGCTGAAAACCTCCTCCAGTATAAGAGCAGATGGGTGGGTGACATGCTGAAAACCTCCTCCAGTATAAGAGCAGATGGTTGGGAACATGCTAATAACCTCCTCCAGTAAAAGAGCAGATAGTTGGGAAATGTATTGATAACCTCCTCCAGTGAAGAGCAGATGGTTAGGAACAGGATCAATAGGACCTCCTTCCTTTAAAATCAGAGGGTCAATGTTTTTTAAATAATTTCAAAAATTGTAGACTGCCTCCTTGATGAACAGCAGTAAGGAAAATTTTGGTTTAAAGGAGCCTCCTTGCTTCAAAAACAATGGATACTTAAGGGTTTCGAAGGCTGCAGTAAGACTGTTTTCATTTAACCTTTTCAGATAATGTTTTAGGTCACAGTTTCGAAAAAATCATTTCCATTTATCCAAGTGCCTTTCCCAAACAGATAGACAAAGAGAACTTTCATAATCAAAACCATGTTTCTTGTCTAACAATTCAAAGGATACACAGTGCTGAGAGAGATAGATGTCACAAGCAACGTCACATATGGAAAAATAAGTTGGTTTGGAAAACTTAAGAATAGCCTTCTTCACATAGAAACAGAGGATCAGCTCCCCAAAGATTTACACATGGAAGCAGCTAATTCAAAAGGTTGAAAGTATGATAAATCCATGTTTTACTCACAGTTAAAGGGCTCCTCCATTAAATGATGAAAGACATAGTTTGAAAGGACATACGGGTGTTTACTGTTAAGGGTCTATTCATAACACTTTTGTGAAATTTTGTCAAAGTATTATAACCTAGGTAAATGCTAAGAGGTCCCACAGGGTTAATTTTTAGGTTACAAGGGCCTCCAAAGATCATTATGGAGAAATTCAGTTTAAGAGAAATAAAACAGAGGTTAAAAAGCCCCATGATAAGTTTGAAAGGTCTTTTGGGAGGGCTGCAAATAGTGTCTTTGTAAGTCTCCCTTGAAAACAAACTAAAGAAAAGAACAGTCTCTTTAAAACCTTTTTTGCTTCTTCAAAAAAAGGGGACAAAATCTTGGTGGACACATAGCAAGATGGCATTAGGGTTCCAAAGGGTTACATTAGTGGTTTCAAAAAGTGATGATCTCCTTGATTCAGAAACAGAGGTTTTGATCATAGTTTTAAAAATAAAAAATCTTCCTACAGCACAAACTATGAATTACCATATGAGTTTGAAAAAACATTCCATTCAATATGACAAAGGTTGCAAAAGACAGAGGTTAATGAGCGCCCAGGAAGTTTTTTTCAAAATGTGTTTCTGACCAAAAAAAGATGCAATTGACAAAATTGACAGAGTTTTTTTCCCTCATAGGTTCAAGAATAAAAACCTCCTTCATTTTCTACACAGGTATCATGGTTTGTGAGAAATGTAAAAAATACAGATGTCACGGGAGAATTTCTGCACCAAGATTCACCATTTTGACCAGTGTTGGGAAAGTCAGATTTTGAACAACCAGATGGATACCAAATAAAACAAATAAAGAATATTTGGAAATTATACTTCCATATCTTTCCAACGAGCCATCTCGGGCCAAATTCTGACGACAGGAAGGCATCCAAAAGTAGCCTGCAATCAGCACTATGTTTTTCTGCACCAGCATTCACCATTTTTTACCAGTGTTGGGACAGTCAATTTTTTAACAACCAAATGGACACCAAAAGAAAAAATAAAGAATATTTGGAAATTATACTTCCATATCTTTCCAACGAGCCATCTTGGGCCCAATTCGGACACCAGGAAGGCATCCAAAAGTGGCCTACAAACAGCACTATGCATTTCTGCACTAGGATTCACCAGTTTTGACCAGTGTTGGGAAAATCAAATTTTGAACCAAATGGACACCAAATGAAAAAATTCAAGTTTTTCTGGAAATTATACTTCCATATCTTTCCAACTAGCCATCTCACGCCCAATTCCAACACCAGGAAGGCCTCCAAAACGGGCTGCAAAAGTGCGCGACGCATTTGAAAAAGTGCGCGGCGTGCCTGTAGGTATTAGCAGTGTATTTTTCTGAAGTGCGTGGCGCGCCTGGGTTTTTGCGCGGCGTGCCTACACAGCCAAGGGTTATCTTGCAGATTTATATAAATTAGTGAAGATAACACAGTCTTATATGAGAAAAATGGTTTTGTTTTTAATACCTTTGCTTAGTAACAAGAAGAAATAGTGCAGACCGAAAGAATATGTCCGAATGCTTGAATGAAGAAGCACAAAAGTACTTTGATGAGTTTGTAAACATATCTAATTTTGAAGACTCAGAATTTTCATCTTTTGAGGAATAACACCGTCTTGCAACTGCTCATTGCATAAAGATAAAAGTAAAGAAATATTATGAAGGAATATTACCAGATATTACAAATATTGTGGATGTTAATGCTAATGGCTTAAACAATATCCAACAACTTCATGTATCTGTAGAAACTGATGGTGTGGTCCTTCCTTGGCTGCAATGGAAAACTAAGCCTGATGACTACCAACAATTTGGGAGGAAAAATTTAAGAACCATCATCACTAATAAGAAAGTCCAAAATTCTCTTTATAAGGAAGTGGAAAGAAATGGCAGTGTGAGCATATTTGACAGCAGAACCAAACTTGCAACAAGTAGCAATGGTAGCAATTGTAGTTGGAGCCTTGATAGTAGCTACATGTGTAAAATTTCAAAGCATAACCCAATCATTGTTGAGAGCTTCAACTTGTCTTCTACAGTAAACTCTGGAGAAACTAGAAATGAGAAGTATGGTAGCAGGCATAAATTAGACACTTCTGTAGGAACTCTGAAGTCTGATTATGGCAGGAATCCAACTATGAGCTCTACATTCCAAGATGATGATTTTGTTTTCCATGCAAATAATGAGGCCATTCTCATGGAAAAGATGAATTTGAATAGCAGAATTGAATCTGGATGGATCATTCTATGTGGAACAAAACTTTCTTGATATTCCATCAATTAAAAGATGACATGATTTCTTAATTATGATTCTAGAAAAGGAAATTAGACAGAGTTTGAAGAGTCCTCAAAACTATTCAAGGGTGTCTTAACAGTGTTTACAAAGGGAAAACTTGTTGCTATATCAAAAGAAAAGAAAACAGTGTTAAAGGGATAAAGGCTTGATCAGTTTAAACAAGGTTCTTTTGTGTTATGAGACATTGAAGAATGTGTGCAACCTCCATAATCAAAGACAGAGTTTTTTGAAAATATTTTAAATCAGTTTGAGGAGAAATTTCAATAGCAGATTCCCAAAACACACTTTGTTTGCCAAATCAAACAGTGTTCCTGCTATGAGTTTCAAGGATTAACACAGTGATTTTACAAAAGGTTGTATCAGTTTGAAAAGAGTCTTGTTTACCTTTTAAAACATAGTGATAGATGATGAGGGCTTTGCAAGTTTGAAGGAAGGAATTTTTCTTTGAATAATGAAGGATAATGCAGTACCAGGGAGGAGGTTTTAGGAGCTAATTTGAAAATCTTTCCTATGCTATAAATGACTTAGAACACACCTAGTCTCTAAGAGAAAAGCAGACTTAGGTTGAGGTCTTTAAATCAGTTTGCAAGGGTGTTAAAACATTGATTTCAAAGCTTCTTTGATCATCTGAAACCACAGAGAGAGACATTGATTGGAGATAGGGATTTTTGTCAAAATTTTAGAGGTCTTCTTGCTGTGAGTGTTGAAAGAAAATTCTTGGCTGAAGCAAGGATAAAAACAGTGATTGAGGAAAAGAGGTTTTTGGTGCCAAAAACACAAGGATACTTCCCTTCAAAAACCACAAACATGTCTTGTTAAAGGCCTCTTGGCACAAACACAATACTGAAGAGTTCACTTTAGTGATGATGACGAACAAGGAAAAGAGGCTAAACATAGCAATGATAATGAAGAGAAAAGTGATGGGCAGTGAGGCGGTGATGAAAAGGAACATTATGGCAGCCAATACAGAAATAAGCATGAGGGTGATGAAGCACAAAATAGTGAAGGGAAAGAGCATGACAGTCATGAAGAAAGCAGTGACAGAGACAAATAATGTGGCCCTCAAGAAAGCAATGATGAGGGCAAGAAAATACAAAACATGGATCATGAAGGGTACTCTCCAAAGCATGTGCTAGCTGCCTCTCCTAGGCCAGGGGCCATGACTTCTTCACCAAAGCTAAAATGCCAAACAACAAGGAAGAAAACCAAGAAAAACTCAAAACTACCCAAAGAGGGCACCCGGCACCAAAAATGAAGAAATACACCTCAAGGCTCCAAATTTTGGCCTCATCTTCTCAGCATGTTTCTAAAAACCCCTAAGGGTCATGCTCACCAAAATTGGGTGAAATTTAACAAGTTTTGGTTTTTTGTCATTTTTGGGCTTTTGACTAAAAATCATGGGCACCGCCATTTTGGTTTGTGGCATCCTCAAAGGATTAAAATGGTATCATTGGATGCCATAATTTTAGGGGCATATACTCAATGATTTTCAGATCAATTGAAGATCATTTGCTACCCCAAAATGGCGAAAAACACTTGCTTTTTCTACACTCTGCCTCGTTTATCAGCAAGGCCTATTTTTTGGGTTTTTACACACAAATCTATTTTTGGAGGACTTCTAGTGGTCAGTTTGGAGAAAACTAAACATTTTCAGAAATTAGACACTCAAATATTTCCAACGAGCCATCATGGGCCTCGTTTCGACATCGCGAAGGCCTCCAAAAATCGCCGGCAAGTCAGGGGACCTTTTGCTGATGTATTTTTTGAGTATTTTTGTAAAAATTGAACCTTTCAAAAGTGACTTTTCTTCATGTGCATTTAGCTATTTTTGTACATGATAAGTTATGAAAAGTCAATATATTTCCCTTTTTTAGCATTTTTTAGATATTTTATTAGATATTTTGTGCCTTGGGCTTTTCAAAGCCTCAAGGACAAAATCAGATATTTTGGATAGGCCAATGAGATTGCAAGTTGAACCAAGAGGTTTTCCTCACTTTGGCCTATATATTCCAAATGATTTCATTGTAAACAAGGCTGAACTTGATGAATAGAAGCAATATATGGTCATATAAGCTTTGGAAGAAATACTTGTCTCATGATTTTGGATAGTTTCTTGGATGTTCTTGGATGATGAAAAAGGATTGTTTTTGGATTCCATGACTTGGTAGAATGGTATAGTGTCTCTATCTCTGTTTTTTTTCTTAGTTTTCATTCATAAATCCATGTTCTTGCTTGCTATAGGACAGTAGATAAAAAATTTGAGACATGCCCTTGGAGGCACCTCAAATTTCTTGTTTCTTCATAGCTTCCATGTTTTCTTCATTCTTAGTCACATTAAAGAATTCTTGATTGCTCTTTAATAACTTAAGAATATTGTTTTCTTGTTTCATTCATGGTGTTACATTTCTCATGATTAATGGTTTTCCCTACCATGTTTATGTCAGCTATTAAACTATTTGTGCTTGAAATCCTTTTTTATTCACAAAATTGATGTCCATCTCACCCCATTTTTCCCAAAGATCCATTTTACCTCGAATCAAATCGGCCCTTCAACAACCTTGTATCACCATATGAAAGCTTTCTTGACCTTTTTGACCCCATAGCCCAGTTGATCTGAAATATTTTTACCTATCTTATGTCTTTGATCGGTTCATCCCTCACAACCTAAAAAACCAAAACCAAAAAACCTACTTCATAACTAGCCTAAAATCAGAACACAATAAGCAAACACACACATATCCCTTACACAAATAGAGAGAGCCCTCTCTGAGTCCAGGAAGGCTAGGTCCTTTGGCTCCAAATATTGGTTTGATGTTACACTGTCATTTGGCTTGCCAATCAGCCAAATCACGGGACCCTAACACATCAGCTTTCAACAAAGAAAATCACTTGGGAAAATTTCTTGGAAAAACTGAAAACTGCTCCTATCATTAGTCCCATTGTTTCTCCTAGCAAATCAGCATCATCTAGATAGGTAGAGGTTGGTTCTTCAAGAAACAATGTTGAGGTTTCAAAGGTACCTAGGCTTGAGGTGGCCAAGACATACCAGAGAGGAAGAAGGCTTGTGTTTTCTCCTCAGATTGAGGGAGGGGCTAAGCCCACATCATAAGAGCAGGGATTAAATTTACAGCATGAGACATATTTGCATGATGAGGAGTTCATACATCATGACATTGACATACTACACTTAGATGCCAGTGAAGAGCATGAAAACCTAGAGAGGATCATCAAGGATAAATGTTCTCAAATCAAAGAGCTGAAAGATAAGTTGTCAAAATATAACTTTATCATTTCATTTTTAGAGCAGGAAAACATGCAATTGAAGGTAAACCAACTACTTTTGAATAAACATAAGGTTGATGATAGTAAAGAGGCCACAAAATGAAAATCACTAGTTGATGTTGATGACTCTGATGAGCATGAAGGACAAGCCAGCAAGAAGAGGCCAAGAACTAGAGGCCTAAATAAATCACTGCAGCAACATAAGAAACATCTTCACCAGAGGCACTCATGACAGTGAATGAACTCATCATCAAGGAAATAGAACAAGATAAGGAGTATTGGATAAATAGATTCAATGAAAATTTTGAAAAGATCCTAAGGAGAGCCAACAGGAAAAATAACCTTCAAAGACACATGCTTTCTCGCTACCAAACAGAGAATCAGATTGAAAAAATCAAAATTGGGTAATTAAAAAGAAAACTATAAGAATTCCACGAAAAGCAAAGGGAATCAATAAAAAGGGGCAACGGAGTGAAATTGGTAGCCAAAACATCCTTCATTTTTATCATATCATCCTTGGATGTCAAGGAAAAACAATTTGAAATTTTTGGAGAATTTTTAAAAATTTTAAAATTTTGCAAAAATTGGTGCACAGAAGCATCGCACAGAGCCGCGACCCTTTCTCCCAGGGCATCCAAATCATATTTTTTCTACATGTATGGGTGAATATTAATTATCACATGCCAAATATGAACTTTGGTTTTCATGATAGCTTCTAATTATGATGAAAAACTAAAAAAACCTCACCTTTTTCATACTTCTGCCACAAATTTTGCAGAGGCACGAGTCTTCAGAGTAAGGTTAGAAAAATTCAGATTTTGGAGGCCTTCCCATGGGTATTTTCTCGATTTTGATATCTCATTGGAAATTAGACACGTGGGGCTACTTGGCCTAGGTTTCAATGTTAAAAATTCTAAGAGGGGGGTGAATCAGTGTTTCTTTTCAATTGTTATTTTTTACCAGTTAGGTTCTTCACAATTAAAACAAAGAAGTGTATAGTAATAATGTTATTAAGGATCAAGTAGATCTTAAATCATTTTTCAAATAATTGAGTACAATAATTATTTGAGGTCACTAACCCTTTAATATTTAGTGTAATATCCCCAAATTGGGACAATGAGCAATAATCAGAATATCTTATAATATCCCAAAATTGGACTGCTAGCAAGGCATGTTTGAAAAATGCAATTTTCAGAAATGGATGCTACAGGATTGGAAACCAGTCCTTGGATCCCTTATATATGTCAATCTAAGACCTGAATCCAAGAGTGAATCAAAAACAAATCCTTCTAGGTGGGTTAAACAAGTCTCCCCACACCTAGTGCAGTTGCAAAATTCCCAAGGAAGGGACTGCAGCAATGTGCAACAATACTGCTTCAGAAATAACACAGTTTGGCTAAGAAGTAGTAGGAGGCAAACATGGAGGCTCAATATGACTTCTTGTAACAGGAAATCAGAGTTATATTGAAGCCCTTTCATTATAGAAAAAAAAAGAAAGAGACTTTACATGAAGAAAATATTCAAAATAAGAGGCTGCAACCATATGATATGACTGTACAAGCTTGACAACATTATTTTATTAGCTGAAAAGAGTTGTATATTACACTTCAAATATAGAGCAGATCTTTGTATAAAAATATAGATCTATATCATATTTGTACACTATAGAGTCTCCTCTTCAAAAGCCCCTTGTGGTTTTTAGCATAAAATGGTGTACATGGAGTAGATATGAGATCTAATACAGCTGATCTTCAGAATGATTCAAAATTTCTAAAGAAAATACATTAGTATTTAGATCAGATCTGAATGGAACGTGGATTATATTTTTAATCCATGGATCACCAAAGTGAAGGGCAGATTCCCAACACTAGAGATCTCTCTCCCAAAAGTGTGCCAAAACTCCCTACAACTTCTCCTTTGCCAATAACGCGGTATAGGAAGATGGAATGTGTTGTAGGATTTAAGAATAGTTTGTCCTGATGCCAAGATATAGATCTGAAGCTCCAATCAACTAATGCACTCTTGTCAATGGAATAGATGACTCTCCCACTAAAAAGAGGCACTATAATGGTCTAGATCTGAGTAGATCTAGCCTCCACTTGCTACATCTTACAAGGACAACCAAACCCTCAATAGGATCTGCGTTGTAGTTGGAAGATGAAGCTTGGCCAAATGCCTAATAGTGGACAAGATGTACAAGACTCCTCCAAGAGCTACTCAATGGAAGAGGTGGGATTCCCGATCAGGAACACCCTAGTGCTAAACAGCACTATTCTCTGCTAAATAGCCAAGAGAATAAGAAATGTCTAAACAGACAATATCTTCAGAAATATTATATCATGAACAACCTTCTCTTGTTGTCCCCTCTTCCTTTTATAAGATGAAAGTCTTGCAAAACCCTAAACCATCTCAAAGGTTTAGCTCCATTCACATGTGTATCCTCCAACTAGAACTGTGTTGTGCATCTAGGAGGTTCATTGCATCTGAATAGCACTATGGATTTGGTCATGTTGACCCAGTCAAATGTCTCCATCCCTTTCACACATAAGGGTGTTTTATTAAAGCAGGCCAGATTTAGCCTTGTTCACATGGGGCATTGATTTATTTTTCTGATTTAGGAGTTTTATTGATTCTCTTTTACAATTTTATTCATGAAAACAGGAAGCAAAACAAAATTGAATATTCCTATTAGCTTGGGCTAATTAGGAATATTACAGTCCTCCCCTCCAAAATGTTGCTTGTCCTCAAGCAACTGATAAGGTGAGTGTTACAACTCATCTCCTCCTCCATTGGTGACACAAACAAATGATAAGAGTATTCCATAAGCTAACTGATCACCAATCCATCCATCCATGACTTGTTCCAACAATTTTCTCATGACATGCAAACAGCTCATCCCATAAGGAAACAATAAATCACATGAAACAATCATGGTTTTCCCAATGACCTCCCTGAAATATAACACAGAAATTACAGGGAGTGTAGTCATCCCATAGGGCACATGCATGCCTTCCCTCCTTCCTCCATACATCCCCATAAAAGGTACAAGTACATCATCAATATAGGGGATCAAAACAATGTACAAAAAAACAGAAATGTGTGCACATGGTGGTGGATCATAGTCCCATATGTGGAACCAGCGCAGAGAATCCCCCACCTGCATCAAATCAAGATGTGTTAAGTGGTTTTTCTACCACTTACTTGCTGCCCATACCATCTCACCATAGTTGAAGGTGTGAGATAAATTTGGTGCCTTAGGGAAGCACCCATCATGTAGCAAAATATCCCTTTTCCTTCCAAGGGAGTGGCCAAATTCAAAAATGTTTGTGGCCCAATATTTTCCATGAGATCTACAATATGTATCACTCCTCCTTGAAGTCATGGCCTGCATAAAAATAGTGAAAGAATGCATACAAACAGAAAATCAAAAAATGTGTTACATATGTATGTTCTTCACCCAAAGTTCTCCTTTTACAAGTGGAGTGGTGTATGGATCTCTCTCCTCCTTCCAAGGTAGGGAGAGGTGGCTGAATAACTCTATCATAGAGTCTTGTTGCTACTCCAACTCCAAAAGGTTCATGCATATTTGAAAATGTTGTTATAGTTCTTCTTCAAAGCCCTCCCAATAATAGCTCCTCAAGATGATGTTGTTGAGCTTCATAGAATATGTGTGGCAGAAATAGAACTCTTCATAAGCCCTTTGTAGTAAGTTCTCCTTGATCTTGGAAGCTCTAGACAAGAAGATCCTACCATGATTATAGATGACTCCATCAAGGATTGAATATCTCTCCTTATGCATAAAGTCATCAATAATCATGCAAGTATGAAAATCCTTGGAATATTCCACCAGCAGTTGGGATTTCCAATAGGCATCTAATGTGCCCAACAATGACAGTGCTAATAATGTGTCATCTGAAGTGTCTGCCATGTTGTTTTTCTTATCCTTGACATCTCCCATGTCAAAGGTGTATGTTGGAAAGCCAAGCTTCCCATTTTTCTCCTCCTTGACATCTCCCATGCCAAAGGTACAAGGTGGAAGGTTTCCATTCCTTCCTTGCTACCCTCCTTACACATGCACATGCTCAAAATAAAATGGAAGTTCTTGGAATTTAATCTCCCATGGAAGGTTATCATCTACCCAAAACCTCATTGGTTTTGCCAAAGTATGCATGTGTGACCACCATCTCTCATCATGTATGGAAGAGGATCCTCCAAACAAGTTTGTCTTCTGATTTAAGGATTGCCTCCCTTGCTTCATGATGGTGTCATCCTTCATCTTCGCAGCATATTTTCTTAGCACAGTGTGAGATGAGAGAATGGATAGTGATGTTAAGGGGAAATTTCTTTCCCTCTCCTTGTACTTTACCCGTGTAGCATTGTTTTCTAGTGCTCCCTTCCTCCTTAGATCTATCAAAGGAGCATCAATGCATGAAACATATTTCATCAAATCTAAATCAGGTGGTCTCCCAGGTGGTATACCACAAGATAATGATGTCTCATGGCTCATTCCCATGTCAAAAATAGATGGGAACATATTATGACTGCTTCCACTGCACTAATCCATCTCTGATTGCTATGTGGAAGTATCATGATAAGGGGAAATTGGAGCAACTCGCCAATCTTCTTCTTCATCACCAACCTTTTGCAAGATCTCACAGACTAAGGTGCTCCCTTTCGATGCAGTTAACTCATGAACACCCATCACCTCCTTGGTTTTAAGAGTCTTGATCAGAAAGGACTGATCTATCATAGTGTGTGTTCCCAATATTGGATGCAATGTTGGAACACATTCCCTCCATTGTTTTGTCTCCTTGTCTATCATCATAGACACATGCTGCTCATCCTCTTCATGTATAGGATCCTTGTGGCCTTCTTGAAAAGATACAAGAGCCCTCTTAGTGGAAGCAATGGCTTCATCTCCATCTCTCAATAAAAATAGATCTCCTCCTTTTGTCACAGCACTAGAGGAACCTTTCAGCTCTTCTTCTTTCTTCTCCTCATCAATGGAGTATGCCTAATCAATAAGAGATCCTTTCTCTTGATCTCTCCTTGAAAAATGAACACTCATGTCTTCTTCTTGAAAAGAATGTTCTTGCTGAAGTGGGGCCTTTGCCCTTGGTAAATCATGTAGTAGATATTTAACCCCTTCAACAATGTTCTAAAATGGATTTATCTTCATGGATCTTTCCATCTCATGCAAAGGTTCTGATTTCTTGGGCTTAGTTTTCTTACCCAAAGAAATTTCAGATGGCATGGAATCAAATATTTTCACTAACCTCCTAGTAAACTTTTCATAAGTAGAGATGTTTACATTTTTCAATGAAGAAGACTCAAATAACCACCAGGCATATGCTTTACCTTGGAGGTGCAGTGCTACTACTCTTATGGCTTCTTCTTCCGAAACTTGATGCAACTGAAAATGTGTGTCCAAATTATTTACCCAAGACTTGGCTGAGCTCTTAGGTCACCCATCAAAAGTAGGTAGAAAAGTTATACCCATGGTGTGTTGCATGCACCCTCTTCTTCTCATATTTTTGTTGGATCTTCTTTCTTCTTTGAGTTAACAAAACTCTAGGAAGCTTAGATGCTCTTTGAATCTTTTAGATTGAGATTCATATTATTGGAGATAGTCACCAAGAGTCTCTTATTTTTGTGTCTCTCCTTCTTCGTCTCCTCTTGCAAGGAATGTAGGCATGCTACAACATTGTAGATCAAATTGTGTGGTTGAATGCTCACACACATCATATGGAGTAGTGGGGCATCCTTCATGTGCAAACCTTTTCAAAAGGTCTGCTTTTCTTTCATTCCTCATTCCCCTGATTTCATTCTTTAGCTCATGCATAGCTTGGAACAGAGTTTTTGAGAACTCTTTCCCTTTCAATCTTCCAGATAAAGGGTTTGGACCCTTTACTTCTATGTCTTCAGTGTAACCATAATTTTTCATCAGTATTTTCTTTCCATGAAAAGACATATTATCTCTTCAATAAGCACAGGATATGCCAATATAGTTTCTCTGATACCACTGTAATATCCCAAAATTGGGACAATCAACAATAATGGGAATATCTTATAATATCCCAAAATTGGACTGCTAGCAAGGCATGTCTGAAAAACACATTTTTCATAAATGGATGCTCCAGGATTGGAAACCATTCCTTGGATCCCTTAGATATGTCAATCTAAGACCTCAATATAAGAGTGAATAAAAAAAAATCCTTCTAGGTGGGTTAAACAGGTCTCCCCACACCTAGTGCAGTTGGAAAATGCCCAAGGAAGGGACTGCAGCAATGTGCAACAATACTTCTTCAGAAATAATGCAGTTTAGCTAAGCAGTAGTAGGAGGCCAACATGGAGGCTCAATATGATTGCTTATAATAGGAAATCAAAGTTATTTTGAAGCCCTTTCATTATATAACAGAAAGCAATAGACTTTACATGAAGAAAATACTCAAAATAAGAGGTTGCAACCATATGATATGACTATACAAGCTTGACAGCGTTATTTTATTAGCTGAAAAGAGTTGTAGATTACACTTTAGATCTAGAGCATATCTTTGTACAAAACGATAGATCTATATCATATCTGTACACTATAGATTCTCCTCTTCAAAAGCCCCTTTGGGTTTTTAGCAGAAAATGATGTACATGGAGTAGATATGAGATCTAATACAGCTGATCTGTAGAATGATTCAAAATTTCTGAAGCAAATACATAAGTATTCAGATCAGATATAAATGGAACATGGATTAGATCTGTAATCCACGGATCACCGCAGTGAAGGGAAGATTCCCAACACTATATATCTCTCCCCCAAAAGTGTGCCAAAACTCGCTACAACTTCTCCTTTGCAAATAACGCAGTATAGGAAGATGGAATGCATTGTAGACTTTAAGAATAGTTTGTTCTGATGCCAAGATATAGATTTGAAGCTCCAATCAGCTAATACACTCTTTTCAATGGAATAGATGACTCTCCCACTGAAAAGAGGCACTAGAATGGTCTAGATCTGAGCAGATCTAGCCTGCACTTGCTACAGCTTACAAGGACAACCAAACCCTCAACAAGATCTACATTGTAGTTGGAAGATGAAGCTTGGCCAAATGCCTAATAGTGGACAAGATGTACAAGACTCCTCCAAGAGCTACTCAATGGAAGAGGTGGGATTCCCGATCAGGTACACCCTAGTGCTAAACAGGATTATTCTCTGCTAAACAACCAAGAGAATAAGAAATGTCTAAACAGACAATATCTTCAGAAATATCAATTCATGAACAACCTTCTCTTGATTTCCCCTCTTCCTTTTATAAGATGAATTTCTTGCAAAACCCTAAACCATCTCAAAGTTTTAGCTCCATTCACATGTCTAGCCTCCAACTAGAACTGCATTGTGCATCTAGGAGGTTCATTGCATCTGCATAGTGTTGTGGATTTGGTCCTGTTGACCCAGTCAAATGTCTCCATCCCTTTCACACATAAGGGTGTTTTATTAATGCAGGCCATATTTAGCCTTGTTCACATGGGGCATTGATTTATTTTTCTGATTTAGGATTTTTATTGATTCTCCTTTACAATTTTATTCATGAAAACTGGAAGAAAAAAAAAATTGAATATTCCTATTAGCTTGGGCTAATTAGGAATATTACATTCAGGCACTAACCTATTTCCAAGCACCAACATGGACTTTGGTGAGGCTCTAACCTCTAGGGCTTCGACCCTATCTATTCCAAGGCACCAACCTTACATTTAGGGGCTCCTAGCCCAAGGATAGCAATCCTTCAGCCTTATTTAATAAAATGAGCTATGTACTTTCTTGAGTATTTCCTACAAGATTCTACAGTGTTCAAGGCTTCAATTTTCTTCAACACTCTCAAGTGCTATTCAATTTTTATGTCTTCACCATTGACTACATATGTCCTCACTGTAAGCTTGATGGTGCCACCATAGTCACTGAATCGTTGAACCTTCACAGGATGAAATGAATGCTCTTCTTAGGATTTAGCTATCTCCTCTATACATGTCAAACCTCAATCATAAGACAAAAGGTATGGTGATCTAAGATATTCCTTAGTATCCGAGCCACATCAAAGGTCCATAGTAATTTTTTCCACGGATTTGAGGGTATTCTTAGAAGGTTTGAGCCAAAGATGAAGCACTGAAATATATTATGGTGAGTCCAAGAAAAATCACAATGAGCCACCAAAGAAGGATGAGCTATTTTTTCTGATCCACAATAGGTCTGATGGTGAGCAAGATATCACAGGTTTTTTGATATTATAGGTCCGAGCCGTTGTACTTATCTAAGCCACTGTAATTTAATAAATCCTAACTACTGTAATCTATACAGGTCTGAGGCATTGTGCTAATCTGAGTCACTATAATATAAGTAATCTGAATTACTGTGATCTATACATGTCTGAGGCATTGTGTTGATCCAAGTCTTATTTTATGAGCTATCTGTGCTTTTCTGTGATTAGGTTATGTTCCAGCAAATGATCTAAATTTTTCAACCCTTGACACAGATCACCCAACCATATTAATCCTTCAACTCCTTCTCCTCGTCCTTCTTCAGTTCATGAGTAGTGAACTTCTTGCTGCCCTATATTCTGAATTATCTTCACCAAGTTGATGTTGGAGAATGAAGTTTGTACCTCATATAAATAGAGATTTTTCATGCCAAATGGAAAGGTATGTTATGGAAGCCGACATGAGTAGGCAAAGTGAGGTCGGCTCAATGAATATATATACCTCTTGAATTAAAAATTCAATTTATCCCTAACCATCGAGAATTTGGGGGCATGTGAGGGCTCGTTGGAAAGAGGAAACAATCCTCTTTCAGATGGTGTAAGGCTCATTGTGAAAGAATAACTCTAAGATGGTGAAAAAATATTTTTATTGTGACTGCTCATTTATAGTAGAAGAAATAGAGGTAGGGCAGAGTGTATGCTTCTTTATGTAGTCATCCATTTTCCAAATGATTATCTTAACCATGGTCATTCATCATCATTGTTACACCAATTTTTGGTCATCTAACCTATTACTATTAGATGGACCAAAGTACACCATGTAAGACCAATTTTACCCTAAGTAAAATTGCTTTCACTATGAAAAATAACTTAGTAATCCTTAATTTATTAAATTTTTTATGGTCTAAACAGGAAACCCCATGAGGAAATATTGAATAAATCCATATTTGATTGATTTTTCTAAAGGAATAATTAGTTAAGCAGCATTTTAATTAATATTCCTGGTCATATTTAACCCAAAACAAGAAAATTAATTAGATAAATCATTATTTATATTATTATTTTCTAGGAATAATTATTTAAAACTTATTTAAATAATATTCCTTGTTAAATTTGACTAAATCAATTATAAATAACTGAATAAATCACCATTTATTTAATTATTACTCAACCACTTCCTTAAAATAATAAATAAATCATTTGTCTATTTATTATTTACAAATAAAGGGATTTAACCAAATTCAAATTCTTTTTCCCTCCAACAAATATAATAAAATATTCCATAAAAGTTGGATCTAGATTTGGTTAATAATATTTCAATTATGCACCAATATCTAGACTAACTCAATATTTTTTTATAAATAGAAGGTTTTTTCCATTCACTCACTACTTTTTGTTGCCTAAAGATCACTCTGGATCTATACTTTTGGTTTGAATTTGATCCTCCATCATTCTCATATTTCGCTACCATTTTTCTTGTGAGCTCCCTTTCGAGTTCCAATTATGTCTAGGTTTTCTACACCATCAAGAGAGACAGATCTTAGATCTGAAGTGCTGAGGACATACAAGAACCCATCCCATTGAGGAGTATTCGTAACACCTTTCTATGTTCCCTTCCCAGGTGTCATAAATACAAAAATTCTTTAAAAATATTCTTGTCTTGTCTATTGGATGCATGGATAAACTCTTGCTTTTATTTACAGCTTAATGTCTTTTGCTACATAGATCTGGATTTTGTAGCATTTATCTTGGTCAACTAACTGCAGATCTAAAGATATTGGAATCCATCTTTGATGTTAGGGTTGTTTGTTATGCGCAGCTAAAGTGAGATTTTTTTGTATGCTTACAATTAGACTTCATCCTAACAACTGGCGACTCCAAAAGGGTTTACGATTACGACCTCTGTCATTTTTTAGATCCCTGCATGACCAGCTGCTTCAAACCCTAGGATTTTTCTTTAGCTTCTTATTTTTATTTTCTTGATGTTTTTTTTTTAACCTATAAAACTCTAAAACAATAAAAATTCTAACTTTTGTGTGTTTTCAGACCTATTGCGTAGGTGACATGCATCAGCCGCATCTTAGATGACACTATTATCTAAAACCTGCTCTCGAGAGTTCCGAAAGTGCAGGTCGCACTTTTTGGGCCAAAACCTGCAACCTAAACCTCCAGGACACAGAAAATAGCCTCAAACCTGCAACCTTTGCAGAAATCAGGTCAGAAACTGCAATTTGTACTTTTTGCGGGAATTTTTCTGAAATTTTTTTGGGTTTGGCTGGGCTTTTTTTCATGGTTTTCTGACCTCCATCTCTACCTGTTTTGGACCTATACTTGCTCTATTTTACTCATCGAAGTAGAAACCTAGCCCCCTAGGGCTTCAGTATGCTTCCACCTTTATAGGAGGAGTTTAGCTGAAGCAGGTCGTCTGAAATTTTAGTGTGTTCAGCATTTTTTCAGATCTGATCCTGTACCTTCAGATCCATTACAGATTGGTTATTCATCCATCCAAAACACCTCTTTTCATTTTTTTTTGGTCCTCCTCTATTGTTCCCTCCGTTTCTGTTCAGGTTGTAGCCTTTCGCCACCTCATTTGCAGAACTTTTCCCTTTGGTTTTTTGTTGTTTTCTGCACCTATTTCCAGCATATCTATTCTTTAGATCATTTTCCCTCTCAAATTTAGATCCATTGTATATTTTGGTTTGTTTTGACTAGATTTTTTCCCACCCAGAGATTAGTTGTTGAGAAGCCCGCCTCCTTCGGTTTAGATTGATGCATCTTTAGCTATTTATTTTCTGTTATATTCAGCTTACTTTGCTGTTATTTACACATTTATTTATATTTATACAGAACACTTTTTCTTTTTCTCTACAAACGTCTGGGTTTAAAAATCAAAATTAACACACTTAACACACACACCCTAAGTGAAGAGCGCCAGGTTATGTAATATCCCAAAATGGGGATGCAACAATACATGAACACAATAACAGTGTAAATATACTCATAAGATGTGAAAGGAACACCTAGCCATCAAATTAATGTTTAGCGGCAAGAATATGTCCCATTAGCTCATCTCAAAGTGAGGAAATGCAACAATATAGGGCATAAAAATGTTATTTACAAAAAATTACGCTATAATTGTAAGAAATGGGACTTGGATCCCTTATTTCATACTATATACATCTCACATATAGAATGGGAGCAAAAAAAATCTCTCGAGCCATGCTAAACAAGTCTCCCCAATACAATACAACTCAAGAATTCCCAAACCCCATGACTTATGACATGCAGAATTCCTGGAGCATGTGACAGCGTTATTTTAAGGAGAGTTTATGCAGAAATATACAATAAATAATAGATCTGGATTTTTCAATCACTAAATGGCTGAGAAAAATGGAGATCTCTTCCTTTTTATACAATATAAGAATAACCCAGCAAGCGCTCCATGGAAGTACAAGTATAAAATCCCAGATCTGCAGATCTAGATCTGAATGAACGCAGTTATAATGTAGCTCTATATAAATATAGCTGAATAATACAAGGATTAGAAGATAATTCTTTACACAAGACTCCCACGAGAAGGGTTGGTTCTTATCCCCCGAAACAAGCTCAAGATCAAGGGTCTTGACCCTGCTATTGTAATACTGAGAAAAATGATGTAGTTCCTGCAAGGGACTGTGCTGTAGAATATGGGGAATGCTTTGGAAAAGTGCCAAGATGTAAAATATGCTTAGAAATCTCCCTCACTGATCTCCCAAAGAAAGGAATGCTTCCCCCTCTGAAAAACAAGCTCCGGAAGTGGTGTTGTGGACCTTCCACTACAACACCCTACAACACAATGTTATACTCTGCAGAGATAATGTTGTAGTTGAAGCAAGATGCTTGGCCTCAAGCCTAAATGTGGAAAACTGAAGTACAATGCTCCTCCAAGAGGCCTCTCAAGGTAGGAGAAGGAATTCCTGAACAACAATGCCTTGTGCTAAGCAGCACTGCAACTCTGCTAAACAGCAAGAGAATTCCAAATAGTCATGCAAACCATAAATTCAATAATCATCAAAACTAACCTAAAATGTCTTCCCTCCTCTTCCTTATAAAATATGTGAGCCCCCTCACCTTAGGTCCCACTCATTATGGTTTTCAACATCATATGATCAATCTCCCTCTAAAACTGTGTTGCAACTCCATCAAGCCCACTCCTCCATAACCACATTGTTTGATTTGGTCAAATTTGACCTCTTCAACCTGATTTACCCCTTTTCACACCCAAGTGTCTTCAAGCTAGCTCTCATATGTTTGTTTAAACTGATATTTTTTCATATTGATCTATTTGCATTGATGATCCACTCTTCTCCATGAATGTTGTTGACTTAGTCAAACTTGACTTTGTCCACATCCAATTTCCCTTGTTCACACATGACGGTGTCAAATCCAGCTACTAGAATGATCCCATTTCATACCAAAATGGTTTTTAGGCTAATTCAAGTTAAGTATGGGTCTCTTCCCCCATTTATTCATCTACTAGGTGCAAAAATCAAAATCAATATTCTTATTAGCTGCATGCTAACGTAGGAATATTACAGTCCTCCCCTCCCAAATTTGTCTTGTCCTCAAGCAACTAAAAGGATAGAACTGAATAATTTCCTCTCCTCCTCCTGTATCATCCTCATATGATGAACTCCTCCAAGGAACATGATGTTTTCTCAACAATGAATCTCCATAGTGCCCCTCCCAGGCATGCAAGCTAGCATTTGGTGAGCATACCAAATAGCCATCATCATGAAAAGGTGAAATACTCAAGGAGGCAACTATGTGTTTTCTAGAGGTCCCCTCATGGCATGGAGTCTGAAATGTGTTGGGAACTATCATTCCAATGTAAAACCTCCACCCCCAAGCTATCATCCATACAATATTAGCAACCCTCCCGAATGGTAACTCATGAAGAAGCCCCACCACCTTTGGCTCCTGGAATGAAGGTGGGTTGAATAACTAATCATGGTAGAAATGATGGCCTACCCCATGTTGTCTTCCTCTCCACTTTTGATAAGTGTAGAGCATATGTTGATCTTGGGCTGCAATAAGGTTTCCCTCAAGTGGTAAGAAGAATATTAGATCTCCAAAGATTCTTTCTCCCATGTCTTGAATCATGCTGGCCCAATTCATCCCATTCAAAATGAATGGCACATCATCACCAGTTGGTATCCAAATCAGAAAAATGTTGAAGGTTATATGTAATTTTGGATGATACCAATGGTTTATCAAGTGGATACAGCGCAGTCTTCCCAACTGCTATTTTAGATCATCATGGGGAAAGTGGTCTTTCAACAAGATGACAGTTGTGCATGTTTTCACATCTACCATGAGGTGGTAAATAGCATTATATATCAGTTGAGTACAATGAGAATGACAACACACTTGTCCAAAGTCATGTAGAGAAGGGTTATCTCCATCATAGAGGTTGGTTCTAGCATGACCATGAAGCCCATAAATAATCTTGCCCCCTTGTGGAGCAATGCCCGATACATACATGGTGAGAAGATGGACATACTCAATGAAATAATCAATAAGTACATAAATATATTCCTTACCATGCATATTGAGCAAGCTAAAAGTGAGGTCCATGTATGATTCCTCCCTTGAAAATATTCTCGTAAAAATCTGCAACAAGAGAGGATGCATGCTCCCCTTGGAACACTCCATCAATAGAAACATACTCCCAACTGACAGCGTTGTTAGCCCTAGTGATAAGGATCTTCTCACTCCATGATTCTCTTCCTTTACATTCCACATGTCAAAGTCTTCCACTATCATGCTGCTATGTGGGGAAATCTTATTCCTATTTGGAAGCCCCTCCTTATCCTTCAATGTTGAAGGGTAGCTTCTTTTCACCTTGAATGTGCCATACATTCCTCCTGAAATATCATGATGAGTATGGAGAAATTTTTTTCCATACTCTCCCAATAGTAACCACAGCAACAGGGACTCTTGATGCCTTCTTGCATTATCCTGATGAAAATCATGGAGCAACAATACAGTAATGGACATGTGACATGTCTCATCAACATAGTAAAAACAAGCTCCCTTATGCCACATCATGTGGGAGTTATCCTTCCTCCCAAACCAAATTACATACATGAGATACATCCCAAACAGAAATATATGTAAATACATGATACATACCTCAAACAAGAGTAAATACATGGACATAAGATTTAACATGTGATGTCCAAACTCTCTTCTTAACAAACAAAGCAACCATGCCTTCTTCTTATGCATTTTATCATTGAGACATAAGGCATGAGATAAGAAAATATGAATCTTTGGGTAGTAACCATACTCACCCAAGAGCAGCCAGCGCAACCATGCTTCTTGCTGGCCTATATCATAGATCTGCAAGTGGTTTGGAAACCCCTTGCTCCATACTATCATCCACTCATCCAAATGTGGGTGATGGATCTCATTCTGCAAATACTTGGTATCCTCCCATTATAGGACACCAACCTCCTCAAACATTTGAAGAAACTTGCACTTCATGAGATTTTTTATTGCACCTCCAATGGGATCTCTTGACGAGACCTTCTCCTCATGCATGGCCTTCCAAAACCAATGGGGTATTGGATCTACTACAGGTAGAAGTCTATCTTTGAGCTGTGGCATCCTCATTAAGAAAGTGTCATCTAGAATGGAGAAAATGTTTCTCATCTCAATATGTCTACCCTTTGTCATTTCTTCCTCCATTGCTTCCTGAACTAAGCTACCATTTGAATGCTCCCATGAGGAATGGGTCCTCTTTTCTTCACTGCTACTCTTGAACAGCACATTGTAATTTTAATGCTCTAAATTAGCAGTTTGTGCTAATTCTTGGTCATGCCAAGGCAGATTTTCACAATCCTCTAAAATATTTGCTGCAATAATAGAAAGTGAAAAATCAATCATACCTTGATGGGCTTTGGGAACACCTTGTATGGCTGCAAGATTTCCTTCTTCTACTGTGTTGGCTCCCTCAACTGCTAATGTTGAATGTTGCTCCTCCAAGGTTGTGACAGCACTGGTACAAGTCTCCTCAAGTGGTGGTGAGGGCTCCTCCCTCTCTGATTTCTCTTCATCAAATCTCTTAATCACCCTCTGAGTGAAATCCATTGAAGTATATAATCTTGCATGACTTATGTGATTGAACCACCAAGTACTTGCCTTACCCTCCATGTGCAGCGCTGCAATCTCTACTACCTCTCTCTCTACCACTGGATGTAGTAGAACGAATGCATTAAGTCTTCTTGCCCAAGCCCTTGCTGCAGATGTGCCATAAAAAGTGGACAATAGAAACCTATTGCCCTTGATTCCCCTTTTGCTGCAAGGCCTCCTCTCTTCCTCTGGTTGAATGAACTAGAGGAAAGCTAGAGTCTCCTTGAAGGCTCTAGCTTGAGATTTGTACTCAAAAAGGTATTCAATTAGAATCAGATGATCCAATTGTACTCCATGCTCCTTGTCATCTTCTATATGAGAATAGTAAGTGCATGGTCCTTCCTCTTCTTGAAACCCTCTAGGAGTTTCATTGCACCTCTTCTCCTTTATCTGCTTAACCTCCTTGGAGAGGTTCTTCCTAGATCTGAAAAGTGATGAGATAAGGCTCATCCTCTCCATCATTTTGATCTTGCTTCTTCTCTTTGTCTTCTTATTCTTCTGATGGCATAATAGCTGGAACTCACAGGCTGAGCCAAGATTATGCTCTGATACCACTGTAATATCCCAAAATGGGGATGCAACAATACATGAACACAATAGCAGTGTAAATAAGCTCATAATATGTGAACGGAACACCTAGCCATCAAATTAATGTTCAGCGGCAAGAATATGTCCCATTAACCCATCCCAAAGTGAGGAAATGCAGCAATATAGGGCATAAAAACGTTTTTTACAGAAAATTACACTATAACTGTGAGAAATGGGACTTGGATCCCTTATTTCATACTATATACATCTCACATACATATTTGGAGCAAAAACAAATCTCTCTATCCATGCTAAACAGGTCTCCCCAATCCAATACAACTCAAAAATGCCAAACCCCATGACTTATGACACGCAGAATTTTTGTGGCATGTGATAGCATTATTTTAAGGAGGGTTTATGTAGAAATATACAAGAAATAATAGATCTATACTTTTCAATCATTAAATGGCTAAGAAAAATGGAGATCTCTTCCTTTTTATACAATATAAGAATAACCCGGCAAGGGCTCTATGGAAGTACAAGTATAAAATCCCATATCTGCGGATCTAGATCTGAAAAAACACAGTTATATTGTATCTCTGTATAAATATAGCTGAATAATACAAGGAGTAGAAGATAATTCTTTACACAAGCCTCCTAGGAGAAGGGTTGGCTCTTATACCCCAGAACAAGCTCAAGATCAAGGGTCTTGACCCTACTACTGCAATACTGAGAAACATGATGCAATTCCTGCAAGGAACCACATTGTAGAAGATGGGGAATTATTTTTCCAAGTTCCAAGATGTAAAATATGCTTAGAAATCTCCCTCACTGATCTCCCAAAAAAAGGAATGCTTCCCCCTCTAAAAAACAAGCTCCAGAAGTGGTGTTGTGGACCTTCCACTACAACACCCTACAACACAACGTTATACTCTATAGAAATAATGTTGTAGTTGAAGGAGGATGCTTAGCCTCAAGCCTAAATATGGAAAAATAAAGTACAATTCTCCTCCAAGAGGCCTCTCAAGGTAGGAGAAGGAATTCTTGAACAGGAATGCCTTGTGCTAAGCAGAACTGCAACTCTGCTAAACAGCAAGAGAATGCCAAATAGTCATGCAGATCATAAAAGAAATAATCATCAAAACTAACCTCAGATGGCTGCCCTCCTCTTCCTTATAAACTATCTGAGCCCCCTCACCTTGGGTCCCACCCATTATGGTTTTCAACATCATATGATCAATCTCCCTCCAAAACTACATTACATCTCCATCAAGGCCACTCCTCCATAACCATGTTGTTTGATTTGGTCAAAATTGACCTCTTCAATGTGCTTTACCCCTTTTCACACCCAAATGTCTTCAAGCAAGCTCTAATATGTTTGTTTAAACTGATCCTTGTTCATATTGAGCTATTTTCATTGATGATCCATTCTTCTCCATGAATGTTGTTGACGTAGTCAACCTTGACTTTGTCCACATCCAATTGCCCTTGTTCACACATGATTGTGTCAAATCCAGCTACTAGAATGATCCCCTTTCATACCAAAATATTTTTTAGGCTAATTCAAGTTAAATATGGGTCTCTTCCCCTATTTATTCATCTACTAGGTGCAAAAATCAAAAATCAATATTCCTATTAGTTGCATGCTAATGTAGGAATATTACAGTCCTCCCCTCCCAGATGTTGCTTGTCCTCAAGCAACTAAGAGGATAGAACTGAAGAGTTTCCTCTCCTCCTCCTGTAGCATCCTCATATGATGAAATCCTCCAGGGAACATGATGTTGTCTCAACAATGAATCTCCATAGAGCCCCTCCCAAGCATGCAAGCTAGCATTTGGAGAGCATCCCAAATAGCCATCATCATGAAAAGGTGAAATACTCGAGGCAACTATGTTCTATCTAGAGGTCCCCTCAAGGCATGGAGTCTGAAATGTGTTGGGAACTATCATTCCCATGTAAAACCTCCACCCCCAAGCTATCATACATACAAGATGAGCCACCCTCCCGAATGGTAACTCATGAAGAATCCCCTCCACCTTTGGCTCCTGCAATGTAGGTAGGATGAATAACTGATCATGGTAGACAAGATGGCCTACCCGACGTTGTCTTCCTCTCCACTTATGATAAATGTAGAGCATATGATGATCTTTGGCTACAATAATATTAACCTCAAGGGGCAAGAAGAATATTAGATCTCCAAATATCCTTCCTCCCATGTCATGAATCATGTCGGCCCAATTCATCCCATTCAAAATGAATGGCACATCATCACCAGTTGGCATCCAAATCAGAAAAAAGGTTGAAGGTTATGTTTAATTTTGGATGATACCAATGGTTTATCAAGTGGATACAACGCAATCTTCCCAACTGCTGCTTTAGATCATCATGTGGCAAGTGGTCTTTCAACAAGATGGCAGCTATGCATGTTTTCACATCTACCATGAGGTGGTAAATAGAATTATATATTAGCTGAGTACAATAGAGGTTATCTTCATCATAGAGGTTGGTTCTAGCATGACCATGAAGCCCATAAATAATCTTGCCCCATTGTGGAGCAATGCCCTATACATACATGGTGAGAATATGTACATACTCAATGAAATAATCAATAACAGAAATATATTCCTTACCATGCATATTGAGCAAGCTGAAATTGAGGTCTATGGATGAGTCCTCCCATTAGATTATTCTCATAAAAATCTACAACAAGATAGGATGCATGCTCCCTTTGGAACACTCCATCAATAGAAACATACTCCCAACTGACAGTGTTGTTGGCCCTAGTGATAAGGCTCTTCTCACACCATGATTCCCTTCCTTGACATTCCACATATCAAAGTCTTCCACTATCGTGCTGCTATGTGGGGAAATCTTCTTCCTATGTGGAAGCCCCTCCTTATCCTTCAATGTTGAAGGGTAGCCTCTTTGCACCTTGAATGTGCCATACATTCCTCCTGAAACATCATGATGAGTATGGAGAAATTTTTGTCCATACTCTCCCAATAGTAACCACAGCAACAAGAACTCTTACTTCCTTCTTGCATTATCATGATGTAAATCATGGAGCAACAATACAGTAATGGACATGTGAGATGTCTCATCAACATAGTACAAACAAGCTCCCTTATGCCACATCATGTGAGAGTTATCCTTCCTCCCAAACCAAAGTACATACATGAGATACATCCCAAACAAAAATATATGTAAATACATGAGAGATACCTCAAACAAGAGTAAATACAAGGACATAAGATTTAACATGTGATGTCCAAACTCTCTTCTTAACAACCAAAGCAACCATGCCTTCTTCTTATGCATTCTATCATTGAGACATAAGGCATGAGATAATAAAATATGATTCTTTGGGTAGTAACCATACTCACCCAAGAGCAGCCAGCGCAACCATGCTTCTTGCTGGCCTGTATCATATATCTGCAAGTGGTTTGGAAACCCCTTGCTCCATACTGTTATCCACTCATCCCAATGTGGGTGATGGATCTCATTCTGAAAATACTTGGTATCCTCCCATTGTAGGACACCAACCTCCTCAAACCTTTGAAGAACTTTGCACTTCATGAGATGTTGAAGTGCACCTCCAATGGGATCACTTAATGAGACCTTATCCTCATGCATGGCCTTCCAAAACCAATGGTGTCTTAGATCTGCTGCAGCTAGAAGTCTCTCTTTGAGCTGTGGCATGCTCATTGAAAAAGTGTCATTTAGAAAGGAGAAAATGTTTCTCATCTCAAGATGTCTACCCTTTGTCCTTTATTCCTCCATTACTTCCTGAATGAAGCTGCCATTTGAATGCTTCCATGAGGAATGGGTCCTCCTTTCTTCATTATTGCTCTTGGACAGCGCAGTGTAATTTTGTTGCTCTAAATTATCAGTTTGTGCTGATTCTTGCCTATGCCAAGGCAGATTTTCACAATCCTCTAAAATATTTTCTGCAATAATAGAAAGTGAAAATTCAATCATACCTTGATGGGCTTTTGGAACAACTTGTATGGCTGCAATATTTCCTTCTTCTATTGTGTTGGCTCCCTCAACTGCTGATGTTGAAGGCTGCTCCTCCAAGGCTGTGACAGCACTGGTACAAGTCTCCTCAAGTGGTGGTGAGGGCTCCTCCCTCTCTAATTTCTCTTCATCAAATCTCTTGATCACCCTATGAGTGAAATCCACAAAAGTAGATACTCTTGCATGACTTATGTGACTGAACCACCAAGTGCTTGCCTTACCCTACATGTTCAGCGTTGCAATCTCTATTGCCTCTCTCTCTCTACCCCTAGATGTAGTAGGAAGAATGCATTAATTCTTCTTGCCCAAGCCCTTGCTGCAGATGTCTCATCGAAAGTGGACAATAGAAACCTATTTCCCTTGATTCCCCTTTTGTTGTAGGGCCTCCTCTCTTCCTTTGGTTGAATGAACTGTGGGAAAGCTAGAGTCTCCTTGAAGGCTCTAGGTTGAGATTTGTACTCAACAAGGTATTCACTTAGAATCTGATGATCCAAGTGTCCTCCATGCTTCTTTTCTTCTTCTCTATGAGAGTAGGAAGTGAATGGTCCTTCCTCTTCTTGAAACCCTCTAGGAGTTTCATTGCACCTCTTCTCCTTTATCTGCTTATTCTCCTTGGAGAGGTTCTCCCTGGATTTGAAAAGTGATGAGATAAGGCTCATCCTCTCCATAATTCTGATATTTCTCCTTCTCTTTGTTTTCTTATTCCTCTGATAGCATAATAGCTAGAACTCACAGGCTGAGCCAAGATTATGCTCTGATGCCACTGTAATATCCCAAAATGGGGATGCAACAATACATGAACATAATAGCAGTGTAAACCAGCTCATCAGATGTGAAAGGAACACCTAGCCATCAAATGAATGTTCAGAAACAATAATATGTCCCATTAACTCATCCCAAAGTGAGGAAATGCAACAATATAGGGCATAAAAACGTTATTTACATAAAATTACACTATAACTGTGAGAAATGGGACTTGGATCCTTTATTTCATACTATATACATCTCACATACAGAATGGGAGCAAAAAAAAATCTCTCTAGCCATGCTAAACAGGTCTCCCAAATCCAATACAACTCAAAAATGCCCAAACCCCATGACTTATGACATGCAGAATTCCTGGAGCATGTGAAAGTGTAATTTTAAGGAGGGTTTATGAAGAAATATACAAGAAATAATAGATCTAGATTTTTCAATCATTCAATGGCTGAGAAAAATGGAGATCTCTTCCTTTTTATACAATATAAGAATAACCCGGCAACAGATCCATGGAAGTATAAGTATAAAATTCTAGATCTTAAACAACACAGTTATACTGTAGCTCTCTATAAATATAGCTAAATAATAGAAGGAGTAGAAGAGAATTCTTTACACAAGCCTCCCAGGAGAAGGGTTTGCTCTTATACCCCGGAACAAGCTCAAGATCAAGGGTCTTGACCCTGCTACTGCAATACTAGGAAAAATGATGCAATTCGTGCAAGGGATGCACTATAGAATATGAGGAATTCTTTGGCCAAGTTCCAAGATGTAAAATATTCTCAGAAATCTCCCTCACTGATCTCCGAAAGAAATGAATGCTTCCCCCTCTGAAAAACAAGCTCTGAAAGTGGTGTGGTGGACCTTCCACTGCAACACCCTGCAACACAACGTTATACTCTATAGGAATAATGTTGTAGCTGAAGGAGGATGCTTAGCCTCAAGCCTAAATGTGGAAAAATGAAGTACATTGCTCCTCCAAGAGGCCTCTCAAGGCAGGAGAAGGAATTCGTGAACAGGAATGCCTTGTGCTAAGCAGCACTGCAGCTCTGCTAAACAGCAAGAGAATGCCAAATAGTCAAGCAGACCATAAAATCAATAATCATCAAAAATAACCTAAAATGGCTACCCTCCTCTTCCTTATAAAATATGTGAGCCCCCTCACCTTGGATCCCAGCCATTAGGGTTTTCAACATCATCTGATCAATCTCCCTCCAAAACTGTGTTGCATCTCCATCAAGGCCACTCCTCCACAACCACGCTATTTTATTTTGTCAAAGTTGACCTCTTCAACCTGCTTTAACCCTTTTCACACCCAAGTGTCTTCAAGCTAGCTCTCATATGTTTTTTTGAACTGATCCTTGTTCATATTGAGCTATTTGCATTGATGATCCACTCTTCTCCATGAATGTTGTTGACTTAGACAAACTTGACTTTGTCCACATCCAATTTCCCTTGTTCACACATGATGGTGTCAAATCCAGCTACTAGAATTATCCCCTTTCATACCAAAATGGTTTTTAGGCTAATTCAAGTTAATTATGGATCTCTGTTGGAACGGGGTCTCCTAACAAGCTGCGAATCTGGTCCTTTTTTGTTATTTTGGATTATATTTATATATCGCAGGGGTATTGGGGTGGGTCAAAGCCCCGAACACATTTTAATGGGTCAAAAGGGTAAACTAGGGGTCTGAAAACCATGGCTTTCGGACCATAGGAATGTTAAAGCTAGATTGTTATAAATACAAAGGCATTTCGAATTGTAAGAGGTAGGATTTGATGAGTTATTGATGCGATCGGTTGTGTAAGCGATCTGTTTGGGTTTTTGGGGAACAGACTCCTATTGGTTGTGTGCACGGAGATCGTAGTCCAGCTGTGTTTAGACACTACTTCTGTGTGCGCAGGTTGGGAAGGGAATTGTAAGGAAAGGTTGATAAATGAATGAATACGCAGTATTATTAGATCTGAATCTGTGAGTACTATTGAATGAATTGTTGGTAATTACTGTGTTGTGCATTTTATGTCTTTGCATTGTGAAGGTTTGTATATTGAATGATTGGATATGTTCTGCTCTGGTTATATCATGCTGCGAAAGTCTGTGTATTGAATTGGATCTAGATCTGTTCTATTCTGGTTATGTAACATTGTGTTGATGTTATGAAAAGCATATAATTGTAGATCTAGTGCACGTGGATGCAATTGGATACATATTTAACCCTGCGCAGAGACAAGGTAATATGAATAGAATGCAACCCTACTTTCCTTACCCTTCCCTTCTCAAGGTTCCGAAACCTGGTTCCAGCACCCACCCATACTACTTCGGGTGAGGCTGTGACCTGCACAAGCGGCTCACTACCGAAAGGGCCAGTAGTATAGGGGTTTGTTGGAAAACCTTGCACACCGAACCTAGGTCACGACCCCTCAAGCCAACAGTCTCTTCCCCCATTTATTCATCTACTAGGTGAAAAAATAAAAAAATCAATATTCCTATTAGTTGCATGCTAATGTAGGAATATTACAGTCCTCTCCTCCCAAATGTTTCTTGTCCTCAATTAACTAAAAGCATAGAACTGAAGAGTTTCCTCTCCTCCTCCTGTAGCATCCTCATATGATGAACTCCTCCAATGAACATGATTTTGTCTCAATAATGAATCTCCATAGTGCCCCTCCCAAGCATGCAAGCTAGCATTTGGTGAGCATCCCAAATAGCCATCATCATCAAAAGGTGAAATACTCAAGGAGGCAACTATGTGTTTTCTAGAGGTCCCCTCAGGCATGGAGTCTGAAATGTGTTGGGAACTATCATTCCCATGTAAAACCTCCACACCCAAGCTATCATCCATACAAGATGAGCCACCCTCCCGAATGGTAACTCATGAAGAATCCCCTCCACCTTTGGCTCCTGCAATGTAGGTGGGCTCAATAACTAATAATGGTAGACAAGATGACCTACCCCACGTTGTCTTCCTCTCCACTTATGATAAGTGTAGAGCATATGCTGATTTTGGGATGCAATAAGGTTGCCCTCAAGTGGCAAGAAGAAGACTAGATCTCCAAATATCCTTTCTCCCATGTCATGAATCATGTTGGCCCAATTCATCCCATTCAAAATGAATGGCACATCATCACCAGTTGGCATCCAAATCAGAAAGATGTTGAAGGCTATGTGTAATTTTGGATGATACCAATGGTTTATCAAGTGGATACACCGCAGTCTTCCCAACTGCTACTTTATATCATCGTGTGGCAAGTGGTCTTTCAACAAGATGACAGCTATGCATGTTTTCACATCTACCATGAGGTGGTAAATAGCATTATATATCAGTTGAGTAAAATAAGAATGACAACACACTTGTCCAAAGTCATGTAGAGAAGGTTTATCTCCATCATAGAGGTTGGTTCTAGCATGACCATGAAGCCCATAAATAATCTTGCCCCCTTGTGGAGCAATGCCCTGTACATACATGGTGAGAAGATGTACATACTCAATGAAATAATTAATAAGTATAGAAATATATACCTTACCATGCATATTGAGCAAGATGAAAGTGAGGTCCATGGATGATTCCTCCCATGAGAATCTTCTCATAAAAATCTGCAACAAGAGAGGATGCATGCTCCCCTTGGAACACTGCATCAATAGAAACATACTCCCAACTGACAGCGTTGTTGGCCCTAGTGATAAGGCTCTTCTCACTCCATGATTCCCTTTCTTGACATTCCACATGTTAAAGTCTTCCACTATCATGTTGCTATGTGGGGAAATCTTCTTCCTATGCGGAATCCCCTCCTTATCCTTCAATGTTGAAGGGTAGACTCTTTGCACCTTGAATGTGCCATACATTCCTCCTGAAATATCATGATGAGTATGGAGAAATTTATGTCCATACTCTCCCAATAGTAACCATAGCAACAAGGACTCTTGCTGCCTTCTTTCATTATCATGATGAAAATCATGGAGAAACAATATAGTAATGGACATGTGAGATGTGTCATCAACATAGTACAAACAAGCTCCATTATGCCACATCATGTGAGAGTTATCCTTCCTCCCAAACCAAAGTACATACATGAGATACATCCCAAAAAGAAATATGTGTAAATACATGAGACATACCTAAAACAAGAGTAAATACATGGACATAAGATTTAACATGTGGTGTCCAAACTCTCTTCTTAAAAACCAAAGAAACCATGCCTTCTTCTTATGCATTCTATCATTGAGACATAAGGCATGAGATAAGAAAATATGAATCTTTGGGTAGTAACCGTACTCACCCAAGAGCAGCCAATGTAGCCATGCTACTTGTTGGCCTGTATCATAGATCTGCAAGTGGTTTGGAAACCCCTTGCTCCATACTATCATCCACTCATCCCACTGTGGGTGATGGATCTCATTCTACAAATACTTGGTATCCTCCCATTGTAGAACACCAACCTCCTCAAACCTTTGACGAAATTTGCACTTCATGAGATGTTGAAGTGCACCTCCAATGGGATCTCTTAATGATACCTTCTCCTCATGGATGGCCTTCCAAAACCAATGGGGTCTTGGATCTACTGCAGGTAGAAGTCTATCTTTGAGCTGTGGCATGCTTATTGAGAAAGTGTCATCTAGAGAAGAGAAAATGTTTCTCATCTCAATATGTCTACCCTTTTTCCTTTATTCCTCCATTGCTTCCTGAATGAAGCTTCCATTTGAATGCTCCCATGAGGAATGGGTCCTATTTTCTTGACTGTTGCTCTTGGACAATGTAGTGTAATTATGTTTATCTAAATTAGCAGTTTTTGTTGATTCTTGGTCATGCCAAGGTAGATTTTCACAATCCTATAAAATATTTTCTGCAATAATAGAAAGTGAAAATTCAATCATACCCTTATGATCTTTGGGAACACCTTGTATGGCTGCAAGAGTTCCTTCTTCTACTGTGTTGGCTCCCTCAAATGTTGATGTTGAAGGCTGCTCCTCTAAGGTTGTGACAGCATTGGTACAAGTCTCCTCAAGTGGTGGTGAGGGTTCCTCCCTCTCTTCTTTCTCTTCATAAAACATCTTGATCACCCTCTGAGTGAAATCCACAAAACTAGATACTCTTGCATGACTTATGTGACTGAACCACCAAGTTCTTGCCTTACCCTCCATGTGTAGCGTTGCAATATCTATTGCCTCTCTATCTACCACTAGATGTAGTATGAAGAATGCATTAATTCTTCTTGTCCAAGCCCTTTTTGCAGATGTCCCATCAAAAGTGGACAATAGAAACCTATTTCCCCTCATTCCCCTTTTGTTGCAGGGCCTCCTCTCTTCCTCTGGTTGAATGAACTGCGGGAATGCTAGAGTCTCCTTGAAGGCTCTAGGTTGAGATTTGTACTCAACAAGGTATTCACTTATAATTTGATGATCCAAGTGTCCTCCATGCTTCTTGTCTTATTATCTATGAGAATAGGAAGTGCATGGTCCTTCCTCTTCTTGAAACCCTCTAGGAGTTTCATTGCACCTCTTCTCCTTTATCTGCTTAACCTCCTTGGAGAGGTTCTTCCTGGATCTAAAAAGTGATGAGATAAGGCTCATCCTCTCCATCATTCTGATATGTCTCCTTCTCTTTGTATTCTTATTCTTATAATATCATAATATCTGGAACTCACAGGCTAAACTAATATTATGCTCTGATACCACAGTAATATCCCAAAATGGGGATTCAGCAATACATGAACATAATAGTAGTGTAAATAAGCTCATAATATGTGAAAGGAACACTTAGCCATAAAATGAATGTTCAGCAGCAAGAATATGTCCCATTAACTCATCCCAAAGTGAGGAAACGCAGCAATATAGGGCATCAAAACGTTATTTACAGAAAATTACGCTATAAATGTGATAAATGAGACTTGGATCCCTTATTTCATACTATATACATCTCACATACAGAATGGGAGAAAAAAAAAATACCTCTAGCCATGCTAAATAGGTCTCCCCAATCCAATGCAACTCAAAAATGCCCAAACCCCATGACTTATGACATGCAAAATTCCTAGAGCATGTGACAGCGTTATTTTAAGGAGGGTTTATGTAGCAACATACAAGAAATTATAAATTTTTATTTTTCAATCATTCAATGGATGAGAAACATGGAGATCTCTTCCTTTTTATACAATATAAGAATAACCTGGCAAGGGCGCCATGGAAGTACAAGTATAAAATCCCAAATTTGCAGATCTAGATCTAAAAAAATGCAGTTATACTGCAGCTCTATATAAATATAGCTGAATAATATAAGGAGTAGAAGAGAATGATTTACACAAGCCTCCCGGGAGAAGGGTTGGCTCTTATTCCCCGGAACAAGCTCAAGATCAAGGGTCTTGACCCTGCTACTACAATACTGAGAAAAATGACGCAGTTCCTACAAGGGACTACACTGTAGAATATGGGAAATGCTTTGGCCAAGTGCCAAGATGTAAAATATGCTTATAAATCTCCCTCACTGATCTCCCAAAGAAAGGAATGCTTCCCCCTCTGAAAAACAAGTTCCGGAAGTGGTGTTGTGGACCTTCCACTGCAACACCCTGCAACGCAACATTATACTCTATATAAATAACGTTGTAGCTGAAGGAGGATGCTTGGCCTCAAGCCTAAATGTGGAAAACGGAAGTACAATGCTCCTCAAAGAGGCCTCTCAAGGTAGGAGAAGGAATTCGTGAACAGGAATGCCTTGTGCTAAGCAGCACTGGAACTCTGCTAAACAACAAGAGAATGCCAAATAGTCATGCAGACCTTAAAATCAATAATCATCAAAAATAATCTCAAATGGCTGCCCTCCTATTCCTTATAAAATATGTGAGCCCCCCCACCTTGGGTCCCACCCATTATTTTTTTCAACATCATATGATCAATCTCCCTCCAAAACTCCGTTGCATCTCCATCAAGGCCACTCCTCCATAACCACGTTGTTTGATTTGGTCAAAGTTGACCTCTTCAACCTGCTTTACCCCTTTTCACACCCAAGTGTCTTCAAGCTAGCTCTCATATGTTTATTTAAACTAATCCTTGTTCATATTGAGCTATTTTCATTGATGATCCACTCTTCTCCATGAATGTTGTTGACTTAGTCAAACTTGACTTTGTCCACATCCAAATGCCTTTATTCACACATGATGGTGTAAATTCCAGCTACTAGAATGATCCCCTTTCATACAAAAAGGGTTTTTAGGCTAATTCAAGTTAAGTATGGGTCTTTTACCCCATTTATTCATCTACTAGGTGAAAAAATCAAAAATCAATATTCCTATTAGCTACATGCTAATATAGGAATATTACAGGTTAACACTGCCAAGCAAAGACTATAACATTGTAATCAATTGATCCTGATCCTCCCTGCCTTTGTTTTGACATTGTAATCATTTGATCCTGCACCTCCTTACCCTTTTTGGTCTCTCTACCTCTTGTGATCCGTGTTTGTTCTTCCATCATTGCGCCCCCAAGGCATTTATCCCAGAGACTTCCTAGCATTCGTCCTTAGTTTCTGTTAGGAAGACTTAATCCTCCATGTAAGATTCGAGTTATTCCTCCACCGAGTCCCCATTCCGACTCCACTTCTGGCTCATTAGGTTCCCCTTCTGGTTCCATCCCCAGTTCTCCCCCTATCACCTTAACCATGTCTGGTTCAGGACCTAACGCTAGTGGTAGCCCCAGCCCTAATGCTAGGAATACTACTAGTGGGACCGCAATAGGAACTATCCCAATTGCTCCCTTGCTCCCTTATATGGCAGGCCTCAGTCTTCCCGATTTTAGCCATTTGATCAATGACCCCATACATCATGATCCTGGTTGGCCTACTATGCCAACCAAGCTCCCTTCCGACATCCCCAAGTTTGAAGGTCTTGCTAGCGAAAGATCCTACAAACCATGTAAGATCTTTCCACATGTGGTGTTCGTCTAACTCCATCACTGATGACTCTATCTTCTAACTCCATCATCGAAGAAGTTGCTCTCCAGATTGCGTTAAAATATGACTTGATCTACACACCGTCTAGTTATGTTTATACCATCTTACATGATCTCCCTATACCCGGTGGTGCCAACTCACCGCGGACATCCCATGCCGCCGACGGTATCGTTAGAGCCCTTTCACATCCATACACTCATCCGCCCATGGTTTATGGTTTCCCTCAGGGAGGGAACAACTCCTCCAGCACTTTTCCCCCTCCCGGTAGCATGTATCTAGGATACGGCATGCCTCCTCCTTTTTCCCAACCTATTTACCACATTATTACCCAACCTCCTTATTATCTGTATCTGCAGCCTGGTGCTCCAGCTCCTCCAACATTAGCACCCCCACCCCCCTTGCCTTCTCAACCCTTGCAACAACATCCAACACCCCCCGAGGGGCAGGTGTATGCAAATCAGGGTGCGACTAATCCTCCTACTTCCAAAAATAAGAGGAAAGGCTACCAAAATCAATCTCCCCCTGTAATCCAGGACCTAATCCCTGTTGGAAATACTGAGAGGGGGGGGTGAATCAATATTCCTTTCAATTAGATTATTAGTTAATCTTCAATTATTATCAGTGTTTGTACAATGATAGCAGCAAACAAGAGGAACACAAATGCACACAGTTTTTAAGGTGGAAACCCACTCTGAGACAAAAACCACCTAATGCTTTTCTAATAATTCTTTAATATTCAACTCCAATTGAAAATAAAGCTCCAACTTCCTAGAATATAGAAAAGCATTCTTCTCCATCTCCCACTGGATGGATGCTCCAATGCCCGAGATTCTTCATTAGTCAACTGAACGGATGCCCCAACACCCAATGAGCTACAACTCACCCTAGCACCACCCTACCACCCTATAGAAGAATAAAAGAAGAATGGAATCCCGTACCAGGGAAAATGGTCCACTTTACAATGATATAGAATGATGTAGAAGAAGAAGATATACTATACCATAACCCCAACTTTGACACAACCACCTAATGATGATCCTAGACCTCCCAACACTGCCTCTTCAACCCTTGGCAGATAGACACTAGTACAATTTGTACAATAACGTATTTACAATGTCTAAGTATAATGATACCTTTACAATGATTGTATGCAGTGCTGCCCACTTGAAGACTTCATATGATGAAATTCTTGCTGCTGTTATGCACCTTGGTTTCTTCTCTTGTCATGCTACCCTCTGTTGCACCTTGCTTTGCTTTTTTGCCATAGAAAGTCTGGTCCTTTGCAACCCTTGACAACACATGATCTAGCTTTTTCTTGCCTTCTAGGAGCTCGATATTTGCGGAGGTTAATTGACATATGTGCAAAGTTCTGGAGTTGAATTCAAGCGCCACCTTCCATAGATCCGTTTTCCAACATGGCCATACTCCTATATCCGTGGCCTTAGTGGTCTACGTGCTGGCTGCTATCATAAACTTCAGGAGACAGTTACAGTTTATTGCTTTATATAGAGCGTTTGCATACGCACGTAGAGTTAGTTGACAGTTGCTGAGTTGATAGCTGTTGAATTGTTAATTGATAGTTGATGTGTGTACTCTGTTATGTAGTGATTACGCTGCCTTGAGCCGTAATACTACCAGTCTGTAATGAACTGCCTTTTAATGTGAAAAAATCTGTTTTCAACTTAATTTGTGTTGAGGATCGTTACCAAAGCTGCGTAGAGGGCCCCTGCTCAGCCGAGGTTCTGTGTATTAATGTTTATATTTTTCATTTCATTTCTTTAAACAGTCATTGTATCATAACCCATTACATGTTCATATTTCATAGTTGCTTCATTTATGTTCATTAATTTCCATTGCATTCTTGTCTTTCATGTTTTTATGATTATTAAATCACTGATCAGTTTTCTTGTGCAGGTTTTAGGTAGACAGCCCGGGGCATTTTCATAGTATTTTGGCTAATGATATGAGACTGACATTATTCTGCTGCTAGTTTCCTTTTCATAGCATTTGTTTAACTTCAGTCTTGCTTTGTACATTTCAGTTTTGTTTATCTGATTCAGTAGTTAAATTTAAATATATTAAGCTACTCATAGTGTCTTCGATTACCT
The DNA here is from genome assembly GCA_034641835.2 of Pinus albicaulis. Lineage (NCBI taxonomy): Eukaryota > Viridiplantae > Streptophyta > Pinopsida > Pinales > Pinaceae > Pinus > Pinus albicaulis. The sequence continues at coordinate 286,363,417 of CM076578.1, read as the reverse complement.
CCGAAAGCCACAGCTGGACTGATGGTGAGGGGCCGCATGATGAAATGTGTAGTTTAGTATTAGTTCCTTTTCTGAAAAATTAGATATATTAAGCTGCTCATAGCGTCTTCGGTTACCTCCGAAAGCCACAGCTGGACTGATGGTGAGGGGCTGCATGATGAAATGTGTAGTTTAGTATTAGTTCCTTTTCTGCAAATTTAGATATATTAAATCATGTATGACATCTTCAGTTTCCTCCGAAAGCCACAACTGGACTGATGGCGAGGGATTGAATTATGTGTGTATGGTTTAGTATTAGTTTACTTTCTGCAAATTAAATAATCAGTTACACAAGTTGTTTATGATTACTTCCGCAAGTCATAGCTGGTCTAATGATGAAGGGTCGGAAAATGAATTGATGTAATCTGATTTAGATTTATTTCATTGCAATTTTGAATTTCCATAAGCATAGTTTCTTTTGTGTTCAGTTGGCAGCAAGAATAGTTTAGTTTTCATGTTCACTAGTTTCTTGTTTTGATTCATTAAATTAGCAGCACTTTTCATTTCAGCAGTACACTTTTACTTTCTTTTGTCATTGTAATTTCAATTTGCTTTTAAAGTTTCGAGATTGGTAAATCATTATAGGGGATATCACTTCCTTGAATAAATATAACCAAGCTTGCTTTTCACTTTAGAATTTCCATTTTACCTTAGGAAGACCACAAACGACAAAAAGTTAAGAAAGAGGTTATCTTGCACATATAGTGCGCCGCACTTCATCAGCTTACGATTCCCGGATTGACAATTAAATGCAGCAATTTAGGACACACTAAATTTACCAAACATTTTGGCGCCGTTGCCGGGGAAGTGTAACTAGGTAGCCAATTTCTTAAAAAAAAAACATAAAATCATAAAAGAAGGGAAAACTTGATAACTTCTTGAAGTATGCTCTCCTCTTGCACCTAGTGTGATCTGGAGGATCAGAAAAGAGAGTTATTAGTTCAGTAATTTCTTAAGTATGCTCTCTTCTTGCACCTAGTGTGATCTGGAAGATCAGAAAGAGAATTATTAGCCCAACTTTTTAAAAATAAAAATAAAAATGACATGCATAGAGCAAGAGATTCTAGGGGAAGGTTTATAGCTAAAGCCAAGAGTTCGATTTCATAACTCCATCTTCTTCAAGGCATAGACCAAATTCACCACCATCTACCCCTAGCCTTAAGATTTTTGGAAGTCAAAGAACAGCTGAATTAGAGGATTCTCCTATACCACCTACTAAAACTCACTTAGAAAACAAAGAAACTTTCTCTCATCCTTCCTTGGTAGAAGAACTAGAGGACTATAAGGACTCTAAAGAAACTATCATGGCAGAGGAAGTAATAAATAGAGGAGGAGGTAGAGGAGGAGGAGATAATGAAGATAACAATGGTGAAGGAAATAACGGTAGAAATAGGGACAATTTGCTTGGATTCCCTATAGTTGATGAGGAAACTCATGCAAAAATGAAAAATATCTCACCATCTGTTCTCCCTAACTTTTATGGATTACGAAGTGAGGATCCTGAAACATTTCTGTTTGAGTTTGAAGTAGTGTGCCGAACTTATGACTATATGGAAGATTCTCAAAGACTCAAACTATTTCCTTCAACTTTGAAGGGATCTGCTTTGAAATGGTTCATGGGATTAGCCACTCAATCTATCAGGACTTGGAATGATATGAAACAAACATTTTTGGATAGATACTTGGATTATTGTATGCCCACCAATCACAAGGACGAGGTATTCAAAATGATGCAAAAAGAAGATGAAAATTTGGAAGACTTAATTGAAAGATTTCAATACAACTTGAAAAGAGAAAAGATGAGCAACCTAGATAATGAAACCTTGAAAGCCCTCCTATTAAAAGCCATTAGAGATGAATGGATAGACATTTTAAACATGATGGGGAAAGGAGACATTTCTCAACTCCCATTTCATGATATAACAGAACTATGTATCCAATTCTCAAGGGGAAGATCTAAAACTGGAAAAGGGCCTATGGATTCTTCTCTTATTAGGGCTAACAAATCTGCAACTGGATCAGTAAGTAGGGCAGAGATTGGTAATATGCTTGATGAGTTTAAAACTGATATCTTAGGGGGTCTTAATGAACAACTAGACACCCTTAAAATCCAAAACAAGCAGAAAGCAGAAACAGATGCTTTAGCCATCTTTTGTCCGAAATGTAGAAAGAAACATGCTTTAAGGGAATGTCCCTTGGATGCAAAAGTTGTAGAAACATGTATGATTTGCTCAGAAAATCATGAGATCAAGGATTGTCCTTCAATCCCTGGACTCAAAGCTGTTTTTCAAGAAGATCCAAATTCAATAGAATCTCTCTGTTTTGTCGCAAGGAGACCTTGGCAGGGACAACAATCTCAAGGGTTTAATAACCCTATGAATCTTCAAACCCCACCAAATTGGACTCCTTGGCAACAACCTTGGCTCCAACATCAGAACTCATATCAGCCATGGGTACAAGGGATGCAAAATCCTTATGGGAGATTTGCTCAATTTTATCAATATCCTCCATCTTTTCAAAATCAGCAAGCTCTACAATTTCCAAACCAAAATCCACAACAACTTTCATTGCCATTTCCACAACAACAACCTTCTCAACAAAATATAAATCCTCAACTCATGCTCCCATACCAACAGAAGAAAAATCAACTTCCAGCTCAGCCATTGCCAAATCCTAACAATAAGAATCCTCAAAATACTTATATGGTAGAAGGACAACAATTTCCTACCTATATGATTGTTCCTCTCAACGATGTACAACTCAGATCTGGTAGAGTTTTAGAAAACCCTTCTATAGACATTCAAGAGCAAGATACCTCTGAGGAGGACTCTCTTCAAGTCAATAAGGGTTCTGAGGAAGAATCTCTTCAAAATTCAAAAATTCAAAAAGAAAAAGAAAAGCTAACATTCACAACTCCTATAGTTGAGCAACTTGTATCTTCATCTACACCTCCTTTCCCGGAAAGACTACAAATTGATAAGGGGGTGGAAAAACAAATCTTGTTGCCTAACTATGACTTTCTAGATGAATTGAAGAATGTTTGTATCAAGATTCCAATGCTACAAGCCATTCGAGAAATTCCTATTCTAGCAAAAACCATAAAGGAGTTGAGTTTCAAAAGACCAGGAAGAAAGCTAAAGGACACAAGAAGAATCCACCTGGTAGGAAAGATTGCAGACATTATGATGGGAAAAATTGCCATGCAGAAATGTGTAGATCCAGGAAGTCCAATTGTCAAGACACATATAAATGGGATAGAAATTCCAAACACATTGATTGACTTAGGGGCTGCTATCAACATTATGAGTAGACAGACTATGGAACAGTTAAAACTTCCTAACCTTCTTTTACACCTACTTTATTGCAACTTGCAGATCGATCGGTTATTAAACCAGATGGTGTATTAGAAGATATTTCAGTCTCCTTAGATTCTTGGGAATATCCAGTAGACTTTATGATTTTGACTCCCAAAAGTAATCTAGGAGGACATCCAATTATCTTAGGAAGACCTTGGCTGGCCACAGCTGATGCTTTTATTAGTTGTAGATCGGGAGACATGTACATTTCTAATGGTAATTCGACAAAGAAATTCAATTTGTATCCTCCTGCAAGAGCAATTACAGAAATAGGAGACAATGAATGGGTCGATGATGAGAACACTATACAACCTCTCTTTACCATTTCTGAAATTAGTGAGGATAGTCAAATTCTGAACACATTAGAAAATTTTGAGATAACTTCAGAATATGACCCCACACAATTTCAGTTGGAATCTGACATAGAATACTTATCATCAAGACAAATGTCTCTCTACTCTATGGAAGAGTTTGGTAATTCTGCTTTTGAGATTTTTCCAGAAAAGACATTGAATATCAACAAACATCTGGAGAAGTCACAACAAGAAGAACTAACCAGAATCTTGCAAAAACATTCTACCGCATTTGCATGGGAGTATACTGACATGAAGGGTATTGATCCTAAGACTTGCATCCATCATATCTATATTGAGGAAAACAGTAGACCAATCAGACAACCTCAAAGAAGGATGAATCCAAATCTTAGGGATATAGTGAAAGAAGAGCTCCAAAAACTTCTCAATGTAAACTTCATTTATCCAATTTCAGATAGCCGATGGGTTTCTCCTTTGGTTATAGTACCTAAAAAGAATGGTAAATGGAGGGTATGCATTGATTACAGGGAATTGAACAAAGCAACTTTAAAGGATCACTTTCCTTTGCCTTTTATTGATCAAATATTAGATACATTAGCAGGTAAAAAGTACTTTTCATTTTTGGATGGTTTTAGTGGCTATAATCAAATTCAGGTAGCACCTGAAGATCAAGATAAGACCACATTTACTTGTCCATGGGGAACTTTTGCCTACCGAGTGCTTCCTGTTGGGTTATGTAATGCACCAACAACATTCCAAAGAGCAGTACTAGGAATTTTTTCTGATCTAATCCATGATTGTGTAGAGGTTTATATGGATGATTTTACAGTTTATGGTAATTCATTTGAAGAGGCATTAGAAAATTTGGAAAAAGTTCTCATAAGATGTAAAGAAACAACCCTTTCATTAAGCCATGAAAAATGCTTTATGATGTTTACTGAAGGGATTGTTTTAGGACATCATATTTCAGGAGATGGGATTAAGGTTGATAGATCAAAAGATGAAGTCATCTCCAAGTTGCCTATTCCAAATTGTCAAAGAGATGTTAGAAGTTTTCTAGGATTTACTGGTTACTATAGAAGATTTATAGAAAACTTCACTAAAATAGCATCTCCACTCTTCAAGTTGCTTACAAAAGACTGTGAATTTAAATGGGATCCTGATCGTCAATCCGCTTTTGAAACTTTGAAAACAAGAATATCTGAAGCACCTATCTTGAGAGGACCAAATTGGAAACTTCCTTTCCATATTTCTACAGATGCTTCAGATACAGCTCTTGGAGCCGTGTTGGGTCAAAAAGATTTAATTCCTTATGCCATTTATTACACCAGTAAAAATTTGACTCCCACAGAGTTGAACTATACTGTGACTGAAAAAGAGTTTTTAGCTGTTGTTCTGTTGTTCACAACAGATTAAGTATTGACATTACATAACAAAGCAGTGAAACTTTTATTCGAAACTTGCCTATCTCCTAATTAATTATTTAATGAACAAACCTCGTTACTAATGAAGGGAGACAGATGGCTACTTCTTTTGCAAGAATTCGATGATTTGTTGGATAGACCAAGAAAACAGAATACAGTAGCTGATTTCTTGTCTAGGATTCAGAATACTAAAGAAGATTCTCCTGTAGAAGATAAGTTTCCTGATGAATATTTGTTTGCAGTAACTATTAAGACCCCTTGGTATGCAAATATTGCTAACTATTTGGTTACATGGAAACTACCTTCACATTTATTTCCAAGAGAAAAACGAAAAATTATTCAGGAGAGTTCAAGATATTCATGGATTTCTAACGAATTGTTTAAAACAGGGCCAGATCTTGTGATCAGAAGATGTGTCAGGGAAGATGAAATGCCTGATATTCTTAAGGCATTTCATGATGAACCATGCGGCAGACACTTTGCGGACAAAAGGACGGCCTATAAAATCCTTTCCTTGGGATATTATTGGCCTTCTCTCTTCAAAGATGCAAAACAATATGTCAAAAGGTGTGATAGCTTCCAAAGAGTAGGGAAACCTACCCTCTCAAATGAAATGCCATTGCAAGCACAGGTACTCATTGAACCCTTTGAAAAATGGGCTTTAGATTTCATTGGACCGATTAATCCACCATCGAAGCAAAAGAAGTATATATTGGTTTGCACTGATTATGTTACTAAATGGGTAGAAGCTAAAGCATTAGTATCTGCTACTGAAAATTCAATTGTTCATTTTCTTTATGAGGATATTTTTACTCGCTTTGGTGTTCCAAGAGAAATTGTGACAGATCAGGGGAGCCAATTCACATCCAATTTGGTGGAGAAGTTGATGGAAGAATACAAAATCAAGCACAGAAGATCTACACCTTACCATCCACAAGCAAATGGTCAAGTGGAGTCCACAAACAAAGTTCTTGAAAGTATCATCACCAAAACTGTTCATCTACATAGAAGAGATTGGGCAGATAGGCTTCCAGAAGCCTTGTGGGCCTACAGAACTACATGGAGGAATACAACATGACATTCTCCCTATGAACTTGTTTATGGGAAAGAAGTCTTGTTCCCCATTGAGTTCCAAGTCAAGACCTTCAAGATAGCAGTTCAGTTGGGGATGGACTTATCAGAAGCCCAAAAGCATAGAATGGAGCAGTTGAATGAGCTAGATGAGATCGGACAAGAAGCAATTCTAAGAACTGATCTAGTTCAATATCAAAGAACTAAATGGCATGACAAATATATCAAAGAGAAGAAGTTTCAAGAAGGAGATTGGGCATTGTTATTTGACTCCAAGTTTAAAGATTTTCAAGGGAAATTTCAGACTCATTGGTTTGGGCCATATGAGATTGACAAGATCTTTAATAATGGAGCTGTAAGAATCAAGACCATTGATGAGTTTCAAACTCCTCTTTTAGTGAATGGCCATAGATTGAAAGTTTATCATAAGCCACTCTCTAAAGAGGATTTTGTCAAGTTGTTTCAAGAAATTTCTGCAATCAGCCGGGTACACACTTTTCTTCACTAAGCTACTTTTCTTTTTCAAGCAAAAAAAAAAAAAAAAAAATGGTAGGCCCAAAACCAATCATTGATTGCATTTTATACAGTAAAAATGGGGTGAAAATCAAAGGACACCGACACTCTATATTTTCCAAAAAACTGGTTTTTCATTTCATTTATCCTACCAATTAATTTATTTCACTCATCATTTCATTTACTTACCATTATGATTTCATTCACCATTTCATCCATTCCATCAATAAAAATCTTTTATGACCATTTCCACTTGGTCATTTGTCATTTGTTCATTTCTATTTCAGCCAAGTAATAGCTGTGTCAGTTTCCGCAGCTGACATCTGTTTCCGCAGCTGACTCCAGTTTCCGCAGCCAGGAGCAGATTCCGCAGCTACTACTACTCTGTTTTCAAAAAGAATGCACAGTTAGTTGTTGTTTTCATAAAATCATGAAATAAAATGCAGGAGAGTATCAATGGGACATTCAAGACACTAATGAAGATCAATCAGTTGAAGACCAAGGGCAAAAGCAAGGATTCCAAAGGTATGAATAAAGTTTATTTCAAATAGTATCGAAAAACACATTTTTATGTAATTTTAAACTATGATCTCTACCCATAACGCACAATGATTATATTGACAGTCCGTAACCTTCCATGATCTCTATGTTATCCTCTTACATTTATTCACAAACGGTTTCATTATTGAAATTCCGACTCTCACTCATGTTCAAATATCCCACCATAGATAATGATACGTATTTGAGTTGACAAAGGACTCTTACAAGCTGCATAACTTCATAATCATTGATTGAAACGTGTTCATATTTATGACACAGCCACCAAAAATTCAAAATGCGGCCGAATGCATTATACTTTGTTAACCTCTTTGTCGTTTCTCTGTCGTATTTACAAAACCCCACTCTACTCATTCTCACTCTCTGTTTCATTCCATTCCGTTCCTTTTGCTCACTCTCATTCCCGTATATCCACCCATAGTCTTATTCCATTCTGTTTATGGTGCTCATTTCCGTTTTGTGATAACATCCCCACAGTATTGTGCTAGACTCTGTGTATTCCATCGTTCCATTTCCGCTTAAACCCTCACAGAGGCAAGCCTGTGAAGCACAGAGAAGAAAATGGGAAAATTATTAAGGGCAGAGCCGGAAGGACAGAAATTTATAGAGGGATTTCCGCAAGCAAAAGAGATGTTGAGGAAAGCTAAATGGTTGCGTTTTATTCAGAAATTCAGGGGTTACCACAGAGAAGTTACCAAAGCGTTTTCAAGATCATTTGATGGCTCGGAAGCAAAAGTGGGAGACCTCAAGTTTTTAGTCAATGAAGCATCAATAGCAGCAGCCACAGAGCTTCTTCAGGAAGGAGAACGTTGGTTCAAAAACAAAAGTATCAGTGATGAGGCATGGAGAACAATCCTCCGAAATCAAGGTATGGATATCACTGTTTTCAAAAGAGGAATCCCCGTGCATGCAATAAAAGATGAATGGGCCACTTTACTACTCATTGTTCAGAAATTTATCACATGTGAAGGCCGTTTTGGCTCCATGTACATGTATCATACTAGGATATTGATGAATTTTCTTGAAAACTAAACTCTCAATCTTCCTTATTTCCTATATAATAGCTTGAAGAAAATGGCTGTCACTGTGCAAAAACACCTAGGAGATGTAGAGCCTCATTTATATCATCATGGGCTTATAAAAATTCTGATTGAAAAGGAGCTAAAAGAAAGAAAAGATACATGGGAACAATTCCTAGTTAGAAACTTCTTTGAAGAACCTCAGGAAATTCCTGAAGGTAATCCAATTAGAAGGAGTAGAAGAAATAAAATGGATGTTGAAACCCAAGATGCTCCTACACAGGAAGTTCCCGCAGCTAGCACAGCAAAAAGAAGTAGAAGGAAAAGAACAGTAGATGAAATCCAAGATACTTCTACTATTACTATGAAGAAAAATGATAGGGAAGAGAGATTGGTAAAAAGGAAGAAGAAGGAAATCAAAACTAAGAAGCCAATAATATCAAAAGGGAAAGAAATTATTGAGGCTGTCCATAAAACTTCTTCTTCTTCTGAAGAAGATCACCAAATTCTGTCTAAAAGATTAATTTTTCTTCAAAAATAGTCATCTCTATCCAAGAAGGCAAAAACAGGAAAACAAGAACAAAAGGGTAGTGTACCACAACATGTGAGGAGAAGCAGCAGGCTTAAGGGAAAACTGAGAAAAACACAAATTAAAGGTCCTCATTTCATTGATTTGGGTGAGGAGACATCTGAACAGTCTCCAACTGACCATAGTCCATTTCAGTCAGTTAGTGAACCTGACTCCTTTCACTCCCAATCAGACAATGAGCGTACTCCATCTTATTCTCAGCAAAACATTGATGAAAGTTCTCCTCAGCCAAATTTTGAACATAATTCTCCCTTGCAGCATTTTGAGGACAGTCCAATGAAAAAGACACCGAAAGTAGACCCCAAACAGCAAGAGGTCTATGACTATATAGAATCCCTGGAGAAGGCAGCCACAGGTCCAAGTACCTCTTCTACTCAGCCTCATACATTGCAGGATGACTTGGTTCAGTCATTAAAACAGGAGATTTTTGAGCTTGAGCTTTTGAACCGGCATATCAAAAATGAAAATGAAACACTCAAAGAGCAAGGCAAACTGGACAAGATTATCCATGACAATACTATGTTACATTTGGGTATTTGGCAAAAGAAGAATAAGAAGCTAAAAAGGAAATGCCAAAAAATTGAGCAGAGCACTTGTGAATATCAAATTCAGGTGCTTAATGAAGAAACCCAGAATGATGGCAGTACCAAAGAAGAAGAGAAGGGGGTTAGATGTGCTGGCTGAAGTATCAAGGCACATGAATTGAACAAAGAGTATCAAAATTTTGGTTGCATGAGGACATGCAACACCTTCACAATGGGGGTATGTTGAGTCCCGAATTTGCCTCTTTTCCATACACTTTTCCATATCTTTTTCACTCACCTAAACCTCCAAAATTGTCAATATCATGTGCAAAAGGGTATCTAACATGGTTTTTAATTATGTTTGTGTGTTTTCTATTTGATTTAGATTTTGTTCATACAGCTGCAGAAACTTGTCACTTTCCGCAGCTGCTGCAACTTTCCGCAGCTATTTTGTGGAAATCGATGTTACAGGTGTCTACGAAGGAAACGAGCCACATGGGCAGGCTAGGAATGACGAGGACATGGTTCGTGTCCTATTGGTTCAAGTAAATTCGTCAAAGGAAGCCGCGGTCAAAGCCATCCACGTGGAAGTCAACTATGGAGTTTCATGTCGGCTGGACTCTGTTTCGTGGCATATAAACATCCATACGGCCGGTTCTAAGCTTGCGGAGGTTAATTGACATCTGTGCAAAGTTCTGGAGTTGAATTCAAGCATCCACCTTCCATAGATCCGTTTTCCAACATGGCCATACTCCTATATCCGTGGCCGTAGTGGTCTACGTGCTGGCTGCTATCATAAACTTCAGGAGACAGTTACAGTTTATTGTTTTATATAGAGCGTTTGCATACGCACGTAGAGTTAGTTGTTGAAACTTCAGGAGACAGTTACAGTTTATTGTTTTATATAGAGCGTTTGCATACGCACGTAGAGTTAGTTGTTGAGTTGTTAATTGATAGTTGATGTGCGTACTCTGTTATGTTTTGCTTTGTAGTGATTACGCTGCCTTGAGCCGTAATACTACCAGTCTGTAATGAACTGCTTTTTAATGTGAGAAAACTCTGTTTTACAACTTAATTCGTGTTTGAGGATCATACCAAAGCTGTGTAGAGGGCCGTCGCCCGAGGTTCTGTATTAATGTTTATATTTTTCATTTCATTTCTTTAAAATGTGTCATTGTATCATAACCCATTACATGTTCATATTTCATAGTTGCTTCATTTCTGTTCATACATTTTTATAATTTCCATTGCATTCTTGTCTTTCATGTTATTATGATTGTTAAATCACTGATCAGTTTTCTTGTGCAGGTTTTAGGTAGACAGCCCGGGGCATTTTCATAGTATTTTAGCTAATGATATGAGACTGACCTTATTCTGCTGCTAGTTTCCTTTTCATAGCTTTTGTTTAACTTCAGTCTTGTTTTGTACATTTCAGTTTTGTTTATCTGATTCAGTAGTTAAATTTAAATATATTAAGCTACTCATAGTGTCTTCGGTTACCTCCGAAAGCCACAGCTGTACTGATGGTGAGGGGCTTCATGATGAAATGTGTAGTTTAGTATTAGTTTCCTTTCTGCAAAATTAGATATATTAAGCTGCTCATAGCGTCTTCAGTTACCTCCGAAAGCCACAGCTGGACTGATGGTGAGGGGCTGCATGATGAAATGTGTAGTTTAGTATTAGTTCCTTTTCTGCAAATTTAGATATATTAAATCATGTATGACATCTTCAGTTGCCTCCCGAAAGCCACAAATTGACCCATGAAGTAGGATTGAATTATGTGTGTATGGTTTAGTATTAGTTTACTTTCTCGCAAATTAAATAATCACATAATAAGTTGTTTATGATTACTTCCGCAACATAGTCAGTCTAATGATGAAGTATCGAAAATGAATTGATGTAATCTGATTTAGATTTATTTCATTGCAATTTAATTGTCATAAGCATAGTTTCTTTTGTGTTCAGTTGGCAGCAAGAATAGTTTAGTTTTCATGTTCACTAGTTTCTTGTTTTGATTCAATTAGATTACAAGATTCTTTTCATTTGTATACTTTACTTTCTTTGTCATTGTAATTTCAATTTGCTTTTTAAAGTTTCAAGGTGATTGGTAAATCAATATAGGGGATATCACTTCCTTGAATAAATATAACCAAGCTTGCTTTTCACTTTAGAATTTCCATTTTACCTTAGAAAGACCAAAACGACAAAAAGTTAAGAAAGAGGTTAATTTGCACATAGTGCACCGACTTCATCACCACGATTCCCGGATTGACACCAAATGCAGCAATTTAGGACACACTAAATTGACCAAACACTTCGTTTTCTCAACCTTGCAACAACATCCAACAATTTCCCGAGGGGGCGTGTGTATGCAAATCGTGGTGCGACTAATCCTCCTATCTAAAAATAAGAGGAAAGGCTACCAAAATCAATCTCCCCGAATCCAGGACCTAATCCCCCGTTGGAAATACCGAGAGGGGGTGAACTCAATATTCCTTTCAATTAGAGCATTAGTTAAGACCTTTCACTATTGATTAGCTCGTAGTTTGTACAATGATTACAGAGAAAACAAGAGGAACACAAATGCACACAGCTTTTAAGGTGGAAACCCACTCTGAGACAAAAACCACTCTCAATGCTTTTCTAAATCAATTCTTTAATATTCTAACCCAAATTGAAAATAAAGCTCCAACTTCCCTAGACATGTAGAAAGTAATTCTTCTCCATCTCCCAACCGGGATGGATGCTCCAATGCCCGAGATCTCTCTCATTAGTCAATCGAACGATGCAATCCAACACCCAATGAGCTATCAACTCACCCTAGCACCACCCTACCACCCTATAGAAGAATAAAAGAAGAATGGACTCCGTACTAAAAGAGAAAATGGTCCACTTTACAATGATATAGAATGATGTAGAAGAAGAAGATATACTATATACCATAACCCCAACTTTTGACACAAATCCACCTCAATGATGATCCTAGACCTCAACACTCAACACCGCTTCTTCCAACCCTTTGCGTATAGACACTAGTACAATTTGTACAATAACGTATTTACACATGACTGCACTAGTAATGATACCTTTACTAATGATTTTGAAGGCAAGCATGCTCACTCTGAAGACTTCACATATGATGAAATTCTTACAGCTGTTATGATGCACCTGGTTTCTTCTTTCTTGTCATGCTACCCTCTCGCTGCACCTTGCTTTGCTTTTCTCAGCTAATAGGAAAGTTTCGGGTCCTTTGCAACCCTTTGACAACACATGATCTAGCTTTTCTTGCCTTCTATGTTTCGGAGCTTCACCACCCTAGAGGTTGGTTGGGATTCAACTCTCCACAGAAAGGTGGGGCTTACCACGGTCAGAGACCCACACGATCATGCACATTCAAAAACCACAGAGCAGAATGAGAGGTCACCCGTTGGTCCTACGTTTGGGCGAGATCCACGGGTTCAAACCCCGCAACCGTCCTTCCTCCTTAACTCGAAATGCAAGAAGAAACCAGTGCCAAAGGACAAGTTGTACAAGATATTTCCCTACTCTATACGTTAGTGTGATCATATAAAACATTAAATAAAACTGTTGTTGTGCATGTATGTTCAATATTCTTCATACATTAAAGCATACACTAACACGTTTATTTCTGGGAACAGCATGATACTCGTATTATAAATAGTACGCACAAAAAAGTAATGTGAGATCACCCTAACTCTTCCAAGGGTTTTCATATCGTCGTCCGGATCCGTCCAGCCCTTGCCTTCGCTAAGACTCTTCCAACAGCATACGAGACAACATATAAAGGGGATGTGTATCTCAAGGAAACAAGGGTTTCGAAATGAATCGGCGGCAGATGGCACGTGGAATCAGACTTGGATAGGGAACCAACAGTATAATATCAATATTTTCTTCTCTTAGGCTAATAACAGGGCTCATATCCCCAAGTAGTTTCAGCAGTTTTGGAAATGGCTAGTCACGGTCGGTATAACCACTCGAGTAACCATCAACCCAAATAAATTAGGATTTTTATATATTTTTTAATCATTAAAATGGCATACGCCAGAAAAGTTCGAATCGTACTACAGACATACGCGAAACACGGCATAGTCGCATATGGGAGGATTTTCCATCGTTTTTAAGTGAATTCTGTCCAAGTTCCGTAGGAATGGGTGCCAAAAGCCATGTAGAAATCATGAATCATGCTTAAGGTGGAGAAATGATGCTATAAATGATGCCCCCAACATATGAGGTCGAAGGGGTACATGATGGCCGAAATGTATTATGCACACAGAAAGAACTTTCGCAAGGACAAGAGAGGACTTCTACCGTATTTCAGCCTGGCCAAAAACCAATGAAAGAAACCCAGAGTCAACACATATCATATGTATACCATGTTCAACAAAATACATCATATATATAGTACTGAATAGATCCAACATGTATACAAGTATAACCTAACTTCAAGCACATAAGGAATCATCCTAGGCAGTGGCCCGGAAATACAAGTTCCGTATCAATGTCCAAGTATCACATATAGAAAGTCATCAAAGATAGTACTCTGATGTTCGACGAGTAAATCGAATTCTGGCAATTTATCACAAGAGCAAGTATCAAACGACACAATCACGCAACTGGGATCAACATATAAGATGTCACAGTGATGAATCGCAACATATAGCAAGGGACGGAAACATCGGGCAGAATCGAGAGGACCGCTGGGTCAGTGAACCGAGAAATGCTAATACAACCCGAGGTTCTCACCCATCAGCAACGCGTACACACTCCCACAATGGGAATAAATGAGTCGAAGTCGACCACAGAGAAATTCGGCGTGATTGTCGGCAATGACGTTCGTTAACCAACGCGAGACAACCCAAATCGACAATGACAATGAGTGTCGGCGGTGCTCCATGACAATCCGGCGAAGTGTGAATGAATGAGTTGGAAGTTTAACACTTGAAAGAATTCACCAACTGTGAGGCAATGATGAATCCCCACTGTCGATAGCGAAGAGTCTCGCCATCGATGACCCAAACCCTAAGGCATCGTACAAATACTTCAGATTCGTTCCCGCAGCAATGAGTTTGAGTCGGCGAAAAGATTCCATTGGAAGGAAGGTATTAAGGCATCCTGTTACTTCACCCAGTCACGAGTGTAACCTTGCAGTGCCAAGATTGGAAGGAATTTGGACGAAGGAGAGTGATGGAACCAAACCGAAGTACGTTTTACGTGCACAAGATGAAGCTGAAGGAAGATGAAGAAAACCTTCAACCAACCAATAATGAAATGTATACAAGAAGTAGAAATCCACCGATAGGTCAAATGGAAATCCAGGCATCGCACGAATCCCAAGTGTGATAATGTGTGTCGACGTCGAACACAACAGGGAAACCACCACCAAAGACCCATGATGATGACCAATGTCAGCACGCAGGTCACCCATCAATGATGGAAATAGCCCAAGGTGCGGCCTAGGCTTGCTCTCAAGAGCACGTGTCGTAGTCGATAAGAGACAAACCTCGCCGGCAAGAAGTCAATGGGGACCTTTCTCAAACCAAAGACGACAGATCGAAACATCCGATGCAGAACATGATACCCACAAGACCGTGAAGGTCGACCGAATAATGAGTCAAGAGACACCTAATGCCCGACTCAGCAGACTTCTTGAACAAAAGCATCGATCAAGATGACCATGGCAGAAAGTGACATCAGATAAGTTCTGTTTTGCAGAGGTAAAACAAATCGGTGATTGGAAGAGATAACCAACCTGGGAGAATCCGACAAGTGAAATATGGTAAAGGTTGAACCTAGGTCAAACTAGAACCATCCCATATGAAGGAAAATATATATATGTTATGTTTTGTTCAAGGGCGACAAATCGACTGCATCGCCATCAAAATAACGAAGATACATCCCGTCTCGCTCTTTTTTGTTATATTTAATTTTTCGTTTTTTTCATAATAAGCCTCAAAAAAGAATAAAAGTACGTTATATACAAATGATAGAATTAGTATCAAGAAAGCAGACAGACCAGTTCGGGGATTGGAACAATCCTATGCTCAATGCAAGGTGGCGAAAAACCTATCAAAGGATACTCGCAGGGAACGTTCCATCCATGGGTGTATGTCAAGTCGGATAGCTAAGTGCATGCAATGGTTAACTTGCGCGTAAAGTCAAGGTCAAAAGTTGGCTTGGGAAACATCGAGTCCAAAAATGAAGCTCGCTAAAGGCCAGATAAACAAGTAGCCAATATGCAATGCAAGAATATTAGAACTTAACGACACTGTGAGCTCTAGGATAAGCTAAAAAAAATGATAAGTGATGAAGGATAAGTAACGAAGCTCAACACAGCACATGGCGGGACTAAAGAGGAGACTCTCGAGCTCACATAAAAAAGGAAGATGGCAACAAGTGATAGCGAAAAAGAAAAAATAGAACTAACCAGAAGCCCATGTAAAGGAAGGTTTCACCATCAAGTCATGATTTAAAAAATCTACGAAAGTGAAATGGGTAACACTCATGTATCTTATGGGATCGCACCCAAGGCAAAGTGATCAAGATGGGAGTGCTAGAATGCAAGATGCAACGGAAAGTGATTCCCAATCCCATCCCAAAGGAACATCATACACTGCCCAAGAGTCCTAATCATGGGTCAAAAACCGGGAAAATCTCTTTAAATCGGCTAAAATGTACCCGAAACATACCAAATTGGGTACTTCCAAGCAATCGAGTTATACAAGACAATATTTATCTAAAAATAAGCACAAGGAAATTTTTGCAAAATTTTCACCCTGTGCTACAATACAAATTACCTCTCAATTGGTTCATTGCATACCGATTTGGAAAAGAGCTTCCTGAGCTAAAAACTTGTTTAATAAATCAGAATAAATCAATTGCCTAATTCAAATAAACTTGCAGTTCCTTATTCATCCCGTTTAATCATTTTGTCCGTTTAAAAATTAAAAATTAAGTGAATTTTTGCCTAGAAAAACCCTTCTTAAAAATGCGTATCCGCGTACACGCGGGTTCAATGAAGTGAAGTCACAGATACACGCACCCGTACGGTGGAGTGTCGCGTACGCGTTGTGTCCACAACTCAAAAGAAGTTTCTAATGCAAATTTTAATGAAATTTTTCGAAGAGATGATCATTCGGAGGGAACGTGAGCATGCGTAACAGACCAAGAGGTCATGGGTGATCACAAGGCACAAAATGTCCTCCGAACCGTGGATTATTCAAATTTTTCAAAATGCCCAATATGAAAAGTAATGGAGATTGCTGAAAATGTCGGTAAAATTACATCGGGGAGCCAGATCAGATTGCTTCATCATTGATCAAATGCCACTACGCATAGAAGTGGAAGATATATATCATCACCGGACTCTGAGAGGGAGACCCATGGGATTTGCACGGAAAGCCCCCGGGAGGGTTGGACTGGGAGGACTATGTCCAAATTCCATTACAGAGATAATTCCAAGAAAGTTGGTACTACGATTGCAATCAAAGATATCGTGATTTGCACATAAAGATCCTCCTATTCACCATCGGCAGCAGTGGCACGATCTCGCCTACTACAATTGTGCGTCCAGACGCACCATGAGCATAATGAGAGTGCTTAATTCATGTGTATGATTGGTGTAATCGCTTCGCTAAGGTAATATGAAACAACAACCGACCTCCATTCGCCAAACAAAACAAACACTTTGGCTATGGAACCATTTTGACTACATTCTTCTTCGAGAGAGTTCCGCCTTTGAGACCCAAAGTCATCTCAACTATCACAGCCCCTCGGGACCCAAGAATCAAGCCAGACATGATGAAGAGACTGGGGCAGCGAGGCACCGAATTCACCGGGACGCATGAGTTCTTCGTGGTGGAGAGAATGGATTATCACAGAGACGACTATCCCCATGCCGGATGGATTTCCGAGGAGATCCGTATCTACTTCCACCCGGAGCGCATGGGGAGCACTTGCAAGTTTTTTCAAAAATTTTAAACTTACATGATTTTTTGGATTTTCAAATATGTATGAAAATGAAAAAACAAACATGTTTTTGGATTGGATTCATAATGACCGACAATTAAAAATGATCATGTTTCGTATGTTGGACCGGGGTCATTCCGAGGGCTCAGCACGTCACAAGCGCCACAGAGGTGAGAAGTGAGACAATGATTCGACAGACACCTGGTGCCGTGCGCAGAAACCCTGAGGGACTGGACCCGCTAAATCCCTTCCCATTGCCAGGGAGGACTTGCTTTAAGTCGCTCCGCAGACCTGCCAGGAGCACCCCCGGACCGGGTTAGACTGCTTCCGCCGTGTGGCCACCGGCAGTTGATGTTCTAGGAATGCAACTGGGCGTGGTCCCGAGGAGTAGAGCGTATTACATATTAGATGACCTGGGATATTCTTTTTGAAACTGAATATGATGGGGCATACCCAAGTTTTAGACCAACATTGATGGATCCAAATTTTGTGTTTTTTGACACCTCAAGGATATATACACAGATATTTGATGTGATGACAAATGTATCAAATGTATGATGTTTTTGATGATTAAAATTTATTGTATTGAATGATTAATATACAATTCAAAGCTTGATTAGCTAATGAGTCAGCAAACCAATTGTCACCGAGGAATATGAATGAATGTTAAAAATTGAAATGACCTTTGTAACAAACGTACCTTCAAGAACAACGTAATAAACCGGACTGCACTCCGATAAGTGTTGTTCAACTCACACCACCAACCGAGTCTTAAGAAACTACCAACGAATCAACACCCAAGGATATTGCCTCCGAGAGCAGATGAATGACCGCAAAGCAGTATTCTCACACGTTATTGGAAGGACCAATGTGCACCTTCGATACTGGGGTCAAATTAATTTTAAGGATAATGAAGCACCCAAGTCAAAGGAAGCTAAGTTCCGGTGTGTCTACTAGCACCATCGGCGAAACCAAAATGACTCATGCGACATCAACAAATCGTCAAAAAGGTATCGAAAACATCACCATCTCATCAAAAATCGAAAATCAAATTTATATGTATAAAGAAAAAAAAACCTACTATATACAAAGCAAAATGCTGTGCCAAAGCCTAGGCATAATACTCTTCGTATAGAGCCCATTTCTGGGCTCCCAAACTGCCTTCCTAAGTCAACTAAGGTATACGGCCCTTTCTTATGACCTTTTTCGACGACATGGGGGCCATACCACATCGATTTAAACTTTTCTCGCTTCTGCTGCACCTTTCTTTGGGCATAGACCAAACAAGGTCGCTTTCGGAAAAGACCCTAGGCGAATCGCTCTTATCGCATCGAATTTTGACTCGGTTTTTATGCGCTTTTCGTTCAACGTGGCGTGCGTTCCTCGACGTCGCTCATCAAGATGTTCCGTATAAAGAAGCCGTCGCTGCATCAGGCGGTGTCGTAGAAGAAGCTCGAACAACACTTAAGGGAAGGAATCTTCGTATTCAATGGAACATTCTGACTCCGTGGACCAACCGAAACGGAGTAAAGCCGCTGCGCTTTTAATCGACGTCCGTATGCCCGTAGGCAGACAGGCATAATGTGCCAGCTGGGATTCATGTTTATCAATCGTCCATGAAGAATTGTTCAAGGACTATTCACCTGCCCACTCGGCCATTGGCTCGAGGATAATATGGAGATGAATGTTCGCTTTTAAAACCCAATTTTAAGAGCCAACTTCAACCATCATACTGCTTCGAAAGTGACCGCTATGGTCGTTGACACCTCTAGGTATACCGAAACGAGCGATAACTTGTTGAAGAAGAAAGAGTCAGCATTTCACCATCGTTCTAAAAGTAGGCATAGTTTCGACTCACTTTCACAGTATCTACCTGCTACGATAATGTACTTTCAGATTTTTTGTCAAGGCGGTTACAAGTAGTATAATCCATACCCTCTACTTTGTAAAGGGTCCGGCGTAACGACCGGGAAAGTGAGTCGATGAGCGTGATTTTTATATACACTCGACAAGGATGACACTTCGACCGATTCAATACACCCGAAAATCGAGGCTAAAGTAGCCAAGACGTTAAAATCTTTTGGCCGTAGTGTTCTCGACAAATGACCCCCACAAGCTCCACCGTGAGAACGACACACGTGCCTCGCCTTTTCGATACAAACGTCTAGATTGAATCAAACCCCTCGACGGCACAAAGCATCACCAATAATCGCATAACTTTAGCTAAGTGACCAGCCTTGCGACGCTCATCTTTCGAAAGAAGAGGAAACTTCATACCGGAGACACAATGACATCCCCATACCAAGGATCTTGTGGAGAGACTTAAAACAAGTGCTCGTCGTAAAAGGACCCAACAGCAGATCATCTCCCTCCACAAGGCAACTCGAGATCAATTCCGAAGGAAATATTCATTAATTTCTTGGATTTGGCAGACATGAACTCTAAATCGAATTTCGTAATATCACAATCCATCTATTATATTTGCCCCCAATCATCACCGTAGGACAAATCGAATGGATTACAAATTTCGCTAACATAAGTTTTATAAGAATAATATAATGTCGAGTCGTCGCACAAGATGGATCATTGCTATACAATTTTTCTATCGAGGTATCGCAGCTCAGGTCCTACCGCCCCTATCATGGTAGTAACAACATGCTCGGCCGTAGCATCATCCTCCCGAACTAGAACTGATACCAATGGTAGATTCTCGTTGTGCCAGACACAAAAGAAAATCTTCGCTATAATCGGGTGGACCTGGAAGAAAGGAGTTAGTAGGTTAATGCCTTTTTCAAGGCATCGAATGAGCGTTGAGCATAGTCGTCTCCAAAGAAAAGGAACCTCCTTCTTCGTCGAAGCCCTCTACATATCCCTTTGTAATCCTTTTAAAGATAGTTAATTTACAAACCTCCGAAGAAAGTTAGACTTCCTGGAGACTTTGGAATGACGATTGAAGACTTCGGGAGGCAACCGAAGTATTGCTCGAACTTTGAAGGGATCTACCCTTATCCCTTCCCTGCACAACGACAATCCCATCACCACCCATGTCATCACAAAACGCACTTGTTCGGATTCAAACGACCTTTATAAAAACGACATCTTTCAAATATTTGCCTAGAGGCAGACTGATGATCCATCTCGAGAATGAGCAACAGATTGTCTAAGTATGCCTTAATAATTTTCTTGATGTCGTGGAAGGCGTAAGACATGGTTCACTTAAAAGTAGCTCCGCATTTTTAAGACCAAAAGGCATTTTTCATATGCAAAACGTACCCTCAGGACAAATAAATGCTATTCTTATGTTGATCTTCTGACGGATAGTACTCTGATTATAAACTAAAACCGTCCATGAAGGAGAAAATCTCACACGTACACTCGTCAATACCTGATCAATGAAGGTGTGGGTAATTATTCTCAGACACGCCTATTCGTGTCTCCGAAATCGATGCACACCTAATTGTTCCTTGCTTTTTATCAGAACGGTTTGAAACCCATTCAACAGGAACTGGGAAATGAATCCCGCCTACAAACCTTTTCAACTTCGCCTTGATAGGTCGCTCTCGAGGATTAACCTGGACGAAGTTTTTTCTCGAATTTGCTTAGCGTTTTCACAATGGCCTGATCTCATGTCGACGACAGATATCTACAAGCGTACTTCACAAGACCACAAAAAAACATCCCCATACTTTTGAAGAGCTCTGGACAGATTTGAACCTCTTCATGAACATTCACCAATGAAACGTTCTTGATAATGTTGGGATTCCCTGGACACCACCGGGAGAGAGAAATTGCTACCAGTGTTCCTTCAAGATAAACCCGTCAAAGCAGGCTCGAAGATCGGTGAACAGTCCGTGAGATCGAGGACTTGGAAAGCTTGTTTCGACTTTCGCCTGCCGTAGGAAGGCACATCGATGATGCAAGTCATCCCACGGTCTATCTATACCGTCATCGCTTCCAAGGATAGCCCCTTCGTACGGAAGAGTGGCATTCAGACAACTTCGGCGCAAGGTTGCTGCCGCCTGCCGAGCCACATTACCATCCAACTCTCTTCCGGCGAAAGAGAGTCGATCGTCGACCGTGAAGAAGTCACCGTCGCATCGATATGCAATCTCACTGCAGAATCAGAATGCCATTCCACCCACTTGCCCTTCTCCAAAGTGGTGCTTGGGAAGGTAAGGTCCAAGTGGTCCGAAAACAATGAGTTCGAAAGAACCTCTTCGAAGGGGAGCCTGGAGGATGAAATAGCATTAATAGACACCTTAGGAGGAGGAAGATCAAAGAACCCATCAAAGGAAGAATACATTCTACTCCTAAATTCTCATAGGCTACTTGGTATTATCCAACTTAGGAATGTATACGTATATGCATCTGTGTCTATGTGAGGACACCAATGATCCATCAGACTATCCTCCCTTCGTGGGGGGAAACATACTATTCGGGAAGTTAGGCAGAGATGCAATAGCATCCATATCACATATCCGCTCCTCCTCAACAAGGTTGTAGTCCAAGGCCGGCATCTACTACCTCAACCTCTATGTTAACCCGTTTTGCCTCACCATTGCATGTGGCAAAGCCGGGACAATACCATGGGGCCTATGAGAATGACCATCGAATGCAGAAGAAGGTGCTAGATGGAATGGGCCTTGGGAGATCCGTTATGCCCTTCCAAAAGATGCGGAGACATCAATAAGTAGAAGCACCCTCATCAACAACCGTGCGAAAGATATTAGTCTTCCGATACGATGATTTAATATGAAGCGTCATATGATGAGGAAGCCCTTCAGCAAATTCTTTCCATATCAAAGGTAACTCGTAAGAGAATTTTTCGGATCTATCTCAATGCATAAAGTGAGCAAAGCACTCATACCGAGCTTCGACAAGACCTGAGTACCCTAAAGTCGACACAGCACAAGGACTCGCTACCAGATCTTTCTACAATCGAGTAGTTCCTTGGGCAGCTCCCTATGCTTGGACGACGGTTGACCGCTTGGAAGATGCTTTGGCATCCGAGGCACAGACTCGGTCAGCTTGCTTCGTGATGTGAAGCTACGTAGCATCGTGGAACTTCCTTAGCTTTCGAAGATTCCTCATAATCACCGGATCTCGTATTTACATCCACGTGAGCACTCACTGTAAAGATATTCGATGGAATTTCCCCTTCTCGAGCACCTCCAAGAGGAAGCCCCAGGATTTTGGTTCGACACCAAAGACTAATTGCCGCTCTTGGGAAAAGGGTTTGTTAGCACACCGGGAACTAAGAACCCCGTCGAGACAATGTGCGCCGAGCATCCCGAATCTTTGGGTGTGTGAGATGGTTCTGTGACAAAGCTTGCATGGAAACTTCACTATTTTTTCCTTGTTCCTTCACCGAACACGCCGTTGGTCTTATTTGCATTACCCTTCCCGTTCTTGCCTTCTTCATACTGCCCCTTCTTCTTCCCATCGGATCGTTGATTTCCTTTTGGGTTCAAGATTGGACAGTATTAATGGACAAAGACCGGAAGGTGATGAATCACAGGCACACCGTACCTCCGAAGAAGCAGATTGTAAAGACAACCGCCGCAATTGGAGAAAGCAGGCCGGCCGCACTACCATCGACCGATCCGACAAGTCCGTCACTGGCGTGACCAGTTTCTGCTTCGATAGATCCACTTGGGAGTTTATGACACTAGGCAAACACGAAAGGCGTCAAGATCGAGGTCAGATTAACTCTTAACCGCCGGGCCCTAAAGATGGCTCCTATTTCTGGAACATACCTCGACATGGATACATCCTTGAAATATCCGATCGAAGCGATTTCAAAACCACTCGAGAAGGAACTCACTCGAAATATGGGCTTTGATAAGCCCTTCCTTCCTCCAGCTTCGAATATGATCGTAATGTGAGTTGCCCCCATCCTCGCTAAAATTAGCCAGAGTCCGTCCCACCGACATCTCGACGGCAACCGAAATGGTTAAGAAAAGTGATGCTCGCTCAAAATGTGGCGAACCGCTCTGCTGAGTCGACATACCATTTCGCGGCATTTCAAAGTATGTGCGCTGAAATAATCTCACCTAATCGAGTCATCGACTGTGAGAGTTCGATGAGCACCACATAAGGAATGTGGTGACGTGGTCTCACGGACCACCATTCTACCTTCAAACTTAGGAATGTCTCAAGGAAGTTTGGTTGTCCTGAGACACCCCGACTATACCGAATCGGGTCATTAGTTAACCTCGCCAAGTCCTGCAAGTTTAAACGTTGCCGTAAATGGTAATCGCGAAGTGAGTTCTAGGACCATCCTGATGGGATGGATTTCCACATTCTCGAAAAGAATAGCCCCGGATTTGATGAGGCAATTGTGCTTCCAAGAAGGACTCGAGAAAACGGAGAAGAACCCTCTCACGCCGAGTTACCAACCAGCCAGTTCCCCTCAACAAGTATTGACTGAAGAGCAAAGCCCCCGGCAGGGGTTCCATGCATTAGACAAGAGGAGAAAAAAGATCGATAAGCACTTCGATGCGGTGGAAAGAATCATTCCCCGGATGACTCGCGATGAACCGATTCCCCGCTCCCACGTTGCAAACATAGGATCTCACCCCATAAAAGTACCAATCCCAGGTTCTAGTGCCCAAGGATTGAACTTGGGTCCTGTGACGCAAAGGAAACGCACTTAAAGAAGGATTGGGACCAGGGAATATGCCTGGGCCCAAAGGGGAACTCGAAAGAAGTCGTATCCATCAGGGCCATGTTAGACATGGGCGTAGATCCACTGCACAAGGTGAGAAGGGGAGAAAAGAAGAGGATTTCTGCACGGACATCCCTCGAAACGGCGACCGTATTGAGAAGCATATGCTTGGGTGAACCCGTAGCCAAACATAGCAACATAGAAGCAATCGAAGATAGAGCAAGAGTGCCTTCGCCGACAAGGTGGGTCCTGGGTCGTTCGTAAAGACCACGGTGAGAAGTCGTGCCTCCCGCCGGGCCATCGAAAGACAAGAAAGAGTGGAAGATCCGTTGCCCCTCGCATCCGGGTCCGACGCACCGGGTTGGGGTCAAACCTGGATGATCAAGAGGAAGAGGAGAGATGGACCCGTAGTCGTTAAAGCCCGGTATACCCCATCTCGAAAATCTTCTCCTCGAGAAACAACATTTCGAGGTGAGCGGAACGTGCCTCTCGAACCGACACCGGAATCAAAGAACGGCACCTTTCAGACCCAAGTGAGATCTTCTCACGTGGTCAGACTCTACAGGTGAAACCACCGTTGGGGGACCGCCTCCCACGCCTTCGAAGAAGGCTCGCACTCTCGTGAGACAACCTCGTGACTTTCCCTAACGTTGAGGTGCTTGATCAGGCTACTTACAAATTTATTATATTAGACTCAAGAAAGTGAGTGTTAGGCAAGCTAGAGCAAAGAGCACACCAAAATCAAAAATCCCCCGAGAAACAGCAAGCAAACAAGCCTCTTAAGCATTTTTCCGTCTGTGATGAGGACCGGACACCAAAATACAGTAGTGCCACAGGGCCTTCCCAAAGTGCTCAGATGATTAGTGCCTACACTGGCGATACCAATATTACTGTCCACAATGCCTTTTGTTGTTTGGCGATCAGTCACAGTCCTTTCTCATATCATTAGTGATGCGATCGTCTGCCTTCGGTACCATGAGAGCCCCTTCTCAGCTACCTGCGGGCACCTAGAACAAAGAATTCAGGACACCAATCCGTACCGAGCCGGGCGGAACGGTCTTGAGGTCGATTCGCCTAATCGGGAGGGGGTATCTTCGCGCTCGACTTCCTCGGATGAGAGTTTTCTCACCACTCTCACTTGAGTTACCGCTCAATTAATCAACTTCTATGTTTGTTTGAGCGGCTCTTGAGAGTTAACCTCTCTCACCTATTCCAAGGCCCTACAACTCAGCTAGTTGGTGATTGACACTTAGTAAAACTTGCTTGGTTGATTTAGATTAAATCGCTTATTTTAAGGGCTATGTATTAAGTCACAGACATGGAGTTGAAACCAACATGTTCGATGCGTGAAATTAATAAAAACCCGACTACATGCACATGCAGCTTCTTTGTCTTTCGATGAAGAGTACTTTGCAAGTTCTACGAGACTAAAAGGTCAAGTTTTTCTTTTTCGACCACAAACTCACACTCACAAAACTATGAAGTTAACCAAATGATTCAATGCACCTAATGCAAATGACTACTATCATGTAAATTCTAAGATGAAAAAGTCTCTTGAAACAAGATGAAATTTCCCAAAAGACTCTTCAATAACCTATCTTTTGATATCCGTAAAGCCAATTTTTTGCAAACAAGAACTCTTAATATAAGACACCAAAATACTCAACAAGAAGAAGAAGAAATCAAAAGACAAATTTTCAAAAATCAAGTCAAAACTAGAAGCAAGAAACTTCACTAAAGTCTCAAAAGATGAAGCCAAACGAAATGAAAAAACGCAACAACAAAACAAAAACAAGAAACAATGTTTTTTGAGTTTTTGATATGCAAAAACAAAAAGCAAAACAAATGTTTTTGGGCTTTTTAGTTTTGCAAAACAAGAGTCAAACCAAGAACAACTATCCCAATGCAAGCCAAAAACGAGACCGAATTTCAAGCATAAACTTCAACTATGCCCCCAAACCTTATAAAGCCAATGATAGCAAGATCAATAAGAGCAAATAAGACTAAAACTCAATCAAAATGTACCCAAGAGAAATAGTGCAAATTACAACACAAAACTCCAAAGAAACAAGAAAGTTCTTCGAAAAATTGCAACAAAACCCTACTATGAAACTCAAGAAAACCAATCGAAAAACAAAGCAAAGAACGCAATGCAAAGGACAACACAAAGATAGGGAGTGGAGTCAGCTGAGTGTGTTTCTGCTCTGCTGCAAAGGCACGCTAAGAACACTCGTAAAGCGATCTTGGAACCTTAACCAGGAGTGCTTGTACCAACAAGAACACTTCGCCAAAAGATCAAGCTGATGCCAAACGAAAGAGAAACAAGACAGAAACCACCGCTACACTCAGTAAGTACAGAGACTCTGCAGAAGGTGCCTCTGCTGCCTTAAAAGACCAAAAAACACCGTAATCTTAAAATTTCAAATTCACCTAGGTATTAATGGTACCTGTGCTTATGCAACAAAGGTGGCATTGCTCCGTGCTGAGGGAAAAACTCGCGTATACGCGGTTCCTTCTACACAAAACTCGTGGTATGGCGTGATCGGTGCAAGAAAAAAGGCGTATACAAAGAAAGATAATGAAAAATAAAAAGTACAAGCTCGGGAAAGATATCAAAGCTTCAAGATCGACCGCAAGAAAGCAAACCGGATCGTAAAAGACAAAAATTGTTGGCAACTCAATGGTCGGTACTGAACAACTCAATGAGAATCACAAAAATGTGATCCCCAAATGAGTCGCCAAATAAGCTGGGATTTAACACCCTAGAGGTTGGTTGGGATTCAACCTCCACAGAAAGTTAGGGCGTATTTACTTAACAGAGACCCACACGATCATGCACATTCATAAAAACCACATAGAGGTATCGAGAGGTTTACCCGTTGGTCCTACGTTTTCAAAGTAGATCCACGTGGAGTTCAAACTCCCCGCAACCGTCCTTCCTCTCAACTCCGAAATGCATGAAGAAACTAAAAGACAAAGGACAAGTTTGTACAAAAGATATTTCTCACTTATATGTTAGTGTGATTCATATAAAACATTAAATAAATCATAATGAATGCATGTATAACCACACTTTCACATTAAAGCATACACTAACACGTTTATTTCGGGAACGCATGGATACTTCGTATTATAAATAGTACGTACAAAAGTAATTGTGGAGAGACTGGCATGATCCTTCCAAGGTTTCTGCATCGTCGTCCGTATCCGCTCCAAACACTTGCCTCGCTAAGACCTCTTCCAAACAGTATACGAGACAACATATAAAGGATGTGGTATTCCAAGGAAACAAGGCTTCCCCGAAATGAATCGAAAGTAGGAGGCACCGGAATCGACTGGATAGGGAACCAACGTAGTATAATATCAATACTTTTCTTAGGCCATACACATGAGGTCTTTTTACAGTCCCTCCAAGTAGTTTCAAGAGCTGGGAAACGTTTGGGCTACGGGTCGGGGTGGTTAAACCACCGAGTAACCATCAACCGTCACAAATTAGGATTTTTTTATATATTTTTTAATCATTAAAATGGCATACGCGAAAAGTCTAATCAGATTGTAGTATACATGTGGAAAACACGGCATAGTCGCGTATGGAGTATTTTTCCACCGTTTTTTAAGTGACAATTTGTCCAAGCTCAGAGGGGAATGGGTGCTCAAAGTCATGTAGCAATCCGCTAATCATGTCAAGGTGACAGGGAAATGATGCTATAACATTCTAGGAGCTCGATATTGAACTGTGTGTCTTTTTATTTCAAATCCCAAACATCTCGATTTCTCTACCTTGTAGTATTCCTCTCAGCTCCTTCCAATGCCATAATCCCATACTAATCTGGATTCCTTCAAGAGAGTTATACCCAATCTCTGCCAATGTCTCAATTATGGAATCTTTCAGCAAAGCGACTTAGAAAGTACACGTAACATCGTTTCTTCATTTGGATCTAAATTGATAGATAAAAATTACATACTCATGCACACTTCCACTTTTTGCATGTATCTAATCCGATACTGAGAGAGAGTTATGACGAATCTCAACAAGGTCACTTCTTTGAGATTAATTTAAGACTAAAAACCCTGATCTGTCAGACTGCATTCCAAAAATATTTAATCTTATTTGGGAAATTTTTACAAATAGCTTCCCAAGATCAGCTTTGAACCTTCAGAGAAAACGAGAGCTAAAATTACTGATGACATGTTTCTAGATATGAATCCTCATAAGGAGGAAATGAGATCACAACTATATAAATGCTTATTTAGAGGGCTTCAACAAGAACTGGAGGGATTTTTGTGAGCTAAAACATTAACATGAATCTCAATGACACATGCCCTAACCCCATCGGATGGAGCTCACTCACCTCAGGCAAACTCAAAACATGAATATCTTCAAATCATAGAATACATGCATGTGCCATATATCAATGGAAACATCTCTGACAAGTAGAAACCATCAAAAGCATTATTGACCTTAATATGTTAATTTGGTAGGTCAAAATTCCCATGCAATATTTGGTTAGCCCTGTGTCATTGCTGACATCAATGACAACCATTGATCAACAATCTCCCTTTGGCATTGATGGCAACACAAGTACTCTCGCGATCACACACCTCATCCCAGTACAACATCTCCCTATATCAATAGCAAGGGTAACTCCCCCCAAATATGAACCATCCTAAGGACCACACACTTCCACTCCCGCTAACACACAACCGTCCCGTGCACTCATAATCTAATGAGAACCTGAGAACCCCAAGCTTTTTGGACGAAGATACAAATGCTTCATGAGGTAAAGGTTTAGCAGTTATTGAGAAATTTTTTCTTTAGTGAACATACTCCAAGTCTCGATATTCTTTTTCACTGACTTTTTTCTGAACAAAATGATATCAGATCTTAATTATTTGTTTTTGTCATGCATATGATTTTGGAGATGTTGATGGCACTAGTGTTGTCAGCAGAATATGTGAATAGCTCACTGACTATACTGAATATATTGAAAAAGTTTGTTTCATTCAAAGGGACTTGAGTACAACATGATGTTGCTTGCAGAATGTATTATGCTTTCTAATTGTAGAGATAACTGAGATTGAAGTTTGCTTTTTTGCTCAACCATGATACGAGACAACCACTTAGATAGTAACATGTTGCTCACTGTACTCTTACGATCATCAACGTTCTTCTGGCCCAATATGCATCCATATAGCTGATTTATCAATGAGATTCATACATCTGGGATACCACAAGCCTATATTCTTCTTATGCTCTCTTAGATATCTAGAATTCTTTTTGACTTTACAAATAAATATGTGATTATTCTTTGTGCCGCTGGAATATTGCCACTTTGTCCAACTCGTTGTCATAACAGTCCGTCTGAAAGGTCAATACATACAGTAAGACTACACAATCATGGCAGATAAGTCTACAACCTCCTCGATCCACATCCTTAGATGAGTCATCTATGCTCAACTGGTAAAGTCGTTACCATTGGGTAGATGGGACTTGCAATCTTCTCCATTTTGGAATTTCTCTGAGCATTTCCTTTCGATGTACTCATTTGACATAGTAAATATTCTTTCTCTTGCACAGATATTTGAAGTCTCTATGAAGCATGTCACCACCAAGTAAAGACATCTCCAAACTCACTCTTTCATCTTTGTAGAAAAATTTCTTACTTAGTCGATCATCATTGCTACCAAATATTATATCATCCACATATACCCTCAACGATTGTTAAATTCATCTTTATCTATTTCTACATAAATATTGTCTATCAACACGTACTTTCTTTTGAACCCTTTGTTGATGCATAGATATCCATCAAGACTGAGCATACCATGCTGCTCGGGAGCCACGTATGAGACCATATAGAGCTCTCTTTTAACCCATGACATAGTCTTCTTTTGAATTAGTGAAAACTCTTCGTGTTGTTCGATGTAAACTTCTTCTTCTAATTCTCCATTCGTAGAAATGTCGACTTAACGTCCCATTTGGTAGACACTTGATTTTTCTGGAACATGAACAGGCTAAGAAAACATCTTTGAATGGCTTCCATTCTCAAGCAATCGGTGACTGTTTCATCTGAAAATCAATTTCTTCCACTTGTGCATAGCCCTTTACAAACCAGATCTTGCTTTATTTCGGTAACTCTCGCCCATCATTCATCTGCTTGACTCGACACCTACTCTAGTTCCAAATAGAATTTTTATATTTTACTTATGGAACTAACTCTATAGTGTTATTCTTCCTAATTTGATCCAATTATTCATTCATAAACTACTACCCAATGTTCATTCTCACTAGCTTCCTCAAAAACTACTAGGCTCAAAGGTTGCTAGAAAAGCAACGTGAGCTTGTTGTATGAACGGTTGTCGACCTTCATTTATGTCACCAATGATTTGATTTGATGATGGGTTCTTTTCAGTCCACTCTGTGGTTCTCCTAGAGGAGCCTTGTTGTTGTTCGGTATATCTTGATGATCATTGTTTACTTCTTCCTATTGATAGCTGCTTCTTGTTCACAATTTTATCTTGTCTTTTTTCGTGCCTTCTTGTCTCAGTTTCCTCAAAGATTCCCATCCTCATCATTACTCGCTAGAACACCATCTTCGTCAAAATGTAACATTTATGCTTCCTCCACTATCTGCCATCTTTGATTATAGCATTTATAGGCCTTTCTTTTTGCGTGAGTAACCAACAAAGATACCATCATCAACACGTGATCTGCACTTACCCAAATTTTGGATCTTCTTTGATATATACTATTTTAACATTCCGAAATATTTTACATTTTTTTCACAAAGGAAAAGTTCGTGAATTATTCATATTAATGATCAACACTGTTACAAAATGATCGTAGTATAAACCATCGTTCGTCCGAAAACATATACAAAATCATAATCACGCTTTAAAAAAGATCAAGACAACAATTTCGTAAACATGACAAGGTAATAAAGCAGTATGACATATAAAAGTCCCCTAGTAAGTCTTGCAGACAACTTACCACATCTCATGTACCCGGTGAGTAACATGAAGTATTACAAGTACACAACAAATAAAAAGGGGAGGTAGTATTGAAATCTCTCAAGCAAAATTAAAAACTAGACATCAAATATCGAGGAACCTCTATAAAAAGGCCTATGACAATATCCGTAGATCCGTCTCTCCGTGCTCTATGATGTGTTGTAATTGCATCAGCTTTGTAGCTTTCGATGCTTGGTCCTGCCACTTTGTTCGCAGACCGTAAATATGAGTCACGTGATGAGCCAAGAGTGTTCTTCGAGATGGTGAACCCTGCGTGCAGTTAGCGTACAAGCAGGTGAAAGGCTATTGGGATACAAGCTGTTGAACCAATTTGTCACAAGTTGAGAATCGCCAAATATCTCGATGGAGTCATTATGAAATGTCTCTTACAAAGATGAGAAGTAGTCTAAGGCTCGCAATTCGGCATAGTTGTTACCAAGTCCAAGCCCATTCTCGATGTTGTAGTACGTCGATTACTTAAATAAAGTATGGCTCCCCCCCACACCTGGCGAAGGCGTTGGACGCTCCGTCAAACAAGCCCAAGCCCTCATTGTAATCAATAGTTTCAGGATCACAAGTGAGCCACCGCACCACACAGCCTCGGGAACAGCCGATATGGCAAGTGAGTGCCGGTAATCCTATGACAACAATAGGAATATCGTTGAAAGTCGATTGCTTTCGCTGAACCATAATTCTGCAATAACAAGGGGTAAGTTACGTAATTTGCATCAGAGCAGTGTCACACCAATGAGACCAAGCCGTATAAAGAGTCACCGCAACAAAGTCTGCATCCACCCGAAGTAATCCTTGACCAAATGTTTTGGGTGATGCCATCGCAAGAATAAATGGAGGGTATCTTCTCATCATTAAGGCAAGACAACACCGGAGGCCCCTGGGAGAGCCCTCTGTGAGGAAATCATAGTAGGAATGCAATCTTTTCGTTGAAGCACCGTAACGTACCGTGTTTGTGCGGGGCTACTCAAAATGTTAGTCCACCACCGCACCTGTGTCTTCGTGCTTAATTAGTTCAAAGCAGCTGTTGGAGTGTAATGCCCATCCTTTGAAACCACCTCGCATCAAATTGTCCGGTTGGCTTCCGTTGATGCCAATGTTAGATGCTTTAGAGCTCAGACACTACCCTCAACGCCGCGGGTGCCCTCTCGGGGGATCCCTTGTCACCCGCTCAGAAGCGGCTTGTTGTCGCCAAGAGGTATGAGCCTACTCAACAACTGGTGCTGTGCAGACATTTCTCTGCAAGGTGTCGAATAATGAACTCCGAAGTTTCAGAAAACCCCCATCGCTGCACTGCTAATCATTACCTATACGCACTTGAGTTCTCGAACTAATCACAGAACAATATTTCGGAGAATGAGGGCTTCTGCATGGCCTTCAATGATCGATGCCCCCGCATTTAGAGTGATGCGGCCGCTAATCCAATCCAGGCTTTGAAGTAGACATACTGGCGACCATGACCTCCTTCCAAAGACCGACTCCGTAATACTGTGCCAACCCATCTTAGTCGCAAGGGCGCGAGAGAAAAGGTGGAGATCCTTAACCCTCACCACCCCATTTGGGCAAAGCACGCGTCCTGCTAACCATGCAAATGTGGAAGTCTTGTCTTTGGTGACCGCCAAAGAAAATGCTCGTAAATATTTTTTATCCGACTGGTGATGCTGACCTAATCCAGCAAAATAATCCACGACCGGATGGCTTCCGTACGTACTTGATGAGTGTAAGAAGCCATCACCTAGAAAGCTACCTACATACTCGCACGTTGATTCTCCGCGCCTGACTCCAACAAGGATCTGGCCTACTCCGAATGTGGTAATCATTTGGTTTGATGATGTATCCCAAATACTGAGGCCACTGTTGATGCTGTTACGTACAAAATCGAAAAGATTTTCTAGAGATATCTTGTTCCGCTGCGCAGCACCCACCATGATAATAGATGATTTAGTACTATTCGTGCCACACCGGTAGCCCCGCAAAAACATTTCAGGAGCAAGTATCAAAAATGTACGTAATCTTGCCTAGTGCCATTTAGAAAATAAGAACATCGTCATCAAACAAGAGATGAGTGAGGTATAAATTGTCCACAATGCGAGGCCCTTTGAAGTAATCCTCTATCTTTAGAATTGTTGATTAGGACGGACAGACCCTCCATGACAAGGACAAAAAGTAGTGGTGAAAGGGGCAACAAGTGAGTCCTCGTCCGCATGGAAGAAGTTTGCAGAAAAGACTATTAATTCAACAACTAGCAGAAAAAAGCACAAACACAAATTTCATGATCCGGGCTTCTTTATTAAAGTGTGTGAGGAAAGCCCGCATGGATCAGCATGAGGTGTAGGTAACTCCAACAACTTGATCGTAAAGCCTTGGTAAGATCAATCTTGAGTATGGTCGATTTCTAAATTTATTGAGTTTCAATTTAGTGTAAGGCCCCCCCGTGCAAGCACACTGCCTCATGAATTTGCCTTGATTCAAGAAAGCAAATTGTTCCTTTTCAATATGCTCGACAGAAAGAATGATGTTACAATAATTTTTGGAAGTGATCTTATATACAACAGGTCGAATGTCCTAAGTCAATAAAACGGTTAGGTTTAACCGTACTAGAATAAGAGCAATAAATGTGGTGTTAAATCCATCATAGATCCCGCCCCTCAACTCATCGGGTTTCCAATCACCGCCGTGAGTGTCCGTACATGAGGTCACAGCCGGGATGAAAACTCAATCTGCGGTTGAACCATCGTGAGACCCGGTTTCTGTTCGCTTAAACCATTTCAAAACACCTTCCAGCTTCGACCCATGGTGTCCTGGGAGTTGAGATCATCCTTGGTCATCTGTCCAATTACAAGTTTAAAAAATTTTGAGTAATGCTATGATATCGGGTAGATTAATATTTTGTGGGGCCCCACATGCATTCTAGAAATGCTCCGGTACCTGTACCGATAATCGGGCATGAGTTTTTGGCAAGAATGTGCCATTGCGGTCCCGACAATTCCCAAATGGCATTGGTCGCCCACGCTCATTTGCATGTTGCCGGAAAGTATTTGTGTTCGTTCTCCGCCGAATCCAGGCTCGACTTTTTAAGCTCTCCAATCTTCCTCAAATTGCTTGCGTCAATATTTTTTTACCCCCGAGTGAGAAGAGATGAGCTCGGCTCTCGTTACGATAACCCAATGTACCGTTGTTGAGTAAGCTAATTTTATCTCCTCAATACCGTGTAGGGCCTTTTCCGCCTTATTTTTGTTCCTAATTAAAGAGTGGTGGAGGTTCTTTAGGTGCTTAAGGTTTCTATTGAACAAGCCTATTGTGGTCATGGCTCATCGCAGTCCGTAGAGCACCCAGGATTGCTTGACCAACCGGTTATAGTCCGGATCTCTCAACCATCCTGACGGAACTTAGGCAACAGCTCTAATAGGACCACAAGAAACCTGCAATGGGCGAGGATTCTGGATCTTCTCCCGATCCAACCCATTTTGTTAACAAGACGTGTCCTGGAGGAGCTCTCGCTAATAAGAAATCTATCAAGGCCGCCGGTGGCGCAACATTACCAAATTCTTCTATTCCTCTAGGCAGGGACCAACTTGGTATTCGAACAATCAAAGGGAGACGACTTTCTAGCCCGAGTTGAAAAACTCTCGCCAAAGGGTCCTGCAGCTGTGGGCTCCAAGATTCGGGCCCATACCTAATGCAGTGGCTCAAGGTCACCACCTTAAAATGAGGAAGTATAAAAGAGAGCAAGTCAAAGGGAGTGCCGTAAAATGTTCGTCGGAACAAGGACCATAGACATTCACCAATGTAAACTCTCCATCTCGTAACCTATAAACAAGACATTCATCGCGCACACCCGACCGGCCCCGCAATTAGTCATCCGGGTAGTTTTGTTGTTACTGCCCAGGCACAACCTCCGGTGACCATCACACACGCGCATCCGTACTTACAGACCAATCCTGAAAGAAAGATAAGATAGCCGACACCCTCTACCCCCTACCCCAGCGTCATAGAAGAGTATGTCGGTGTTACTTGTGAGTGACAGACCCCAAGGGCCAATTGCTGGGTTGCCACTTCCAGTTGCAAGGGAAAGAGCGCATCATGATGTGGCCTACATGGCTGTCAAGCGAAGGACTCGCATTAGTGAAGATTGAGTGCCACCTTCCACCATGTTTGTTTTTTTGGATGGTTTCTCGGCGTAAAGCGTATGGTTCCGCCACAGCCAGGCTTAGTGTGGGTAAGTGATCCCGGATCCGGCTCATTACCGAATACCCACGGGGGATGAAAGAAGGAGGACCCGTTAGCAATTGTGCTCAAGATAGCCCGAAGAGGAAATGAATGGCCCGAGGAGGGTTCGCGAGAACACGATGGATACACAGGTGAGAAAGAAGGGGAGGCCGCTAATTAGCAAGAAACCGATGGGAGATTTAATGATTTATGGGGCACCCTAGTTACAAGACGAGAGGAGGAAAAGCAGAGACAGACAATATCAGCGAACGATACAAAGCTAAAGGCATTGAAGGGAGAGACGATATATCCGCAAAATGGGTAGTGAAAAGGGGCGGTGAAAAGTAGCACCCAATGGAAAATTCTCATCAGGGAGGCACCGAAGAGGATCCGGCCGAGATCGGGGCTACGTGGATGTCCGGGCAGAGACGTTGTCCTCGAGCCGCCATCACCGATGTCTCCGGTACCTTCGACCGCAAACCCTCACCGTCCTGCAATACATGGGTTCTCAATCGTTTCGTGCACTGAAGGAGTTTCAGACGGACCGGCTCGCTCCCTTTTTCTATTGAATTTTTTGTATAGTGTCGACTTCGTGATTTTTCTCACAGCTTGGCACGCCCATAGTCCAAAGGTTGCTTCCACCGCATCCCATCAAACCTCACAGACAAAATCGGAGCAGCTTCGAGTGTCAAGAAAAATCAAGATCCGGCCACCGTTCGCCACCGTGGTCGTATAAGATCGACTGCGATCTAAGTAGCGTCCAGCTGTTTCAATATTTCGGCGTATCATTCCGTAAATGTAGGGGCAAACCGTAAAGTCTTATCCAAATGGGGCTTACCGCATTTTCTTTTTTTTAGGATCAAACAGCACCCATCTTTGAGGTGGACTCATCCTTGTGTGCCGTAATCCGTTGAGGACCCAATCTATATGTTTAGGTCGTTGTGCGAAGGGAGAACCAGCTCCTTGGTCATGGCCCCAACCACCGGGAGCAATCAAGGGTTTCGCCCAAATTTCTTTGTCCATTTCTCGAAGACGGTGCCGAGGAGTATTTTTCTCGCCGCGCATCTTCCCACCTTGTCTTTGCTGCAAATCGTACTCAATCCTCCATGCCACCTTCACTCGGGTTAGGAGGTAGTTTAGCTTGTTCCTCGTGGACCTTGTGCGGCTTATTGTCCACGAACCCCCAAATGCCTGGCCGGCCGAGCTCGATGCAGGTTACGTCTTGCTTCACGGTTGTTTAGGTCCTCGGGGAAATGTTGAAAGCCCTCCAGGCCGCCAACCCGAGTAGAGAGGTAACCGCGTACTTGTGCCACGCTAGCAATGCCGTACGTGTCAAGTGGGTTACACCACGAGGAGGGAGGTCAGAAGGCTGATGCGCCAAGCAACGATGTGTCTCTTTCTCAAGAAATGCCGCTCCGCAGTGCGTCGAACTTTCGAAGTCGACCCCAACCGGATTAAGTCCAGCTTCCGTTCGCGAAAGTCCAGTTCGACATCACTGGTCGAGGGCGACCCAATGTTAACCCGCAAGGTCCCCTCGCGCAGATGCCACCGCTACTATGAGGCGGTCGAGCTAGCATATCCGCCCCTAGATAATGGGTACAAATCCGACATGGTGTTCACCCGCCTTTCGGGATTCAAACCCCATATGTCAACCCTCTGTGGGGCTCCTTGGTAGTCGACCCTATCTTCATAAGCACCCATATCATGCGCCGCTCTTCGTAACCTCCCCGGGATACCGATGGGGAGACAAGATGCCTGCGTACATCAACAAGAGTGCATAAATACCGTCGAATGACCGACAGACCTCGACCTTGAACCAGTAGTTCGCCACAATGCTACAAAGATGGCCCGTGAGTTGGGGCCGCAGGTAATCTACCAAGAGAGCAAAGGGCAAACGACCCCACCAACAGGGTGCCAAACCAAAAACAATACCTTCAAATAGTAGCCGCCGTTCGCCGACTAAGAAGGCGAACCCTGCATCGTCACATCTTCAAATCCCGAGAAATAACCATGAAAGCCTCCAAGGGTCAGACATCTACCTGAAGGACCGATAACAGTGAAAACCCGTTAAAGATCAGATAAAACAAATAGGGTTTGTCAGTGAGGCTAATAAATTACTCCTACAGAAACGGAACCCAAGTGAGGATCGTAGTTCCATCATCGCCATCACCGCCGCCGCCCGTTGGTGAGCGGGAGACGTAGCCGTAGTCCGGTACACAGAAAATGCTAGGTTTGGTCGCCATGTTCGCTCACGTAGCTGAAATTCTTTCCATGAGATGGATGAAATATTTCCCACCATTAGTTGGTTTTCCTTTCCATAATTCATATAGAGTCTTGTTGTAATTATTTCTGAGAAGACTTCGGTTGATAATGAAGACTGTCGTATCAATTTCTTGAACCCAGAATTTTTCATCCAATTTTGAGTCCTTCAACATTGTTCTACCCATTTCCTGTACAGTTCTGTTCTTTCTTTTAGCAACTCCATTTTGCTGAGGTGTTCGTGCTGTTGAAAATTTCCTTTTTGTTCCATTTTCGTCACAGTATTGCTGAAATAATTTGGAAGTGAATTCTCCACCATTATCTGAGCTTAAACACTTTATTTTCAAATCAGTTTCATTTTCAACCAACTCCTTGTAGATCTTAAAGCACTCAAATGCTTCAGATTTTTTCTTTAGGAAACTGACAGCCGTCATCTTGGTATATTCATCTATCATTAACATGAAATATAATTCTCTTTATAAGCCTTTTTTTCTCACAGGACCACATAGATCAGTATGTATCAATTCCAATGGATGTGATGCAAAGTGTTCTTTTGTTTTAAATTGGACTTTTGTCTGCTTGCCATGCTGACATGCCTCACATAGTGTGTTGGAAGGTTTTGAGATTTTTGGCATTTCTCATACTGCTTTCTTTTTTCTTATCCTGACAATATTGTCAAAGTTTATGTGACCCATTCGTTTGTGCCATAACCAGCTTTCATCTTCTTTAGCTAGTAGACATGCTTTAGTTGCTTAATCCAGAACATATATGTCATTTGGATTTCAACTTGCTGTAGCCACAATTTTACCATACCTGCCTTTCCTGATTTCACATTTTGTGGAGTTGAATAGCATTGTGTGTCCTTGATCACACATTTGTCCAACACTGAGTAGATTGTGATTCATGTTTTCGACCAATAGAACATTCTTGGCGATAACATCTTTGATTCCGAGAGTGATGGTACCTGATCCTATAACATTTGAAGATCCATCATTTCCAAAGGATATGGTTCCATCCTTCTTCTCTTTCAGAGATAAAAATTTCCTTTTATCTCCAGTCATATGCGTTGAGCAACCGTTGTCAACATACCACACATCTTTATTTTTTTTAGCCTTGAGAGCGAGAGCACAATTATCAGTCTTCTTCTTCTTCCATGTTCGTTGATTTTGTGGCTTCGAAGATTCTTCTGGAGGATTTTCAAGTCTGCAGTCTCTGGCTATGTGTCCAAAGTTCTAACATTTGTAAAATTCCATATTATTTCTTAAATGTTCAAATATATTGATGTTTCGATGAGCCCTAGGAGGTTCATATTTGAAGAATCTCTTGGAATTGTATTGGTTCCTAGGGTACGTGCGACATTCTACAGCTTTATGACCAAATTTTCCACACGAATAACAATATCCATGAAAAATATGTTGGTACTTGGATGAAAATTTTCGTCGAGGAATCGTCTTCCAAGGATGTGCTTGCGAATCTTATCCAATGAAGTCTACATGTATGTCAGATCTCATAGGTTCATTGTATTTTTTTGTAGAAGGTCCTACTTCTTCTTCTTTGTAACTGAGGCTAGTTCTGTCGTTGTAGGATCGTTGATTGTTGATGAGTTCTTCCAATGCCCTTAATTTGTTGGCATAGTTTTGGATAGTTTTTCCCTTCTTCACTTCCTTACGCAGCGAGACTACTTCATCTTCTAATGCTTCCCTTTCTTGGTTGCTTTCTTCCAACTTCTTTTTAAGTGACTCTTCAATACATTTGTGTTCTTCAACCTAAATTTTGAGACCTTGAACTTGTTCTTCAAGAGCATTGGAACAGATCTTCTCAGCATTGAGCTCTTTTATAAGCTTGATTGCCTCCTCATAAAATTCTTCTATGGTCAACCCTTCTTCTTCATTGTTTGATACTTCTTGTTTATTATGCTTGGCCATAAACAATACTTTCTCATTGGCTTCTTCTTTGCTGTGACTTTCTTCATCGGATGATGAGCTATCTTCTTTAGAGAAAAAATTTCCGTTTGGATCCTTTCTTTTTGCCTTGCTTGTTGAATTTCTTAAAGCCTTTCTTTCCTTTTATTTTGCCATCACTTTTGTTCAGACATTTTGCTATGAAATGCCCAACCTCACCACAACCAAAACATATCAATGGAAGTTTACCTTTGAATTTTCCCTTACCAGGTTTTTTTTTTCTCGTAAAGTAAGCATATTCTTCATCTGAAAGACCTTCTCCATCATCTCCCTTTTCTTCACACTTGCAGGTGCATGTCATTTCAATTGAAGGTTTTTTGTCCTTATTGGTTTGCTTAGATGCAACGAACGCAGTTTCTAGATTTCAAGTACCCTTTTCTTCATCAAGTCTCATTTCATATGCTACGAGAACTCCATGTAATTCTTCCTTGCTGAGTTTTT
Source organism: Pinus albicaulis (assembly GCA_034641835.2). Lineage (NCBI taxonomy): Eukaryota > Viridiplantae > Streptophyta > Pinopsida > Pinales > Pinaceae > Pinus > Pinus albicaulis. The sequence continues at coordinate 286,323,464 of CM076578.1, read as the reverse complement.
CCAGATTTGCACTGTATTCTAAGTCCGATACCTTTGGGTTGAATCTCCCTGGTAACGTTCTAAGAATCTTTCGTATAATAGTCTTCTCATCAACTGGCTCTCCCAATCCTTCCAGAGTATTGGTTATTTCATCAACGTATTGGAAGTATGCAACAATGTTGCAATCTTCTTTCATTCTGAGTTGCTCAAATTTTGCTCTATAGATTTGAATCTTTGCTTCTTTGACATTTGTGTCACTTGCATATATATTCTAAAGCTTGTCCCATACTTTTTTGGTGGTTTTACAACCCAACACCTTATGATAAGCAGATTCAATAAGTCCACTGATAATAATATTATTTGCTTTTGCATCATTTACCAAATTCTTCTTACCTTGTTCATTTTTGGTTGATGTAAATCCATTTTGAACAATGTCCCATACTTCGTAACCTTGCGCCAAGAGATAGAACTCCATTATTCCTTTCCAAAGTGCATAATTATTTTCATTGAATAGAGGTACACCATTCTTGGTATGCTCCATGACCTCCTTCCAGCTGTTAAACTGCTATTGAAGGAACCAGGCTCTGATACCAATTGTTGGAAATACTGAGAGGGGGGGTGAATAAGTATTCCTTTCAATTAAAGCATTATTTAATCTTCAATTATTATCATTATTTGTACAATGATAGCATAAAACAAGAGGAACACAAATGCACATAGTTTTTAAGGTGGAAACCCACTCCAGGACAAAAACCACCTAATGCTTTTCTAATAATTCTTTAATATTCAACTCCAATTGAAAATAAAGCTCCAACTTCCTAGAATCTAGAAAAGCATTCTTCTCCAGCTCCCACTGGATGGACGCTCCAATGCCCGAGATTCTTCAGTAGTCAATTGAATGGATGCCCCAACACCCAATGAGCTACAACTCACCCTAGCACCACCCTACCACCCTATAGAAGAATAAAAGAAGAATGGACTCCCGTACCAGGGAAAATGGTCCACTTTACAATGATATAGAATGATGCATAAGAATAAGATATACTAGACCATAACCCCAAATTTGACACAACCACCTAATGATGATCCTAGTTTTCCCAACACTGCCTCTTTAAACCTTAGCAGATAGACACTAGTACAATTTGTACAATAATGTATTTACAATGACTAAGTACATTGATACCTTTACAATGATTGTATGCAGTGCTGCCCACTTGAAGACTTCATATGATGAACTTCTTGCTGCTGTTATGCACCTTGGTTGCTGCTCTTTTCATGCTACCCTCTGTTTCACCTTTCTTTTCTTTGCTGCCATAGAAATTCTGGTCCTTTGCAACCCTTGACAACACATGACCTAGCTTTTTCTTTCCTTCTAGGAGCTCGATATTGAGTCTAGTGTATCTCTTTTATTTCAGATCTTCAATATCTGATTTTTGGTCCTATAGTATTCCTCTGAGTCTTCTTTCCAATGCCACAAGTCTAACCCAATTTGGATTCTTCAAGAGAGAGTTATTCCCAATCTCTCACAATGCCCTAATTATGGACCATTTCAGCATAGCGTACTTGTATGGTGTGCCACGTGTCACTGTTTCTTCATTTGGCTCTAAAATTGATAGAGAGAAAATTACAGACTATGCACTATCTACCACATTTTACATAATTCCAATACGATACTCAGAGAGAGAGTTATGACGAATTTACCAAGGTCACTTCTTTGAGATTAATTTCAGGAGCCTGCAAAAACCCTAACTTCCACAGATCATATCTCCAAAAATATTGTGCACCTTGATCTGAAATTTTTACAGCAACTTCCTCAGGATTTTGGCTTCGCCTCATAAAAAAATTAGCTTCTGAACCTTCGTAGAAAAAAAATTTAGAGCAAAAATTCCACGATGACCTGTTTCATATGGCGAAATCCCTTGCATAAGGAGGAAATGATGATCACAATTTATATAAATGCTTAGGTTGAGAGGGGCTTGAACAAGTGAATGTGGGAGGGATTTTAGGCGCTTAAAAAATATTAATTATGAATTTTCAAAGATCCATGCCCCAACCCCATGAGGTTTTAGCCCACTAACTGGGGGTACAAACTTCAAACATGAATATCTCTCAAACCATGAAGAATTACATGGCGTGCCATATATCAATGGAAACATCTCGACAATAGAAAACATCAAAATAATTATTGACCTAGAATATATAAATTTGGTAGGTAAAAATTCCCATGCAATAGTGGGTTAGCCCCCAGTGCTGCTTGGGTTGACATCAATGACAATCGTTGATCAACAATCCCCAAGGGAATGCACCTAACACTGCTAACCAAAAACAGAGCATTCATCCCAAGTAGGACAGGCTTGTTCGCATGAATAAGTCTTGTTCTTGTTGCAGTTTCTATGGTCATTATACCCACAATTATACTCTCTTACCTCAGATACATCAGATGTGGGAGAATCAAGCAGCATCATGGGGCCAACAAGCCTCCCCTTCGGTTCCTCCCAATGTTGCACCTATCCGGCCGGTTTTGTTTACCAATCCTTTCCCTTAGCAAGGATTCATGGCTACCCAACAACTTGAAGGTCAAGCGTCCACTCAACCTTTTCCATCTAGTACCTCTGATTACCATATTATCATGATGAACTCTGACCAACCCATTACCGTTGACCTCAACCTTCAGACTCGGTCCCATCAGTACAATAAGCCTCCCGCTACGTCTGCCCCCAAGCCCCCTACTTCACGTTCCACAGAGCCTCTTTCGACAACCAATGGTCCTTTACAAATCCCTCAACCTAAGGCATAGGTTCATACCAAGATCCCCAAGGGACCATTACGCCGAAACATCACTTTTGGAAAATTTGTTGTTAGCTCAAGGGGTCCTTACTGAGGTTTAGAGTTCAAGGTTTGCCAACAAACCCCTATACTACTGGCCCTTTCAGCAGTGACCTACTTGCACAGGTCAAAGTCTCACCCAAAGTAGTATGGGTGGGTGCTGGAATGAGGTTTTTGCACCCTAAGAAAGGATAGGTAAGGCAAGCAAAGCTGCGCCCAACCCTGTGATACTCAGATCGCCTCTTTCTACGCGAGGTCAATAAGTCTCTATTCGCATCCACGTGCACTAGATCTATAATCATATACTTTTATGACAATAGCACAATATTGCATAAACATAACAGAACAGATTCAGATGTAGAATACACACTTACACATATCTTTTGCAGCTTGAATACAGAATGAGAAAAATGCAGTAATTACCAATGATTCACCCAAACAATACACATAGATTTAGTTCTCTATCAACCTTTCTTATTCATCAATTCATTAGTTCCTTCTTACAATACCCTTCCCAACCTGCGCACACAACAGCAAGATCCGCACACACCTGGACTCTGGATCTCTGCACACACAGCCAGCAGGAGTCCATTCCCCAAAACCCAAACACCCAAACAGATATCTTAAATCACAGTTCACCTCAATAGCTCTTCATCTTCTTGCCTTACAATACAAAATGTTCCTCTATTTATACTAATCTATCCTATACTTTCCTATGGTCCACAAACCATGGTTTTCGGACCCCTGGTTTACCCTTTTTCCCATTACAATGCTTTCGGGGCTTTGACCCAACCCAAAACCCCTGCGCTAGACTAAATATAATAAAAAATACACAAAAATGGACCAGTTTCACAGCTCATAAGAGACCCTATTCCAACGGTCCCCAACCACAATCTTGTGACTCATCCCGAGTCACTGTGGTGGTGCGGCCACTATCTACGCATGCAAGGTATTGAAAGCGATGATGAGTGAAGGGAGCACATCCTGACTGTGGGAAGCAACTCATTGTGTGATATTGACAAGCTTTAGGGAGGCAGGGTCTTCCGGAGCCGTGGTAACCTACTCCAATATTCGGTGGAGGCGCGTGATGGTGTCATGGGCACCCTAAGATATCTGGAATGCCATATCGCTTCATGGTTTCAAGCGCTTCCTGATTTTGTGCTTGGCACGGCGGAGATCCGCAATCATGTTTATGAAGGTGCTGTGGGTTTTTAAGAGTGCCAGATGCTGCGAAGGGACAAGGGAAGGCAAGGTAGTTGTGACCTGATCAAAAGCTACTTCCGTCTGTCGTAATTCTTCCTAGACATGCTGAAGCATGGGGTGGAACCGAACCGCTATCCAGAGCTGCATATCCACCTCGACCAACTGAATGCCCAGAGTAAGCTGCTCCTTAATAACATTTGTTGCTTCCGTGATCAATGCAACTCGTTGTGCCCAAACTTTTGGGGGTATTTCACGCTGCTTCTATGCAGTCCGATCATAGTGATGGATCTCTTTCAGCATATCGGTGTATAAACCCTGTAATGCTTCACATGGTATCTGCACCAAGTCTATTTGTAGGTCTGTAGCTATCGGGGCATGGTCGCCAACCATGCTAGTGCGAGGGAGTGAAAAAATATGTCTTTCGTTGGTCGGTATTCTGGAACTGCGAAGAAGTTGCAGCATATCCCTATATCACTTCGTCCCTTCCATGTGCAGGACTGGCTGCGACTTGACCGTGTCAATGTTGGTGGCGAGTTGTGGCCATTGTGTACCCTCCTTCGTGGTATCGTCCGAGGCCATCCGGTTGGGTCCTGCGATCATTCCCGTCGTACAGCTGTGGTGCCTTTCTGCAAGGGGTTCAAAGTCAATTCTTCTTGCAGGGGGCCAGAAACCAATCATTTCATCAATCTCGGCATCCCCAGGACCTCGCAACATGATGTCTGCAGGCGCTGAACTGGTAGGGGCCAAAGCGTTCAGCGGGCTAGGGTCTGCCATATCAACAAAAGGATAGGCTTCCCAGAAAACGTTAAAGATCCCAATAAGCAAGCGGGAGAATAACAGAAGCAGGGTATAGAGACCATATGGAGCCCTAAACGAAGCAATCTTGTTGACCTTATATTATCCGGGGCTATCCCATGGTAGAGCACACCTTACTTGAAACTTACCATCGATCGCCCAAAACAAACTCACCATAAATTTCCGTATTGATGGCCAGCTGCCCATTTTTCTTAACGGCAAGGTTCCCTTCTTACCAAAGTGCAGAGGTCTGACACTCATTATGCATACCTAAGGGCTTTTCCATGGATTTACAGTTTTTGGATGACGCCTGCACGCTGCTTGCGTACCCCGAATTAAAGCCAGTGTGAGGTGATTTGTAATGCAGTCCAAGTACCATTCCATCAACTTGGCCACCGTATCTCTTGCCAGGCGTGTTTTTCCCTTGGTCAGGTCATCCGTGTATGACAGAGTAGCGTTGACCATCCTTGTTCCATATGCCACCGTAAATGTTTGCAGAGACTCAGCCTGCAAATTCTCCCAATTGCACGTGTACTGGTGCAGCTCCGCATCTAAAGACCATGCCGGCAGACGCAAGCCTAGGTTATGGATAACCAAGTGAGCTTGTTCATTTGGGATCCTATCGTACCACTATGTTTCCCATGTTAGCAAATATCTATTTGGGTCCTCTAACCCAAGGACCCTCTTTATCCGTCTTCCAACCAGGGCTTCAAATCGCCGGATCATCTTATCCCGACATTCCTCCCAAGTGCGGAATAATGGCCCGTGCGTATCCCACCAATGCACAGACGCTCCGCGCAGGGCTAGTGGAAGTACCCCTAGCCTGCTTTCCTTGGGAAATTTTGCTTCGAATGTGTGTAAAAACTCTTTAATATCACCCTCGTCCTCAAGGTAGGGCATGTCTCTTACCTCAGCGGAGATGCAGTAGAAGTTCTTTGTGACCCGAAGACATCGTAGCACAGAAACCTCATGCAACTAGCCTTACTAGTTATCCAGTTCCCCATCAGAATCAAAAAAGAATTCACCATCATTTTCCCAGTAGATTACTCCTTCCATCGTGGGGTGAATCCAGTCTTCATCTTGCGTAGTCAATTTGTAAATGTGATCTATTTCTTCCTCGTCGCGTGCTGGCTCTGTATACCGCGCACCTTCTACGAGATCCAGTGGTACTATTACACTCGTACCATTATTTTCAAACACCATGCTGTGATTTTTGAGATTGATGACACCCCCTATATCTATAGCCCAGTCCATTCCTAGGAGTGTAGGGTAGGGATCCGCATCTTCCACAATTTCTATTACTTCAAAGTCAGCTAGGAATTTTACCCCCATGATATCTACCATGACTTTTGGCAGCCTTCCCAGAGGGATGATATTTTTTTGATTTTCCATGCGCAACTCGATGGTGGACCATTCCAATTTAGGCTCTCCCATTAATTTCCATGTTTTTTTTGGTAACACGTTCACATCTGATCCAAGGTCTAAAATAACTTGATCCATCTCGTAGTCACCAATCTGCGCAGTCAACCACATTTCTCTGCCAGTGCGTTTTTTATATCTGTATAGCTTGTGTACATCCTTGGTCTTGGGAATCGGATCAGGCTGAGCTACGTAGCTATGCATTAATTCTTGAAGGTTCTCTATAGCCTGTGGGTTAAGTAGCAGCTTCAGACATGCCTGTAGAAAGGGCTCAACCCCCTCCTCTATCTTGAGGTGTGTCAGCATCTACGCAGTAGGTGCTATCATTTCTTGTCCATTGTTGACGTTCGATCCTTCCTGAGAGGTCATAGGATCCCTGGCAGGCACTTCATTTCCTCCCTGGGTGACCATCC